>CM053270.1:27937545-28450719 GCA_028583415.1 Protea cynaroides | reverse complement strand
CGATGAGAGGGTCGATGATCCCGTCGACCCCGTGGTCCTGACACTGTCAGACCCTCTCCCAAATTTTAAGGGTCCGAGTTTCTGATTTGGGAGGGTCGACCCTGTTTAGCTGGGTATGCGACCCTTCCTCTATTTTAAGTGTTTTTGGGTCGATTTGATACCTGGGATCTCGCTCTCCTTCACGCCCTTGGTCCATTTAACTCGACCATGATGGGTAGACCTGGTTCAAGGTGGTAAGACCGGGTTAGTTTGACACGGGTCTTACAGACACAATCGTCACACTCGCATGATTCGTTGTGGACGTTATCATTACTAACATCTGCAACGTCAAATTCCATCTCCATCAAACTTGTATATAAAATGGTTTGTGTACACAAAGGTAAGCTCAACCACTGAGCTTAGCAAGGAAATCAAACGTGGGCAAACAAATGCATGAATTAACAACTATGGTCTGGTATATAACTGTAAGTGCTCGCTCAAGATAACCCACACATAAAGTCTCTGACTGCACGGGTCTTCTCCCATCAGAATGAATACCGCCTCACTTAGCAGATAGTAACATCCACTAAATATGGGTCCGTCGTTATGGAATAAGCCAGTATTATGCCGACCACTTGCCCACAACTCATCCTAAGCCTATATTACGCTAGCCACTTAAGGAGGTGATAATCCCACTAGTTGACTCACCCACTCGTCCACACTAAATCTGGTATGGGGAGCATCACAACTATGTTCATACCATCCTTTATTGAACCCATGCTACTACATAATCCCCTAATGGTTAGGGGTACAGTTATTAGGGTGATTTAAGTTCAACTAACCAAGTCCTCCTATTTAACCAAATTACTAGACTGTAATGTCGGCAAGCTTTCGACCCTATCCGAGCCCCCACATAAGACATCATGACTTAGTTAAGTTACACATATGGTCAATGCAAAGCAGCATCATTAAAAAGTGGTGCAAGCATCCCATACCACCCACCTTCCTCCTTACTAACTTAACCAAACATTACAAATCAAAACATAGGTCAGTCACTTTTCTATAAAGGTAGCGAGTATCCCATACCATTTGCCCTCCAATCCTTACCAGCACTGCTGACCCCAAATTCGAGGATACATATGCATGGGCAAACAAACAGTATATTGGATGGCATGTTATCATACAAAGTATGTTATTAATCACATCACATCACACAGCATAATGAAATATGTCTAATTCTACCTAACAAGGTTTAATTCCCTTACCTGAGATGGAAACATCAAAGCTTATTGAAGAGTATGGCTTCAAGTAGTTCTCCTAAAGTTCTCTCATACCTTAATAGCAATAAAAGTAATAATATTTGAATCCATTTGTTAATTGTTATCTCTATTGCTTGGTCAAACACATCCTAATGATTTATTTGCATTTCTAGGGATTTGGTTACTATAGACAAACATCCTACACTTGCTGCCTAGGGGTTTCAAGTACATAAGACCATAAATAGCAAGCATCGATATTATCTAACATAGGTTATAAATAAAACGAAGGAGAATACATATTTAAACATATGATCTCCAGGATATAATCACATAAACAAGTTCCTAAAAATCTCAAAGAGCTACTGGTGAAGACAGAATATATATCTACCCATCACTAATAGACATAAATGATTTAGAGTCGCAACCTAGATTAAGGTCTAGGACCTAAAAATGTAGCTTCATCATAAGAAAATACTTTTGATCTATCAGAAAATAGGTAAGCATTCAAGGTACAGTTTGGGAAGGTGTTAGGCACCCAAAGCTGCCTGATCAAAAAATCGGCCTTCTATATGATTCTACTTTCCTTAGACTCTATGGTTCTGACTGTTCATGGTCAATGAAAGATAACTAGGGCTCATGGGGGATCCTATGCTAAGTTGCTAAATTCTTCTAACCTAGGGTTTAGCCAAACATGTTCTGAAAAAAATAAACTAGCAAAGTAATATACAATGAACCAAACCGAAGATGGTTCGGTGATGGACTAAATCTAAAAAGTCCAAAACATCTCAAATTGCCTACGTATTCCAATCCTGAAAATCAAGTTCATAACGTAGTTCGAACTGAATGTGATTAAGGTTTATGGATGTGGTTTATGCTTAAGCTTCATTAGATTCAATTGTTTAAGTTGAAGTTTATGCTTGATGATGATTGAGATTGAATCTAGAGATACCCTTTGTGGATTGAAGTGAATATAGATAATGGAAGGGGTACGGATATAGATAGGGATGACCTAAGGATACTAAGATGTGGTACCGTACTTGGAGAGGTCCACCATGTTGCCTACGTATTTAAGAGGTCCTGAAAATTAGGTACAATGTAGTTCGTTGTTTTTTTGGATTGATACTCTCAAGGAGTAAAGAGGAACAAATACACTCAAGGAATAAAGGGTTTGATACTCTCAAGGGGCAAGGGGGTTGATACTCTCAAGGAGAAAAGGGTTTAATACTCTCAAGGAGCATACTCTCAAGCAGCAAGGTTTTGGAACTCTCAAGGAGCAAGGGGTTTGATACTCTCAAGGAACATACTCTCAAGGAGCAAGGGGGTTGATACTCTCAAGGAGCTAAGGGTTTAATACTCTCAAGGAGCATACTCTCAAGGAGCAAGGATTTGATACTCTCAAGGAGCAAAGGGGGTTGATACTCTCAAGGAACAAGGGGGTTTGGTACTCTCAAGGAGTAAGGGGTTTGATACTCCCAAGGAGCAAGGATATGATACTCTCAAGGAGCATACTCTCAAGGAGCAAGGGTATGATACTCTCAAAGAGCAAGGGTATGATACTCTCAAGGAGCAAGGGTTTGAGTCCGTGTTTGAGAATCTCTCCAAACTGCCTACCTAACTTAGGGTACTACCCTAATAATCAGGATCCTCGTAGTTCGAAAGTCGATTCTTTTCATTCATGTTCTTCTTTCAACATCAGGGTGTGGAACCTAAATGCTCTATGGTTCGATTCACATCACACCTATCTAGTTCTCTGCTTCCTAGTGGAAAATGAGCTGAGGGGTAGGGATCATCCTATAGCTACCCTTGACCTAAAATCCTAATTTGGTATTTTTTGGGCTAGACTTCTTATCTCTTGATTAAAATTTATCATTTTCATTCTTACCCTTCTTGGAAATGTGGGTGCCTACATACACGTCCCTACACCAAATATGTCTTCTAGATGTGTAGATATGGTAGTTCGATTAGGATGTAATAGAAATTAAGTTATTGCCAATAATAAATATAATTCAAGTATGGCAAGTAACAACAATATTTCATCTCAGATATGGTAAGAAAGCATGTGAACAATATAACGGCAAGTATGTAAACATCAAAAGGATAGACATGACATCTTATGTATCATTCTCAATCAAAGTATGTTCAATATGTCTTAGATGGAATTCTCTAGATCTATGGTTAGGATCTAATGTGAATCTCTCAATATCTCAAGATCAGATCCTCGATCAATGGTTTCGATTCAATTTATCTCTTCAATAATGTATCAAGATCAAATCCTTAATCTAACGGTTTAATCTCTTCAAAACATTGATAATTATGACTAACACCTCAAATTTCATCAAAGTAGCTAAGATCATTGGCTCAGATCTCACATCAAGTTTAATCTTAATCAAACTAACATCCAATGGTTTAAATTCTTTTAAATCACTTTATCATGATCAAATTAAAAAATTCAATGGCTCAGATCACTCCTAATGTCAATCTAATTGTTTAAATCTCTCAATATCATAATCTAACCTTTCAGATTCGTTTACATCAATCATCAAGACAATCTGATGGTTCTAATTTATTTAAATCACCCATGATGATAATCTAATGGCTTAAATTCTTCTAAAACATAATATGATGAAAATCTAATGGTTTAAATCATTCCTGATGATAATCCAACCGTTCAAATTTATTCCAATCACTTCCAAAGCTAATCTAACGGTTTAGATCACTTATCATGATAATTTAACCGTTCATATCCATTTAAAATCCCTTTTGTTGACAATCCAATGGTTTATATTACTCAAATTAATAATCTAACCATTCATGTTACTCAAATCGAGGTAAATTATGATCAACGGATCAAATTAGAACTCCAAGATCAATGGTCCCATTTTCATCAAATTCAGAGATCAATGGTTCAATTTTAATCATATCATTCCAAGCATATGATCGGATCAATTGCATCAAAATTCCATATGATTGGATCAATTTCAATTTCTCGCAATCAATCAGACCAATATCATCAAAATTCCATGTATGATCGGATCAATTTCATTGTCATCAAAACCTCCATAATCGGATCAAATTCAACCAATTAAATTACTTTCATGATCATGTCAATAAAAAATTCCATAATCGGATCAATTTCTTTTAATTTCCACAATCAGATCAATTTCATTCAATTTCCACAATCGAAGCAATTTTATCACCTCAAATTCAAGCACATGGATCAATTTTATTTCATGAAGCCCAAGCAATCTAATCAGTTTTTAACATAAGAAACCCAAACACATTCAGATCAGATTTCTCATTAATTTGAAGCATATGGGATTAGAGGACTGATGGGGAGATCAAGGGCTCAAATTAAACCAATAATTAAAATTAAATCATCATCACATATGATACAATCAATGATCAAAATTAAATCAACATCATGTATAATAAGATCAATGATCAAAATCATCAAATTTCTACAATCAAATAAACTAGCTCATCAAAAATCTCCATGGTTTAGGGCAATAAGGGGAGAGAGGGTTTGATCATGGTAAGGGGTAAGCAAATCTGGTTGATGTGGGTTACGGGTTCTATGAGTGATGGACAGATGTTGAGGTTGCTCATTAGTGGCAACAGAGGGATGAATGCCTTCGGTTTGGCTGGTTATGTGGAGGTTGATAGTTGCAGATAGGATCTAATGAGGATTGGAGGGTGCTTTGGGAAAGTCAATAAGAATGTGAAACAAACAAATATGGCGGGTTGTAGGTGGACTTACCTTGTATTGCAGGTTTGCAGGGAGTTTGTGAGGGTTGTGGGTGATGAGCAAGTCAAGCCGAGCATTCCATTTATCTATTCCATCGATCTTCTCCTTTTCTCTCTTGTTCATGTTCTTGTTCTTCTTCTTCTTTTTCTTCCTCTTCTGCTATTATCAGAACTCACTTTTCTCCTGTGATTCAGATCTGTTCTCCTCTTCCAAACCTCCTTTGTTTTCTCTATAGACTACCCTCTCCTTTTTCTCCATTCCATTTCTATTAGATTCAACTCGAATCTCTCTTTTCCCTTTTTCCTTTCTCCATCTGCCGCCTCTCTATTCTTTCTTTTTTTTTCTATTTTTTTTCCAAATTTTGTTTCTTTCCAAGTAACTGGCCCAGTTTCTCCTTTTTCTTTTCAATTAAAATTTTCTTTCCTTTCCTAAAAATCAAAATCCTTCCTCTCTCTTTCCTTATGACCTATTCTCTCCTTTCTTTCCATAATTTTCTTTTTAGGTGAACTTTCTTTCTTTCCTTATAGCCGATTCTCTCCTTTCCTTTTCTCAATTATTTTTATTTAGAGACCAACCCCCTTCATTCCTTATTTTCCATCCTCTCGGATTTCCATCAAAGTATATATATAATAATATACATAAACATTACTATATAATATATGGTAATATAATAACAAATGTATAAAGTATATGCACATGGGACTGAACCGGTTTGATCTGGACTGGTTTGGGCTGAGTTGATCTGTTCAAGGTTGATTGAGCCAGACTGACTTATTTGGGTTGGGCTGACATGAGTTGACTAGGTTAAAATGATATGGGTTGAACTGGGTTGGGTCAAGATTGGTTTTTTCTCTCTCTATCATTTCATAGGCCATTTTCGCTGTCGTTCCCCATGGAATCTTTTGATAGCCTCTGCCTTAATTTTTCCATGTTCACTTTGTAGAACACTAAAAATAAGAAATACTGGAGTTTGAATTACTTCATTTGGATGTAAAATGGCCAACTTATGAATTTCTGAAGTTTAAACATGCCAATTTATGATAATTCGGCTAGCAACTCTATATGGGATGCCTCGGAAATCTCTGCTTCAAATTCTCAACGTCCACTTTGTAGAGCACTAAAAATGAGGGGTAATGAAGCTGGAATCACCTAATTTAGACATCGGATGAGTATGATATGAGAAGATGAAGATTAAATAATTCAACTTATAATAATTTGCAAGTAGGCCCTTGGATGATTATTATTAATTTTTAGAAAATACCCTTATTCTTAATCCTAGACTAAAATCGCCATATCTTGTCCATTTGACATCGAAATTGAGCGATTATGGTTTCATTTTGAAGGTATTTCCCAGACCTACGGATCCATGCAGGTTGCAGCCCATGACCTTGCTGTAGAGCCCACAGAAAACCATGTCGAAGTCGCAGTCAAAATCCAATCCTACTATTGAGATCCACCAACCTACCGTATGATTCCACTTAAGCTCTTGAACACTAGGGACCATTTCAGCTCTTCTCAAAAGAATATTGAGAGCACTGTCAGGGCTAATCGACTATCATTTTTAAGAGAGTTTCACTTGCTTCCCCTGTACTTTTCAAACTATCTCTAATCTCTCCCACTCTGTTGTCTACACTCCAGTAAGACTTTGTTCAACTAGGGATGGCAAAAATGGGGTGCTTACAGATACCCTCTTTAGCAAAGATTGTATCAATTGAGGGTAAAGATAAGATAACCATATTTTTGTCTCTCATATTGGGGAGACAAAATTTTCCAAGAGGTAAGATCATCAAACCAAACCACTCAACATTCATGCATATACCATGGCAAACACAGTAACAATAGTACTAGCAATCATCACCACACAAATCATGTACAATCAAAACAAATGACTCAGTTAGCATGCATACTCTGAATGGATTAGGAAGGACTGCTAGAAATGGATAATGATTTTCATTGGGTCATAAAATTTGTCTGATTACATAGCTCTAAAGAAAATGACTGGATCTAAATACTAAATGAGTGTTTAAGCACATTTGGATAAACCTAAAATCCTTTGAAGAGTCCACTTATCCCATCCACTAGAAATAGCTTCAACCAAGTCATGGTCTAATTTTTTATGTACTCCAAGACCTGTTCCCTTCTTGTTGATGTCTCTCAAAGCCCCATATTGATGGAATAGCCTCACAGGTGAATAAAATGAAGTGTGTGTCAAACCCATGATCTGAACATCTGCACTGCCTAGGGTGTGCGTGATAACTTTTTATCAACTACAGTTCCATCTGATGCCTAAAATGATCATTTGCTTAAGAAGTGATAGTCAATCTATGTCAACTTGATATACAGTAGGATCTGCCCTCTTTACTAGATGATAACGGTCAAGACTTGGCGGTCCCAGTTCCTCTACCAGACCCAACCTTTCGACTAACGAGATTTGAAGCAAGTATAATGATCCATTGAACTTCTCTAAGCAACATCTGCCTTGGAGATTTGCAGCAAGATCTGGTCCCCTCAGAGTCTCTGCTAGTACAGTAGGTACGATGTCTCCTTGACACTCTACATGTCTGATGAGATCAACAATGATAGGAGATCCTATAGCTTCTTGACTCTGCTGTAATGTTCGAGCAATAATGCAATATAGATAGACTTGTCTCCTCCATGCTTTTGTTTCATCAGGTTTTTCCCATGCATTGGTATCTATCATGGGTTGCAATTTCAATCTTTGGTCTTGAATGAACAATCTTGCTTTTTCTTCATTCCAGCCGAAGAAGTCTCTTATTTTCTGCTTATTATCTCTCTTAAGGGATGGTCCAAACATCTTTATTTTTGGTGGACAAATGAGACATTCTCTGAATTCTTCAATAGTATGGCATAATTTGGTTTCACCAAACTTGAATACATGAGCTATTGGATCCCAGCATTGAATAGTTGCTTTTAGTAAACCTGGACACAATTTTACTGTCATCATTTGGAAGAGGACGTCTAAGTGAATCTTTTCTATGAATGAATGATTTTCAGATAAGGGGAAATTTTTTTTTTTTTTTTTTTTTTTTTTTTCTGTACTCCACTAACTTGGTTTAACCGTGTCGTGCCAGGTCTTCCCATCATTCCTGGACCAAGTGGGCCGAGCGTGTGAAGATAGATCACAAACCAGGTATAAAAATCGACTCAACACCCAAAACTGTATACATATGGTCATATACCTGGGTAGGTACGGTCGATCATATGGTAAGAATGAAGATCACAAATTCAGGACCCCACGGTCGATGATTTCGACCCTACGGTCGACGGGTTTTATGACTGTAGCCATCGACTGTGAGACCCCAGATCAGACTCTGAGTTTTGGAAACTTTCCTAAACTAAGGAATTTCTTTCCTAATTGAAAGAAGACTCTATATGGAGAGTTTTCCTCTATATAAAGGACGTCCCTTAGCCCTTTTTCACTCTTTTAGAACATTAGTAAACCCTAGAGAAAGAGAAGGAAAGAGAAGGAAGAGAAGGAGAAGAAGAAAAAGCTAAGGAGAGGAATTTTCTGAGAAGAGATTGGCTCTCTATTACAGGCAAAAGTATGAACCTAATCTCTGGAGATGTAAACTCTAAGGAATAAAACTTCTATGAAAGATAGGCAATATCAACCTATTATGATCCATGTGATTTCCTTGAGAAAATCCCAAGGAGAACCATGAGGAGAGAGTTTGATGATTAGGGTTGATAAGAAACTACTAATGAAGGCCATAGGATGACCTTAAAATAAATCCTATTAAAGATCAGAGGATTTAACCCAGGAAGAACTCGAATTGCATGTAGTCTGTAACCAAAAATCTCAAGGTCGCAACTATGGTCGACCATAGCATGACCAGCATGACCAGAGGATCGACCATAGGCATTTGGGAAGATTTCAGAAACCATATGGTGGCAGCTATGGTCGCACCATATGCGACCGTAGGGTATCGACTGTAGGCAGTAAGGTCGATACAGTATGAGACCATAGGACCAATCGGACCCATATCAGTGCTCTATTTTCAATTTCCTACTACTGTAACATGTTACATATGAATCCTAACTTAAATTCATGTAACTTTTAGACTGTTAAATCAATTCAAAGAGAATTTCAAGGCTTGGAAGGAGATCGAGTATTGCTAACAGGTGAGGGAATAAGTCCTAAACTAATTGGTTAATAACAAACTATTTATTTTTATTGAGTCCAATGCCACGATTGATTCTATGCTTGTATGCTTGTAATGTGCATCTCACATGTCATCCAATATTCCTACTATTACTGTTCATGCATATTTAATTCCGTTTATTTATAACATGATGATGATGATGATGATGATGATGATGATGCTAGGAATAGGCATGTGAATGTATGTGTGTGGTTGGTGTGTTAGATGCGAGTGGAGCATCAGGGGGAGGACATGGCATGGTGGACATTGACCTCATCACCAGACTCTATCTCTATCTCTACTCAAGTCTTCCGTGTGGTCTCTAATTCTTCTGAGGGGCCTTAGCTCTATCTCTATGGACGTATTGAGGGATGCTAGGGTGAGGCCTTGGATACACTATTTGGCATTAGAATTGGTTAGTTGCAAGCCCAGTTTGCATGCCTTGCCAGCAGGGGCTTACGTGTTGGTATGGGTAGGGCATCAGGGAAAGTATTGGCGGTGTTTGATCCAGACACTTTAGCTCTATCTTTATTCCATGGTGGGTGCATGTGGGATGATAATGGTGTTTGATCCATTGGGCGGATTCACACACTCGTGTATAGAGGTGTGGAGGCCACCAAAACTTTCTATAGCACATTGCAAACTTAAAAATCAGACTAAAGATATAAATTGAATACATGCATATGTTTGTTGCATTATTTTGTTTGCTCACTGAGCCGAGATGTGTGCTCACCCTTTCGACGTTAATTACTTTTAGTTGATGATGCAGGTCTTTATGGATGGGGGGGATTAATAGGATAAATTAAAAAGAAGGAGGGAAAAAAAAAGAAAAGAAAGAGACGAAAGGGGAGGGGAAGGGGGGACAGGATTCTTCATGTGAGTGCAACCACTGTGTTTATGATTAGTTTAGCTATGTTTGGCTACTGGAACATGTAATAGATTAATTATTTTTATGTCTTGTGTTTTGGAGATAATCAGATTAATTATTTATTATCATTGTTAGACACTCTGTACATTATTTCTAAGACTTTCACTTATTTGTTTATTACCTCTAATTATTACTGTGGAATGTGTGTGTGGTTTGATATAGTGGGTATGACCTATACGAGTTCCTGGTTGAACCGTTGGTTTATTGGTAGTTCATCACACTAATCTGGTTAGACTATAATTGGGGTGTGACAACTAGGGTCGATATCAGAAGATGTGAAAGATGGGCTCGTGCTCTTGGGAAACCATTGGTTAGGTGAGCAGGAGAGGGCGTGGTCGAAGCGGGGGGTGCTTTTTTTTTAAAATTATGATTTTGGGAACTGGGAGGAAAGGAGAGAGGGAAAAAAAGAAGTTACTTCTTTTAATGTATGATGGAATGTTGAAATAAATTTCAGGGGGGGGGGAAAAACAATAGCCTCTTTGGAGAATCCAACCCAATCTATTGTAAAGTCCTCCAAATTTCATTTCATTGTTGACTTCCAAGGGGGAAAGGGAAATTCCACCCCCAAGTTTTTAAGTTTTTTTTTTTTTGTTTGGAGGGGGGGGGGGGGGGGGGGGGGGTAGACATGATATTGTTTAACCTGTCAGTTTGGGTTGGATCAATCAAATCTTTTCCATGTAAGATTTCTTTAACTATGAATGGTCCACTCCAGTTTGGACGGAACATACCCCTGGGGTCATGGATTAGTGCTTTTTTCTCCTTCAGGACTAGATCTCCCACTGCCAAATGAAAAATACAGACTTTCTTATTAAAAGTGGTAGCCATTCTTTGCTGGTACTTCTTTACATTGTCAGCTGCTTTCATTCTCCTTTCATCAATGAGGTTAAACTCTTCATAACGGGATCGGAGCCATTTAGCTTCAGGGATTTTGGACTCCATTAAGATTCTCAGTGTTGGCACTTTCATTTCTAATGGGAGTACTACTTCCATACCATATACTAAAGAGTAAGGTGTCGCTCCAGTAGATGTCCTTATAGAAGTCCTATATGCCCATAATCCATATGGCAGCCTATCTGCCCAATTACCATGAGTTTCTATCATTTTTTGGAGGATGACCTTGACATTCTTGTTAGCGGCCTCTACTGCTCCATTTGTTTGTGGACGATAAAAGGAGGAACGGTGCCTTTGGATGTTAAACTTCTTACACAGCTCTTGTACCTTTCCTCTAAAGTATTGACCTTGATCTGAGATTAGAGCATGATGCATCCCATGAAGACAGATGATATGCTCTTGAAGGAACTTGGCTACTTTATTTGCCTTGAGTTTAGCATATGACTGAGCTTCTACCCACTTGGTAAAATAGTCGATGGCTACTAAGATGAACTCATGTCAATTTGATGTTTTTGGGTGAATCTTTCCAATCACATCTATACCCCAAGTTGAGAATGGCCAAGGTAAACTGAGAGTGTGTAATTCTACAAGTGGTACATGTATCAGGTTGATGAAGGTCTGGCATTTGTGGCACTTCTTCACGAACTCCACGCAATCTATTTACATTGTGTACCAATAGTACCCGATTCTCATGATTTTCTTTGCAAGCATCCTAGCATTCATGTCCATAAACTCCTTAATGTATCTGCTTAATGAGGGTTTGTCCTTGTTCTTCATCAACACAGACCAGTTGCATTCCATCGTATGATCTCTTATATAGGATATCTTCGCAGAGGATGAACTGTGAAGCATATCATCTCAGTGTCTTCTTTTCTCCTATTGTAGTTTCTGTAGGGTATTTGCCTTCTTTAATGAAGTCCACTATGGGTGCAAACCAAGGTCTTCCATCAACTGTCAATGCATCAACCTCTATATATGTCGGCTGCCATCTTCTTTCTACCATCAAGGGTCTTGTGCGTTCGATAGGATCACCACTGATCATTGAAGCTAAGGTGGCCAATGCGTCAGCGTATTTGTTTGTGTCCCTTGGGGTATAGTCAAACTCTATCTCTGTGAAGCACTGAGCCAAACTAATTGCATGCTTCTGATAAGGTATCAATTTTTCATCCATGGTTTCCCAATCCCCTCTGACTTGGTAGATGACGATGGATGAATCCTCATACACTTTCAACTTCTTGATGCCTACTGCAAGTGCAGCTTTGAGCCCCATGATGCAAGCTTCATATTCCGCAGTATTGTTTATACACTCGAAATCTAATAGAAGTGAAAATGGTACGAATTCTCCTTCTGGATCTATAAATAATACCCTAGCTCCGCACCCTCTATGGTTGGTGGCTCCGTCAAAAAACATCATCCATGTATCTTCTTTCTGTTCCTCTTTGGCCATGTGAACCTCTTCATCGGGGAATACATCTTTCAAGTTTCTAAAATTATCCCAGACTGGGTGAGCAGACAGATGCTCTGCAATTGCACTTCCATTGATGAATTTCTATGTGAGATATCTAATATCAAATTCAGACAATAATAGTAGCCATCGAGCCTATCTTCCAGTCAATGTTGGCTTCTCAAACAAGTACTTCAATGGTCCATCCTTGAAATGAGTATGACAGGGTAAGATAACATGTAATGTCTCAACCTTTTGGTTACCCAGACTAGAGCCGCACATGTCTTCTCCAAGGGTGTATAGTTTAACTCGTAGCCTACAAATTTCTTGCTCAAGTAATATATTGCTTTTTCTGTACGTCCATTGTCATCGTGTTAGGCTATCATTGACCCCATGAAATCTTCTAAAACTGATAAGTAAAGGAGCAATGGCCTTCCTAGAACTAGTGGAGCCAATACTGGTGGATTTGATAGGTAAGACTTGATCTTGTCAAAAGCCAATTGACACTGAGAGTTCCACTCCTTGGGTTGATTCTTCCTTAATAACTTGAAGATCGGATCACATGTTGCCTTAAGGTGTGCGATGAACCGATTGATGTACTAGAGCCTTTCTAAAAAACTTCTTATCTCTTTCTCTGTTTTGGGGGGTGGCATCTCTGATATGGCTTTTATCTTGGCCGGGTCTATTTCAATCCCTCTTTGACTAACCATGAAGCCTAGCATTATTTCTACTATTACTCCAAATGCACAGTTCTGAGGGTTAGGCCTAAGCTTGTATTGCTTGATCCTTTCAAAGAATTTCCTCAGAGCTGTAATATGGTCCTCTTTGGTAACGGATTTCACAATCATATCATCCACATATACTTCAACTTCCTTGTGAATCAGATCATGCAACACTATCATAGCCATCCTCTGATAGGTTGCTCCTACATTCTTTAGTCCAAATGGCATTACCGTGTAACAATAGGTACCCCAATATATTGTAAGGCAGTTTTCTCTTTGTCTTCCGGTGCTATCTTGATCTGGTTATACCCTGAGAATCCATCCCTGAAAGACAAAAGTGCAGGATTGGCTGTGTTATTAATTAGGATGTCTATCTTTAGTAGTGGAAAATCATCCTTGGGGCTGGCCTTATTTAGATTCCTATAATCCACACACACTCTTAGCCTACCATCCTTCTTAGGCACTATAGCCACATTAGCTTGCCATTCTGGGAACTTCGAAACTTCTAAGAACCCAGTGTCAAATTATTTCATTATATCCTTTTTGACTTTTAAAGTCCATTCTGGCCTTAGCCGTCTCAACTTCTACTTATGTGGCTTTGCATTGGGAATTAGAGGTATCTTGTGATGTACTACTTTTGGATCTATGCCCGACATATCTTCATAAGACCACGTGGACACCTCTTGGAATCCTCCAATAACTTTGTCAACTGATCAGTCTCTTCTTCTATCAAGGTCATGCCAATCTTGATCTCTTGTGGCTGCTCTTCTATGCCAAGATTGATCGTCTTAAAGTCCTTACCAACGGTTGGGCTTTCTTCTCTTCCGAGGTTTTGATGGATTATAAGATTTCAGGAGGTGGTTCATCATTGTCAACATTATCAAAGTTAGAATTAGAAGAAAAGGAATTGGAAGAAGTTGTAAGACCCGCGCTCTACTCACCTGATCTAACTGTGTCGTGCCAGGTCTTTCCATCATAGCTAGATCAAGTGGATCGACCGTGTGAAGAAGGACCACAAGACTAGGTATGAAAATCGACTTAAAACACTGATAATCAAGTGTATGGTCGACTACTTGGATAGGTATGGTCAACCAAACAGTAGGAAATAATGACCACTGATTAATAGTCGTACGGTCGATGTTTTCAAGCATATGGTCGACGAATTTTGCGACCATACGATCCTAAACCAGATTCCTAGTTTGGAAACTTTCCAAATAAAAGGAGGATCTCTTTCCTATTGTTGGAGAACCTTATATGGAGAGTTTCTCTCTATATAAAGGACATTCCTCAACCTTATTTCACTGTTTTGGAACATCATCAAACCCTAAAGGAAGAGAAGGAAGAGAAGGAGAAGGAGAGAAGACTAAGGAGAAGGCTAAGAGAAGAGTTCTACAAACTCTCTGCAACAAGTAAGGTATGAACCTTGTCTTTGTAGCCTTAGAACATTATGAGTGGGAATTTCTAGTGTAAATTGCAATACCAAACCCAATGTAAGGATTCAACTATGAGAATCTTTGAGCAAATCTTAAGAAGGGATCATGGAGAATGGGTTAGAGTAATTAGTTGGTAAAAGCAAGAAATTTGGCCTTAAAATGATCATTAGGAAGGACCCTATTGAAGAGCCAAGAGGAAGAATTCAGATTGAAAGTAGAATTTGGTCAGAAAACCATATGGTAGCAGCTATGGTCGACCATAGCATGGCTAGAGTATCGACCATAGACATTCAGAAAGAATTCAGGAACCGTATAGTCGCATATAGTGCGACCGTAGGATCAATCAGACACCTATCAGTAATCTATTTTGATTTTTGACTACTGTAACATGGTACATATGAACCCTAACTTAAATTCATGTAACTTTTATGTTACTAAATTGATTTAAAGAGAGTTATAAGGCTTGAAAGGAGATCGAGCTTGCTAATAGGTGAGGGAACAAGACCTAAATTAATTGGAAAATAATTAACTGTTATTTTATTAAGTCCAATGCAATGATTGATTCTATGCTTGTATGCTTGTAATGTGCATTTCACATGTCATCCAATATTACTGTTATTACTGCTCATATTGTATTGGATGCGAGTATGCATCAGGGGGAGGACGTAGCATTGTGGTCTCTGACCTGGTCACCATACTCTAGCTCTATCTCTACTCAAGTCTTGTCCACTAACATTGTCGTATCACCATTACCTTAGCAGAACTATTATGTCATAGGGCATCAGGGGTGGTCTCGGACCATGTGGTCTCTGACTCTACCAGGGGGCCTTAGCTCTATCTCTGTGGACGTATTAAGCGATGCTAGGGTGCAGCCTTGGATACACCGGATGACATTTAGGATTGCTTAGTTACGAGTCTAGTTTGCAAGAATTCACTAATAGGGTCTTACATGTTGGTATGGGTAGGGCATTAGGGGAAGTGTTGGCGGTGTGTGATCCGGACACTTTCGCTCTATCTCTATTCCATCGTGGGGTTGATGTGGACGACAATGGTGTTTTATCCATTGGGTGGGCTTACATACTCGTGTATAGAGGTGAGGTGGCCACCAAACCTTTCTATAGCACATTGCAAACTCAAAAACTAGACCAAAGATATGAATTGAATACATGAACATTTTTGTTGCATTGTTTCATTTTGCTCACTGAGCCATGATGTATGCTCACCCTTTCAACATCTGATATCTTTAATTGATGATGTAGGTCCTACTATAATGCGTCGTCGCATGGACACATGGCGGCTATGGACGTAGAAGCTGTTGAAGATGTGCATGATCCTTCATGTGAGTGCAATCAATGTGTCTTTGATTAGTTTAGTTATATTTTGATTACCGAACATGTAATTGATTATTTTACTTTTATGTCTTGAGTTACTTGGAGATAACTGGATTAAATATTTATTTATCACTATTAGATACTTAGTTCATTAATTATAAAGACATCTGCTTATTTGTTTATTATCTTTGATTATTACCGTGGAATGTGTATGTGATTTGATATGGTGGGTACTACCTAAACGAGATCTTGGTTCAACCATTGGTTTATTGACTGTTTATCACACTATTCTGGTTAGTCCATAATTGGGGTGTGATAGAAGTAGATGCGGTATAATTGGAAAAACTTTCTTTATTAATGCGTGGAAACAGAGGTACAGAAGAGGATGTTCCTAATGGAACGAACTCAACACTATCAAAATACTCAAACCTACCTAAAGACTTATGGACTGGGGGCCCAGACATGGCCATACTATACTGATTACATGACAACCCTTTCGGGTAGACAAAGGTATCTAGACAACTCCAATTTGGGATTATTCCGTTGATGGGGAGGATGACTGGTTGCACATCGAGATCTCCATCTTGATCATCTCCGGTGAGCATCAGAACTTGGTCCTCATCGAACAGATTTCCGATGTCGATCATCTTCGTCTTTGACTTCTGCTCCTCGCTTAGCCTTTGACTCTTGATCTCTTCCAGCTCCATCCAATTAATTGTACAGTCAAAGAATATTTCAAAACAAGGTACTTGTCTCTGGAGGTTTTTATCTAGCCATGGTTCAGGGAATCCACAGAATGTAATGTCCTTTCCTTCTTTGACAAAGTATCCTTTAAGAGTCTTAAAGTATGGGTTGATCTGCTCCTCCTCATATATACCTCCAAATTGTGCTTGATAGACCAATTCATCTATCCTTTGTGGTTGCCATCTTCTGTTACTCCTGTCTGCTACCTTTATTGAACTTCTACCGCTACTCCTATATCTTCTCCTTTCGAGCCTCCGAAATGCATCATCGGCTCTCCTCTGTTTCTCCTCTATCAGTTTTAGATCTCGATCGGTAGGAACATACCCCAGTCCAAATCTGTACTCATTTATCAAAATAGACAACATGTTGACATCACCTTGTTGGTTGGAACCAAGGCCATACCAGGAAAGTAAGACTGTAAGCACCCCATTTTTCCCACCCTCAGCATAAGTGAACCAATATGACAGGTTTTCGACCTTTAACCCAAAGATTTGTGATTCTCAAATGAACCCCACAGTAGGGTCATAGACTATTACCTACTTGGATGTACAGGTCATGAAATTATCTTCGAAATGAGACCGGAATCATCAAATTCTGACGTCAAACAAGGAAGATATCACAGTTTGAAAGTGCAAGGGCATTTACGTAATTATCGTACGATGCATGCATTATCATTTAAACTTCAAGTCATCATATCTTGGTCATCTAATATCAGAATCAGATGATTCGAAGGCCAATTTTCCTTATTTTCAGTCCCCTTCAAAGTAGATGTGAAATATCTCGGGTCGAAGTCACCAGTGGGCCCCATGTAAGCTTTAATGCAAAATTATCGTTAGAACTTCAAAGCTTCATATCTTTTCCATTATACGTTGGATTCAGATGATTCCAAGGCCATTATTCTTCATTTATGATGTTCTACAAAGTGGACGTAAAAAATCTCGGGTAGATGTCTCCGAAGGGTCCCATGCAAAATTACACATGGAAATGGTCATTTAATCTCTGAAAATTCATATTTTGGCCACCCCATATCCAAATCAGATGATTTCAGTTTCATTATGTTCTATTTTTAGTACTCTACAAAGTGGACGTAAAGAATTTTCGGTAGAAGTCTCTGATCCCATGCTGAATGGTTAGCCAAATTTTCAATAATTGACCTACTTAATCTTCAGAAATTCATAAGTTGACCATTTTATTTCCAAATGTTATGATTCAAGTTCCAATATTCTTCATTTTTAGTGTTCTACAAAGTGAACGTAGAAAATTGGAAATAAAGACTATCCGAAAATTCCATGCGGAATGGCAATGAAAATAGGCCATGAAATGAAAGAGAGAGAAACCCAGTCAATCCAGTCAACTCAGCTCAACCCAAGCCAGTCTTGGCCCAACCCAGTTAATTCAAGTCATTCTCAGTCCAACCCAGCTCAGTTTAAGTCAGAGTTGCCCAGTCAACTTAAGTCAGACCAGTCTAGACCGAACCGGTTCGTCCATGTGCATAATGTCATCTATATATGTAATTATATAGAATATATTATATACTATAAATATTAATATGTATGTTATTACATATTATTATGTATATTTTTTGATATATTAATGTATAAATGTACATTATATGTGTCAAGAGAGACTGACCAAGATTAGGAAAGAAAGAGGGGATTCTAATGAAAAGAAAAAAAGATATAGAAAAGAACTCGGGAAATAAATTTTGGAAGGAAATAGAATAGAAAAGAATTGAGAAATCGGGATAGGAAAGAGCGATTGAGAATAAGAGAAAGAGAGAGAAGAAGAGAAGAAAAAGGAAAAAAAAAAAAAAAGAGAAGGACGTGACATTGAGAGAGATTGAGAATAAGAGAAAGAGAGAAAAGAAGAGAAGAAAAGGAAAGAAATAAAGCGAGGAAGGGATTGAGATTGAGAAAATCCAAGAGAATAAGGAAAAGAGAGAGAAGAAGAGAAGAAAAGGAAAGAAAGAAAGGGAGGAAGGAATCCGAGAAGAAGGAGAAGAGAGGAGAATCCGAGAGAGATTGGGAGGAAGATTGAAAAAAAAAAAAAAGGAAAGAATGAGAAGAGAGGCGAATCCGAGAGAGATTGGGAGGAAGATTAAAGAAAAAAAAGAAAGAAAAGGCTGGAAAATAGAGAGAGAGAGAGAGAGAGGCAAGATCTAAAGAAAAGAGAGGCAAGATAAAAAAAAGTGGGATTCTAAAAAAGGGAGAAAAGCGAGAAAAAGTGAAGATGGGAGAGGAGGGAAGGAGGATGAGGAAGAAAAAAAAAAGAAAAAAGAAAAAAAAGTGAGAGGCCGATAGAGAGAGAGGGAAAAAGAAAAGGAGAAAGAGAATTAAAGAGGAAGAAGACAAGTGGAGAGAGGGGAGATTAAGTGGAAAAGATACATTGAAAGAAGGGAGAAGAAAGTGGAGGGGAGAAAAGAGGACAAAATGGAGGAGAGAAGAGAGAGGACGGACAAAGCTTGAGAGAGATTCAGAAAGCAAAAGATAAAAAAAAAAAAACAGAGATCGGGAGGAAGAAAAAACAGAAGAAGCGGGAAAGTAAGGAGGAGATCAAGAAGAAAAGAATAGACGGGAAGAGAAGAAGAAGATGAAGAGGACGAGAGAAGAAAGAAGCTGGGAGAGTGAACTCCCTGCAACTCGAGGTAACCCATTTCCCCTCCTTTATTAATTTTCTATTTATCACCATCTCAGTCCATAATCCATTTGGCTTACCATCCAGCAGCCAAAAGCGATACTCGCAGCACCATCATCCAAACCAACCTATCTGAACACCTAAGCAAACCCCAACCGGCTCCAACACCTTACACACCACTTACCAGTTGTCCGATTACAACCTCAACCACTTCCCTCACTATTATCATTCTACATCCAAATTAACATCACCCCAACTCCACCGACCATGCACCTTATCCCCACTCCCAAATCTGATCCAAACCATCATCACTGTCACATTGAATTTGATTCTTTAATCCATTTTATTTGATCATATGGACGTGATTCTATCCAATTAGTTGGGTTTAAATTCTTGAATATGATTATTTTTTTTAATTGAATTTGATTGGTTGAATGTCGAAATTATTTTGATCAAGTGGTGATACATCTGATCATTGGATGTTTAATTTTTTGATCAAGTGATGATATAAACTATGCCATGATTTTGAAATTTAATGTGATTAATCCAACCATGATTTGGAGTTCTAATGTGAATGTTCCAATCATGATTTGGATTTCTAATATGATTGATCCGACTATGGTTGGAATTTTTAAGTGTTTGGTCCAGTTACATGCTTGAGTCTTAATGTGATTGAGCCGACCATATGCTCGAATTTTAATGAGATTAAATATGGACCATTTATTTTGGGATTTTTTTGGACAATTGATCTCGGGATTTTTTATGTGAAATAAATATGGACCATTGATCTTTGGATTTTTTGATGTGAAATAAATATGGACCATTGATCTTCGAATTTTTAATGATTAAATCTAGTTCGTTGATTTTAGATACGTTGATGCTTGATCTGAACAGTTAGATAATCATTTTGAGTGATCTAAGCCGTTGGATTGCCATCAGAAGTAATTTAAATGATTTTGAACGCTTAAATTATTGTCTTGAGTGATCTGAACCGGTGGATTGCCATCAGAAGTGATTTAAATGATTTTAAATGGTTAGATTTTTGTCTTGAGTAATCTAAACCGGTGGATTTCCATCAGAAGTGATTTAAATGATTTTAAAAGGTTAGATTATTATTTTGAGTGATCTAAACCATTGGATTGGCATCAAATGTGATTTAAATGATTTTGAACAGTTAGATTATTATTTTGAGTATTCTAAACCATTGAATTACCATAAGAAGTGATCTAAATGATATTAAATGGTTAGATTATTGTTTTGAGTGATCCGAATCGTTAGATCTTAGTCTGATAAAGATGACTTGATGTGGGATGGATCTGAGCCGTCGATCTTGGCGGTTTTGATAAAATCTTAGTAAATGATCGTAATGATAATATTTTGAAGAAATCTAACCATTAGATTGAGGATCTAATATGATATTATTGATGTGAGAGTTTCTTTGAGTCTGGACTGTAGATTGAGCATCTGTCTTGTTTACACAGTTTTATTTGCATGCCCTATCATGTTTAGGATGCCATTGCTATATTTGCATATACTGCCATGTTTGAATGTTCCCATTTTGGCAATAACTTACTTTCTGCAACACCCTAGTCAAACTACCATATCTGTACACCAAGCAAACATATTAGGCGTGGGGACGTGCATTTAGGTACCCACATTCTTGGGAAGGGAATAATGGGAATAATAAAAAACCTTAATAAAGAAAGAGAATGCTTTGCCAAACTTTTCAAAATTAGAATTTTATGATGAAAAGGGTAACTCCGGACGATTTCCACCTCTCAGTGAACCCTAAACCTATAATAGGTTCTAAATCCTAAACCTAGAACAGGTTCTCAACCCTAAACCTAAAATAGGTTCTCAATCATTAACCTAGAATAGGTTATCAGCCTGAACTACGTGGATTCTGATTCCTAGGACAAACCCTAGGATACGTAGGCCATTTGGGAGAATCCCAAATTTGGATCCACACCATAGTCCACTCGGACTATCCATAGATCCACTAGGATATTCACCCATATTTTAACCCAAATAGGGTTATCCAGCCCGAACTACGTGAATTCTGATTCCCAAGGGACAAACCCTAGGATACGAAGGCCATTTGGGAGAAACCCAAATTTGGATCCATATCTTAGTCCACTCGGACTATCCATAGATCCACTCGAATACCCAACCATTTCAACCTAGAGTCCCGAACTACATGATTCTGATTCCTAGGTCAAACCCTAGGATACGTAGGATATTTGGGAGAATCCCAAATTCGGATCCAAACCTTAGTCCACTTGGACTATCCATAGATCCACTAGGATATTTACCCACATTTTGACCTAAATAGGGTTATCCACATTCCAACCCAAATAGGGTTATCCACATTCCAACCCAGAAATGGTTATCCACATTTTGACGCAAATAGGGTTATCCACATTCAGACCCAGAAAGGGTTATCCATTTTTAGATCCACTAGGACTATCTATCAGTTCACATGGACTATCCAGATCCTAACCCATAGGATTTCTCAACCTTTCAAGCATAAACTTCAACTTAAACAATGAACTTAATCATCCACAAGCATAAATCACAACCATAAACTTTAATCACACCTGAACTACGATGGTAAACCTGATTTTTGAAATAATTCCATGATACGTAGGCAATCTGATGGATACAGATTCGGTTCAATGATGTCAAACCACTTGGTTTGGTTCAGTTTAACAGATAGAGTCTAGCATAGGAAAGGCATAGGAGACCAATTTTGATCGGGCGGTTTGGATGCCTAACCCCTTCCCATAAATGTAACCTAACGCTTACCAAATCTCTGATGGACTAGAAATCCAATCTAAGGGTCAAGAGTCAATCGAAGTTTTACCTTAGGGTGAGATTTCACATTTCTAAGGTCGTAGACGTTAATCTAGGTGGCGACTTCTAAAATTTCCATCTTTGTCCTCAGATTGGCGACTCTAATGGGGATATAAACATCAAACTCCTAAATGAAAACTTTCCTTGTGTGAATTGGATGCTAGCTTTTAGGATAATATATTTATGCTTGTATAATATTGCATTGGGGGGAATGGGTTCAGTTACACATTCGTGCGAGTAGCCGAATCGGGTCCCATGCAGATGGGGCAGCCCGCTAGGCGAAACACACAATCTTGGCCTGTATTTTGTGAGATCACGACCAGCGAGCAGCCTCTAACGAGCGTTTCTTGAGTTCGTTCGAGAATGCATTATGCTACTCCACGTCGCTTGGATCCTTGCAACATAGTATATAAAGGGATTGGGGGCCCATTATTCATCGTGCACTCGGTGATAGGTTACCCCGTCCTTGTCAAGGTGGTATTTTCCGTCCTAACCCAGATTGTAGCCCAATGTTTGTTATTTTTTTGTTCATCCCTGAATCGACCCAGTAAAATCTGCTTAGCCATGACATCCATGTTCGAGACATCAAATTTTTGCCCGTTTTGTCTTCGATTGGTCTACATGTTAGAATCTACACGATGAGCATCTTGAACTCTCACCCATTGGGAGTATGAGGTATGTATACACCTGTTCTACATCATAGTAGACGGTCACTATACACCCTCCATTAAGTAAGCTCGATGTGTCGAATCTCTTATTGTTAACATGTCGATTTCGAAAAACGAACAGAAAATCCCTATCAGGACATAGATACCATGGTCAAGAAGAAATTTACTAGTTTGTTCCTACATGAACCACTTTTGCTAACTATCCCTAATAATGACAATGGATTAATATATCCATTTCAATTTAATTGAATTCGGTAACCCAAGTGGCCAAACCTTGGTACCACTGATTATCTATTTTTGGAATCACGAGGTCCCAAGACTGAACACATGGCTTAATCAAATTCAATTAAATTGACTTCGATAATGTTTACCCAATCACCCTTATGAGGGAGCTAACTTTGTTTGGTTAAGTCATCTTTGATTGTGCATGTGACTTCTTCCATTCCTCTAGACTTCTAGAATCTTGATATTTCACCATTGGATTTTAATGCTTTTGGAAAAGTGAATCAATCTGCAACCATATCCACCATTTTAGGGTGAGAGGCCCTACAATTAGGGAATTGTCTTGATATCCCACCTTGAGATCCATCCATGTTATCTTTCTAAATGAATCAATGGAAGTCATGAATCTAGATCTTGATTGAACATCAAATTATGTAAGAAAGAAGGCAACCAGATTTGGGAACACAATCAGTAACTCAGCCAATCTGGTCCAATAGAGCATTCAGTTTAGGCAGTGACAAGCACCTATACCTGAAAAGTTTACAATATTCTCGTACAGTTAGTCCTTGGGCTTACTCAAATATCATATTCAGTTCATCTCATAATCAAGGAGAGTTTTGGCCCCTAGGCAAATCCAATCATAGTTTTCAATTCATCTCTGAATTAAGGAATGATTCAGCCCCTAGGCAAATCCAATTATAGTTCTCAATGTACCTCAGAATTAAGGAAAGATTCAGCCCCTAGGAAAATCCAATCACCGTTCTCGATTTACCTCAGAGTTAATGAAAAATTCAGCCCCTAGGCAAATCCAATCATAGTTCTCGATTCAACTCTGAATTAAGGAAGATTCAGCCCCTAGGCAAATCCAATCACTGTTCTCAATTCATCTCAGAATTAAGGAAAGATTTAGTCCTTAGGCAAATCAAATCACCATTCTCCATGTACCTCAGAATTAAGGAAAGATTCAGCCCCTAGGCAAATCTAATCATAGTTCTCGATTTACCTCAGAATTGAGGAAAGATCCTGCCCCTAGGTAAATCCATTCATCTTCTCGATTCACCTCTGACTTAAGGAGAGATTTAGCCCCTAGGAAAATCTAATCATTGTTCCCTATTCACCTTTGAATTAAGGAAAGATTCAGCCCCTAGGCAAATCCAATCATAGTTGTTGATTCATTTCTGAATTAAGGAAAGATTCAGCCCCTAGGCAAATCCAATCACTGTTCTCAATTCATCTCAGAATTAAGGAAAGATTTAGTCCCTAGGCAAATCAAATCACCATTCTGCATTCACCTATTAAATAAGGAAAGATCCAGTCCCTAGGCAAATCCAATCACCATTCCCGATTCACCTCTGACTTAAGGAGAGATTTAGCCCCTAGATAATTCCAATCATCCTTCCTGATTCACCTTTGAATTAAGGAAAGATTCAGCCCCTAGGCAAGTCCAATCATCATTTCGGTTCATCCAGAATTAAGTAAAGATTCGGCCCCTAGGTAGATTTAATCACATCCAGTTCATCTCAGAATCAAAGAAATATTCAGTCCCAGATTCAACCACCATTTCTGGTTCATCTCAGAACTGAAGAAAGATTTAACCCCTAGGCAGGTTCAGTCATCACCTCCCAGATCCTGTTAGAGTGGAGGTGGCATTCGGCCCCTAGGCTTTTTTACCCTTCACCTCCTGTTTAGGTTCTGGTTCATGTCGGAACTAGGAAAAGTTCCATTCATCTGAATTCAATTAGCCACAAGGCTTATCCAACCATCAACTTTGGTTAGGGTTTTGATTCATATCAGAACTAGGAAAAGTTTCATTCATCTTAATTCAATTAGCCACTAGGCTTATCCAACTATCAACTTTGGTTAGGGTTCTGATTCATGTTGGAACTAAGAAGAGTTCCATTAACCAACCATCAACTTTGATTAGGGTTCTGATTAATGTCAGAACTGTGAAAAATTTCATTCATCTGAAGTCAATTAGCCACTAGGCCGGTCCAACCATCAACTTTGGTTCAGGTTCTGATTCATGTTGGAATTAAGAAAAGTTCCATTCATCTGAATTCATTTACCCACTAGGCCTGTCCAACCATCAACTTTGGTCCAGGTTCTGATTCATGTTGAAATTAAGAAGAGTCCCATTCATCTAAATTCATTTAGCCCCTAGGCTTATCCAACCATCAACTGTGGTTCAAATTCTAATTCATGTTGGAACTAAGAAGAGTTCCATTCATTTGAATTTAATTAGCCCCTAGGCTTGTCAAACCATCAACTCCAGTTCAGGTTCCGATTCATGTTGGAACTAAGAAAAGTTCTATTCATATGAACTCAATGTGAGCATGAGTTAGCCTCTAGGCCTGTTCAAGCATTACCTCTGGTCCATGTTCCATTTCATGAAGGAATCGAAGAGAATTTTAGTCATTTCAACTCAATCAATCCGCCATCTCTAGAAATTAGAGTCCAACCCATGATTGTCATCCTTGGCCTCTATCAATCGGAGCCCAACTCAAGCAATCCTTGACTCTAGCAATTACAGCCTAGTCCATGACTATCAATCTTTATCTCTATCAATCAGAGACCAATTCAAAGTCAATCTTGATCTCTATCAATTAGAAACCAGTTTAAGGTTAATCTTGTCTCTATCAATCAAAGACCAATTCAAAATCAATCTCTGGCTCTATCAATTAGAGCCCGATCCATGTCCATCATAGCCCAGTGCTATAAGTTAGGATCGCCCGTCAAGAATGGCGAATGAGAAGCATTCCTCATTGCCTATCAGTAAAGATCAATTCCAAATTCTAGAGTCATTAGGAAACCATTAAACTTCAGCTATGATAGTGCTATTCCATCTTGGGCATTTCTGCCCCATTGGCCAAGAAAATGCTAGAATCTAAAGAGTTTCCCTCATATTTCTCATTATTCAAAGAGGAGGAATGAAATTTTTTTGAGCAGTAGGTTAGACCAAAGAAGAGATCCAATGTACCCTAGGCCAGGGTAGAAACCAGAATCACTGCTAGGGAATGGTCCAATGACGAAACCCTTAACCCATAAACTGGGGCCTGAACCAGATTGAACTTGGACCCAAATTGAGTGTGGTCCTATGAGGAAAGCCAATGACCCTTGAACTAGGGCATGAACCGGATTGACCTTGAGCCTGAATTGGGTATGGTTGAATGAGGAAAGTCCTTGAGCCCTAAGTAGGGCATGAACCGGGTTGACCTTGGACTTGAATTGGGTATGGTTCAATGAGGAGAGCCATTAAGCCCTAAGCTAGTCATGAACCAGATTGACTTGGATCCAAATTGAGTGTGGTCTAATGAGGAAAGCCATTATTCCCTAAACTGGGGCATGGACCAAATTGACCTTAAACCCAAATTGAGAGTGGGCTAAATGAAGAAAACCATTGAACCCCCAAGCCGAGGCATAAACTAGTCTAATCTTTGACTTAAAATGGTGCAGTGCAATGGGCGATACCCCTTGATCCCCAAGTTGGGGCATAGGTGTAAGCACCCCATTTTTGCCATCCTAGCTAAACAAAGTCCTGCTGGTGTGTGGACAACAAAAGGAAGAAAGGTGATCGAAAGTTTGGATTCTTAACTATGAATTTGAGAAAGTTTTCAATGGGTCTGTGAATTTGAGGAAGTTTTCAATGGGTCCACAGTAAGGTCATGGGTTATAATTTTGCATGGATGCGTAGGTCATAGAATTATCTTCGAAACGAGACTAGAATTGCTCAATTTCGATATCAAACGAGGAAGATATGACCATTTTAGTCAGATGATACATATGAGGGAGGTTTATGAAATTATTATAAATAATCCTAGGGGCCTTCATGCAAATTATCCTAAGTTAGATTGTTTGAATTTCAAATCATCATATCTTGATCATCCGACATCGGATTCAGATGATTCCAAGACCATTATTCTTCATTCATGATGTTCTACAAAGTGGACGTAAAAAATCCCGGGTAGAAGTCACCAGTGGGTCCCATGCAAGCTTGCATGCAAAATTATCGTCAGAACTTCAAAGCTGCATATCTTTTCCGTTCTACATCGGATTCAGGTGATTCCAGTTCCTATATTCCTCATTTTTAATGTTCTACAAAATGAAGGCAAAAAAATTTGGAATAGAGGGAATCAAAAAATTCCATGCGGGATGACAAAGGAAATGACCCGTGAAATGACAAGGAGAGAAAACCCAGTTAATTCCAATTAATCCAGTCAACTCAGTTCAAGCCAGTTTTGGTCCAACCTAGCTCAACCCATATCAGTTTAACTCAGTCAACCTAAGTCAGTATCAACCCATTTCGAACCAGTTCATTCATGTGCATAGTATTTATATATATTATATATATTATATACTATATACTATATATATATATATATATATATATATATATATATATATATATATATATATATATATATATATATATATATATATATGTATGTATGTTATAAAATATATGTGTATATATGTATATAATATATATTATTATATGTAAGTGATAATCCAAAAGATTTTGAGAAGAAAAATGAAAGAGGGGAGAGAAAACGTGAAAGAGAAGGGGATTTAGGGTTTTGAGATAATCCAAAAAGATCTTGAGAAGAAAAAAGAAAGAGGGAGAAATAAAAAAAAAAAAAAAAAAGGGGGAAAAGATTCCCTTCACGTTTTCTAGAAAGAAAACGTGAAAGAAAAGAGAGGGAGAAAAGAAAAGAGGAAGGAAAAGAATGAAGAAGAAAAGGAAAGAAGAAAGAAAGGAAAGAGAGAAGGATTTTTCTAGAAGAAGGAAGGAGAGAAAGGAAAGAGAGAAGGGGTTTTCTAGAAGAAGGAAAGAAAGGAAGAAGAAAAAACGTGGGAAGGAAGAAAAGAAAGGAAAGAAGAAAAAATGGAGAGAAAAAAAGATTTTCTAGAAAAAGAAGAAAAGGAAAGAAGGATCTTCTAGAAAATGAGTGAAAAATTATAAATAGGAGAGAGGAGGGATCCTTTTCCAGACCAGAGAGAGAGGGGAACGTGGGTGAGAGAGAGAAACGTGAGTGAGAGAGAGAAAACGTGAGAGAGGAAGAAAGAAAGAGAGAGAAAAGAAAAAAGAAAGAAAAGAGAAGAAGAAAAGAGAGAAAGAGAAGAAAGAAAGAAGTAGAAGAGAGGAGAAGGGGATTCACATTCAAAGGGGATTGATACAACCCCCAATCACCCTTCATCAACGGTTTCGCTCGATTTGAGCCCAAGGTTAGTACTCTAAACAAATTTAGAGGTCGTTATAATGCCCGAATGCCAATTTTGCTTGAAAAAGGCTAATTTTCATGAAATCTCAATCATGAATGCTCTATTACATGCTTGTTAATGTTAGGATGCCTATGTCTAACATTTTTCATGAATGATAATTTGTCTAAGCTATTCAATGATGAATTTTTTATTGATATACAATGATGTTTGATGTTTTTGTAAATTTCATAAAGTGATTTTCTGATCTGAAAATTCCAGATTTAGGGTTCAAAATTAGGACGTACATCATATGTATTTTTTCTAAGATTTTGAAGCCCAAACTATTATGGGAGTCTTTCTGATATGATAGAAGACTACCCTAAAACTTTCGTTCCATTTGGAATTGGGGAAATATATCAAATAATTTGTCTTTGACATTGCTATTTTTCTCGGATGTAATGCAATCCTCCATCGAAAAGTCTCTAGACAAAGGCCTTATGGCCATAATCAGAAAATCTACTTAACATGAACTTTTTAGACATGAAAGTCTTCTAAAAAATGACACTAGTTTCATATTTTTTCCATTTTTCGTTGAATTGATATCAATTTTTAAGTGCATAGTGCTTTGATTTCAGATCTGTCATGATGTGCTGATTTGCATGATTGAAAAGAGTTATTTTTCACAAAGAAAATATACTGTTTTAACTTGTTTTTCTTAATTAAATTTTAGATCAGATAGTTATCTACATAGATATATGTCTGTATTTAATTTTCTTTAAGAATAGAATTTTATTTGGAATTTATAGTGCAACTGGTCAATAATATGGAACAGACCTGACCAGTGTATTTTCTTGTACTTGGGGAATATTTTCGACCTGCCTATGGTCTTTTTTAGGATTAGCTTCCTTGAGACAAAATGTTGGCCTCTGAGTCTTCTTTCCAGGGATATCTTTTAAGAATTTTTTGAGTAAGTACAGTGCCCTATGTGCCCATTTTGGTCCAGCCTGACAAAGCTGTCATCTTGCCACGTGTTCCATCATGTTTTGATTGATTCTCATATGCTTTGGTTGTTTCTCACATGCCATATTTGATGCTATGCTATGTTCGGATGCTCGTATGCATACACTACTATAATTGGAATGGTCACACTGCCATAATTGGAATAGTCACACTGCCATAATTAGAATGATCACATTGCCATAATTGGAATAATCACATTGCCATGATTGGAATGCTACACATGCTTATTGCCATATTTGTCTACTACACTTGCTCACATATTACTGCCATGTTTGGATGCACACTTACCATGTTTGTATTGATTCACATGCTCACTTTCCATTTTGACTGATGTGTTGCTAAATTTGAATATATTTCCAACATGCTATATTTGGATGCTTACACTGCTATATTTAAGCTCACATTGCTTTGTTAGATTGTTTACATTGTACAACAACTAGGGAAAGATACACCCTAAGATGGAAAGAATTGAACAATTAGGGTAGTGAAACCCTAAAAATAAAAAATAGCAATTAGGGCAAAATAAACCCTAGAATAAAGAGAATAATTAGGGTATGAAACCCTAAAAAATGAAAATCACAATGAAAAGGGATAGGAAACCCTAGAAACCTAAAAATGGAAACAATTAAAAATGGTAGGAATTTAGGTCTCATCCCTAGATCCTATTGACAAAAATATAAAGAATTTGGTACACATCCCAAATAAAAATGGTAGGAATTTAGGTCTCATCCCTAGATCCTATTGACAAAAATAGAAATAATTTGGTTCACATCCCAAATAAAAATGGTAGGAATTTATGTCTCATCCCTAGATCCTATTGACAAAAATAGAAAGAATTTGGTACACATCCCAAATAAAAATGGTAGGAATTTAGGTCTCATCCCTAGATCCTATTGACAAAATTAGAAATAATTTGGTACACATTCCAAATCCGACTCTCACAAATTTCGAACTACGTCGTACCTGATTTCTAGGGCAAACCCTAGAATACGTAGGCAATTTGGGAATCCCAAATATGGTACAAAGCGACCCATCAACCATACATTCAGCATAAACTTCAACTTGAACAAAAAAAATCTAATTGAAGCACATGCATAAATCACTTTCATAATCTTTAATCACAGAACCCAATTCGAACTACGTTTTTGGACTTGATTTCCAGGATTGGAATACGTAGGCAGTTTGAGATGTTTTACACATCTCAGATTCAGTCCAAGACTGAACCATCTTTGGTTCGGTTCACTGTATAATATTGTACATTACATTTGCTTGTTTATTTACTTTAAAACATGATTGGCTGAACCCTAGGTTAGAATAACTTAGCAACTTGGTTTAGGACATCCCCCATTGACCCCTAGTCATCCAGTTGACCAAGCACAATCAAAATTAGAAATTAAGGAAAGTTTAGGAGGCCGATATTGATCGGGCGGTTTGGGTGCCTAACACCTTCCCATAACCGTACCCTGAATACTTACCCGATCTCTTGCAGACCAAAGAACCGATACATTGGGTCATGAGTCAATAGAAGTCCTACCTTAGGGTGAGGCTACATTTTTAGAGGTCCTAGACCTTAATCTAGGTGGCGACTCCAACAGAACAAATCGATCTTCATCGATACAGGATATACATTTCCATCCAGAGGAGGATCACGTCGATTTTCCATTGTCCTCACAGTGGCGACTCCCCCTCGGGGATGAATATTCGGGACTCCTAGGATACTTTCCTTATATTGATTTTCTTGACATTTGATGCTAGGTCTAGGGTACTATATTTATTGTTTGTACATATTGTTTTGGGGGGAATGGGTTCAGTCACACTTTCGTGCGAGTAGCCGAACCGGGTCCCATGCATGTGGGGCAGCCCGCTAGGCGAAACACACAGCCTTGGCCTGTACTTTGTGAGACCACGACCGGCGAGCTGCCTCTAACGAGCGTTTCTTGGGTCCGCCTGGGAATGCGTTATGCTACTCCACGTCGCTTGGATCCTTGCAACATAGTATATAAAGGGAATGGGGGCCCATTATTCATCGAGCATTCGGTGATAGGTTACCCCGTCCTCGTCAAGGTGGCCTTTTCTGTCCTAACCCAGTTTGAGCCACATGTATGTTATTTTGGTCCATCTTTGAACCAACATGGTAAAATCTACTCGATCATAATATTTACATCTGAGACGTCGAAGTTCTGCACGTTTTTGTCCTTGACTTGTCAACATGTTTGGATCCACGCTTGAGTATTCTTGTCTCTCACTTGTTGGGAGCGTGAGGGTTACGTATACCCGCATACACAATAGTGTGGGCAGTCTGTACACGCCCTCCATCGTACAAAGCTCATTGTGTTGACCGTTCAATATTGATACGTCAATCTCAAAAAACGATCAGAAAATCTTCATCATGGTATAGATACTGTGATCAAGTAGAAATTTACCGGTTTTTTCAATCATGAACCGCTTTTGTCATCCATCATGAAAACTATAAATAAGCATATCCGTTTTAATTTCTTCAAATTTGATGAACCACATGGTCGAACCTTGGTGCTACAATGATCCATTCGGAATCTTGAGGCCCCAAGACCAATCATGGAGTTATTCAAATACAAATAAATTGTTACAGATGATGTCTAATGGTCGGTTTTCATGAAGGAGCTAACTTTGTTTAGTCAAGTCAGCTTGTATGTGTATGTGCATCCTTCTCGTGTCCAGTCACTTCTGAGTCCTAACCTTCGTTCATTGTTTATATAAAAATAAAAAAATAAAAATAAAAAAAAAAAAAAAAAAAAAAAAAAAAAAAAAAAAAAAAAAAAAAAAAAAAAAAAAAAAAAAGAAAGAAAGGTTGAACTAGGGAGGATATAATTGTCTAGACTTAAGAGAACACCTGAGTGTGTAGACAAAGCATCCACTCTTATTACATCCTCTCATAAGAAGGTCTCATCATCACCGATTCATGTCTCGGTTCATATTCATAAGGAGGACTTTTGTACCTCAAAATGTTGGAATGGTTGGAAGACAGTATATTGAGAGCCCAAATATTGCAGAGCAGAATTGAAATCCCAAGATCGGAGTTAAGGAATCCAAGAGATTAGAAAGCTGAATCATAGATTCTGAGAGATTACATGTTTCTTTCCCATGTTAGCATACCTGCCAATTTTAAATGGAAAAACTAAGATTGGAAAGCATTTCGTTCACCCTTGGCAATTGAGCCACTTTGACTGAAGGAGTTGGTTTCTGACTCCCAAATTACTTTCATCAACCAAGGTGACCATAACTCAAAGGAGTAGCCCTCGAACCTTTAAGAATGGCCCACTCACCTCCCAAAATCCAAGATGAAAAGGAGGACCATGTGGTCAATTGTATCCCAAAATTAAGATACCTGGAAATGAACTTCATGTACACCCTAAACTGGGGTACAACCAAAATGTTAATATACCCTAAATTGGGGCACAACAAAAATATCAGTGCACCCTAAACTGGGGCATATTAAAATGTTAATGGATTCAAAGTGGGGCAAACCAAAAAGGTGATGGACCAACAAGGGTATAGGTCAGAGTTTCATGACATCCAAACTGGGGCATAAAATTGGAATACATTTACCCCAAATTGAGGCATTGGCCAGGTGAATGTCAAACCCGAATTGGGGCATAAATCAAAATGGTAATAGACCCAAGAAGGGTTTATCTCAAGATGGAAAGGGTCAAACACATGTCGATAGATAGTCGTAATGAGTTTTACTAGCGAAAGTCTGAACGGAGATTCGGTCCTACAACCAATCATAAGTTGGCGTCAATGATGTCGTATCCAATTGGGGTAACTCGGTGAATTACTTGTCTAAACTGGCTACCATTGGTATCTGATAGGTCATCTATGTTTGGGCTTAAGTTCGATGTGTCTGTAGACGGTCTAGTCCAAAATGCTCTGAAAAAATGAACAATAATCACCTCATTTGAGACATCAACAACAGTGCTTTACTACTTCCAATCCATTCCTTCCCAGTTTGATATTTCTTCCTCTTCCATGTCCGTTGCTAATTCTGACTCTGATGACGATTGAGATGAAGGACCACAACCTGAACTTCTACTCCATCGGCCTTTAGAGAAATGAAAGCTCAACACACACATGAAAGTTATAGATGATTAAGTTGAAGTCATGCAAGCATTCGCAAAGATACAAGTTGGTACATCAAAATGTCATCCCATTTGATCAATTTACAGAAAGAATTTTTTATGGGATATTTCTACAGACAAGGACCATTCAAATGATTAAGTATTTTACAAGTGCATAAAGTCTACAGACATAAAACTTGCTACGGATCAACCTCAAAGTCAAACATGAGCTCAAAAAAAAAAAAAAAAAAAAAAAAAAAAGAAAAGAAAAAAAAAAAGAAAGAAAAAAAAAAAAAAAGAAAAAAAAAAAAAAGAGAAAAAAAAAGAGAAAGAGCTATACAAAATAATGAGGTTGGTTAGCATACTACATTGGAACAATGATGGTGGAGAAGTTCAACTATGGTGCATAGACTTGGAGCAACTACTTTGAAACACTAATGATGAGTGAGTTTGATTACAAGGCATGTACATGGGGCAACTCCTTTGGAGTCCTACTGATGGACGAGTTAAGTTATAAAGCAATAAGACAATTGGTACTCATACAATGACATATAGACACCATTTCTTAGAACCTGATTGGAGAGCTGATCATTTGTCGTGATTCACGTTGTGTGTTGAGCTGGATTTTGATTTTGGTCACATACATCCCGCCCATACAGGGGGTGGTCTCATCACTTTGTTGTCATCAAAGGATTTTTTCTTTTTCGGCTAAAGACTCTCTCTCTCGTCCATCAATCTGACGGTCTTCCACAGAGTCGACAGTACATGCCCTTACTTCAAATGTCACAAAATTTTATGGTATTGTTTCTTGTGAACATATCGTCTTGTTATGCATAAATATTGTTCAATAAATCTGACTGGAATATCTATCTGTCGTTCATCATTTCGACGGCGTCCAAGAATTCCATAGTCCTTTGTTGCTAGCCAATAAAATGGAGTCTCCTAGTGGAGATCAAGCCATTCTACATAAACAACCAAACACTCTCCCAATGGCAAACCCATTGGACAATTTCTTATCTGTCTATCTGGACCTTCATCGTCATACTTGTATACAAACTTAAAGGATTTGGGCCCAAACATGGTTACAACTGATTCAGCATCTGAGCATAGCTTGTTGAAATTTGTTTTTTATCTAAATGATACCGAGAGGAGAAAGCATTCTTTGACGTTTTTTCTAAAGATTAGTGTAGGGTTGCATCTTCTTAAGGTTATTTCTAGTGATGACTCAAAAGAGGTCTGCCTATCAATATGTGCAGACTTGAACTTAGACACTGGGGCAAAATCACCCATTTATCCAAACATCATGAGTTTAGTTGAGCCCTCTGTTTGAAACTCTAGCTGAGTTCATTTGAATATAAGAGAAAGATGACTCATACAAATTTGAGTCATTGTCATCATTTGCCCCTCATTAAAAAGACCTGATTGCCCTTTGATCAAAGTGAAACCCATATAAATTTGGCAGGAATGCAGAATATATCAAAATTGCCTTTTAAAGAAAAGAAACATGTTTCTCTCGGTCTAGATTAAGTCAAGTCAAGGAAAGTCGATCAAATCATGATCTCTAGTTCCTCTTGGATTTCGAGCAATGTTAGTGGACAAAGTGCAGATGCTGAGCCCCATTGTGGCTACTTCAATATTTATGGAAAGTTCAACCCATTTTGGGAATGAAGAAAGATGAAGAAAGGAATTGAAAAGAACAAGAAAAAAGAAAGAGAAATGAAAAAAAAAAAAAGGAAAGAAAGGTGAAAGTACAGAGAAGAAAGAAGACTGAACAAAAGCAGAATAAGAATGGAAAAGAGAACAAGATACAAGCAAAAGAGAAAGAATGAAAGATCATGGGAAGAGAGAGAAAACCAGCCCGAACTACGCGAAACCTGATTCCAGAGGGATGGAAATCCCAAAGGATACGTAGGCAATTTGGGACACCCCAAATTTGGTCCAAAGGCTACACATCCAAAGGCTACACATCCAAAGGCTATACATCCAAAGGCTACATAGCCAAAGGCTATACATTCAGAGGTTACAAATTCAGAGCACAAAGCACAGTTACAGTTACATCATGAGCGGTCTTGAGCCAAAGTCACAGACCTGATAGGGTCGCTACTCAAGAAGCTTGACAGTTACAGTTACATCATGAGCGGTCTTGAGCCAAAGTCACAGACCTGATGAGGTCGCTACTCAAGGAGCTTGACATCTACAGTTGTTTGTTGTACAGTGTGAACAAAAAAAAAAAAAAAAGGGGGGGGGAGGAGAGTAGTTACAGCATCAGTTCAAGAGAGCAATGGTAGAATTCGGATCAAGTGCAGAATAATGCAAAAATGGGCTACTTTTATCTTCGGCCTCAATTGCCCACAATCTCGGTCGAAGAGGGGCATCTGTAAGCACCCCATTTTTGCTATCCCAGCTAAACAAAGTCCTGCTGGTGTGTGGACAACAAAAGGAAGAAAGGTGATCGAATGTTTGGATTCTTGACTGTGAATTTGAGGAAGTTTTCAATGGGTCTGTGAATTTGAGGAAGTTTTCAATGGGTCAACAGCAAGGTCATGGGTTATAATTTTGCATGGATGCGTAGGTCATAGAATTATCTTTGAAACGAGACCAGAATTGCTCAATTTCGATATCAAATGAGGAAGATATGACCATTTTAGTCAGATGATACATATGAGGGAGGTTTATGAAATTATTATAAATAATCCTTGGGGCCTTCATGCAAATTATCCTAAGTTGGATTGTTTGAATTTCAAATCATCATATCTTGATCATCCGACATCGGATTCAGATGATTCCAAGACCATTATTCTTCATTCATGATGTTCTACAAAGTGGACGTAAAAATCTCGGGTAGAAGTCACCAGTGGGTCCCATGCAAGCTTGCATGCAAAATTATCGTCAGAACTTCAAAGCTGCATATCTTTTCCGTTCTACATCGGATTCAGGTGATTCCAGTTCCTATATTCCTCATTTTTAATGTTCTACAAAATGAAGGCAAAAAATTTGGAATAGAGGCCATCGGAAAATTCCACGCGGGATGACATCGGAAATGACCCGTGAAATGACAAGGAGAGAAAACCCAATTAATTCCAATTAATCCAGTCAACTCAGTTCAAGCCAATTTTGGTCCAACCTAGCTCAACCCATATCAATTTAACTCAGTCAACCTAAGTCAGTCTCAACCCGTTTCGAACCAGTTCATTCATGTGCATAGTATTTATATATATTATATATATTATATACTATATATATATATATATATATATATATATATATATATATATATATGTATGTATGTTATAAAATATATGTATATATATGTATATAATATATATTATTATATGTAAGTGATAATCCAAAAGATTTTGAGAAGAAAAATGAAAGAGGGGAGAAAAACGTGTGAAAGAGAAGGGGATTTAGGGTTTTGAGATAATCCAAAAAGATCTTGCGAAGAAAAAAGGAAAGAGGGAGAAATAAAAAAAAAAGAAAAGAAAAAGGGGGAAAAGATTCCCTTCACGTTTTCTAGAAAGAAAACGTGAAAGAAAAGAGAGGGAGAAAAGAAAAAAGGAAGGACAAGAATGAAGAAGAAAAGGAAAGAAGAAAGAAAGGAAAGAGAGAAGGATTTTTCTAGAAGAAGGAAGGAGAGAAAGGAAAGGGAGAAGGGGTTTTCTAGAAGAAGGAAAGAAAGGAAGAAGAAAAAATGTGGGAAGGAAGAAAAGAAAGGAAAGAAGAAAAAATGGAGAGAAAAAAAGATTTTCTAGAAAAAAGAAGAAAAGGAAAGAAGGATCTTCTAGAAAATGAGTGAAAAATTATAAATAGGAGAGTGGAGGGATCCTTTTCTAGACCAGAGAGAGAGGGGAACGTGGGTGAGAGAGAGAAACGTGAGTGAGAGAGAGAAAACGTGAGAGAGGAAGAAAGAAAGAGAGAGAAAATAAAAAAGAAAGAAAAGAGAAGAAGAAAAGAGAGAAAGAGAAGAAAGAAAGAAGTAGAAGAGAGGAGAAGGGGATTCACATTCAAAGGGGATTGATACAACCCCCAATCACCCTTCATCAACGGTTTCGCTCGATTTGAGCCCAAGGTTAGTACTCTAAACAAATTTAGAGGTCGTTATAATGCCCGAATGCCAATTTTGCTTGAAAAAGGCTAATTTTCATGAAATCTCAATCATTAATGCTCTATTACATGCTTGTTAATGTTAGGATGCCTATGTCTAACATTTTTCATGAATGATAATTTGTCTAAGCTATTCAATGATGAATTTTTTTATTGATATATAATGATGTTTGATGTTTTTGTAAATTTCATAAAGTGATTTTCTGATCTGAAAATTCCAGATTTAGGGTTCAAACTTAGGACGTACATCATATGTATTTTTTCTAAGATTTTGAAGCCGAAAATTTTATGGGAGTCTTTCTGATATGATAGAAGACTACCCTAAAAATTTCGTGCCATTTGGAAGTCGGGAAATATATCAAAAAATTTGTCTTTGACATTGCTATTTTTCTCGGATGTAATGCAATCCTCCATCGAAAAGTCTCTAGACAAAGGCCTTATGGCCATAATCAGAAAATCCACTTAACATGAATTTTTTGGACATGAAAGTCTTCTAAAAAATGGCACTAGTTTCATATTTTTTCCATTTTTCGTTGAATTGATATCAATTTTTAAGTGCATAGTGCTTTGATTTCAGATCTGTCATGATGTGCTGATTTGTATGATTGAAAAGAGTTATTTTTCACAAAGAAAATATACTGTTTTAACTTGTTTTTCTTAATGAAATTTTAGATCAGACAGTTATCTACATAGATATATGTCTGTACTTAATTTTCATTAAGAATAGAATTTTATTTGGAATTTATGGTGCAACTGGTCAAAAATATGGAACAGACCTGACCATTGTATTTGCCTATACTTGGGGAATATTTTCGACCTGCCTATGGTCTCTTTTAGGATTAGCTTCCCTGAGACAAAATGCTGGTCTCTGAGTCTTCTTTCCAGGGATATCTTTTAAGAATTTTTTGAGTAAGTACAGTGCCCTATGTGCCCATTTTGGTCCAGCCTGACAAAGCTGTCATCTTGCTACGTGTTCCATCATGTTTTGATTGATTCTCATATGCTTTGGTTGTTTCTCACATGCCATATTTGATGCTATGCTATGTTCGGATGCTCGTATGCATACACTACTATAATTGGAATGGTCACACTGCCATAATTGGAATAGTCACACTGCCATAATTAGAATGATCACATTGCCATAATTAGAATAATCACATTGCCATGATTGGAATGCTACACATGCTTATTGCCATATTTGTCTACTACACTTGCTCACATATTACTGCCATGTTTGGATGCACACTTACCATGTTTGTATTGATTCACATGCTCACTTTCCATTTTTGACTGATGTGTTGCTAAATTTGAATATATTTCCAACATGCTATATTTGGATGCTTACACTGCTATATTTAAGCTCACATTGCTTTGTTAGATTGTTTACATTGTACAACAACTAGGGCAAGATACACCCTAAGATGGAAAGAATTGAACAATTAGGGTAGTGAAACCCTAAAAATAAAAAATAGCAATTAGGGCAAAATAAACCCTAGAATAAAGAGAATAATTAGGGTATGAAACCCTAAAAAATGAAAATCACAATGAAAAGGGATAGGAAACCCTAGAAACCTAAAAATGGAAACAATTAAAAATGGTAGGAATTTAGGTCTCATCCCTAGATCCTATTGACAAAAATAGAAAGAATTTGGTACACATCCCAAATAAAAATGGTAGGAATTTAGGTCTCATCCCTAGATCCTATTGACAAAAATAGAAATAATTTGGTACACATCCCAAATAAAAATGGTAGGAATTTAGGTCTCATCCCTAGATCCTATTGACAAAAATGGAAAGAATTTGGTACACATCCCAAATAAAAATGGTAGGAATTTAGGTCTCATCCCTAGATCCTATTGACAAAATTAGAAATAATTTGGTACACATTCCAAATCCGACTCTCACAAATTTCGAACTACGTCGTACCTGATTTCTAGGGCAAACCCTAGAATATGTAGGCAATTTGGGAATCCCAAATACGGTACAAAGCCACCCATCAACCATACATTCAGCATAAACTTCAACTTGAACAAAAAAAATCTAATTGAAGCACATGCATAAATCACTTTCATAATCTTTAATCACAAAACCCAATTCGAACTACGTTTTGGACTTGATTTCCAGGATTGGAATACGTAGGCAGTTTGAGATGTTTTACACGTCTCAGATTCAGTCCAAGACCGAACCATCTTTGGTTCGGTTCACTGTATAATATTGTACATTACATTTGCTTGTTTATTTACTTTAAAACATGATTGGCTGAACCCTAGGTTAGAATAACTTAGCAACTTGGTTTAGGACATCCCCCATTGAACCCTAGTCATCCAGTTGACCAAGCACAGTCAAAATTAGAAATTAAGGAAAGTTTAGGAGGTCGATATTGATCGGGCGGTTTGGGTGCCTAACACCTTCCCATAACCGTACCCTGAATACTTACCCGATCTCTTGCAGACTAAAGAACCGATACATTGGGTCATGAGTCAATAGAAGTCCTACCTTAGGGTGAGGCTACATTTTTAGAGGTCCTAGACCTTAATCTAGGTGGCGACTCCAACAGAACAAATCGATCTTCATCGATACAGGATACACATTTCCATCCAGAGGAGGATCACGTCGATTTCCCATTGTCCTCACAATAGGCTAGAATGATTTTGAACTCAACTAGAAGCGGTCCATTAATGAATCCATTGAACCTGAAATTGGGGCATGAACCAGAGTAACCTTGAGCTTAAAAAGCAATAGTCCGGTTATGAATGGATCCCAAACTGAAAAAAAAAGAGGGTAAGAATTGTATGAAACCTTAAAAGGTAGGCATTTTGCACCTATTGATAGAGGGGCATGATGAATCCTACTGATAGAGGTCTGAAGGAAGATTTATTTCCGCAACAACTGAAGGTGGTCGTCGAAGGTGTTATGCCCAACTGGAGCCGCTTGGACGAACTAGTTGTTTCAACTTTCTATTATCGGTATTCGACAGGTCATCCATGTCTAGGTCAAAGATTGATATGCTTGTTGACAAGTCTAGTCCAATCTATCCTGTAAGTAAAAGAAAATCACCCCGTTTGGGATTTCAAACTCTTTGCCTTGTCTCTTCCATACATTTCCTCTCAGTTTCATACATCCTCCTATTCTACGTGTACAGTCAATTCTGACTCTGATGGTGATTGAAATGTTGAATGGCATTGGAGCTCGACAGTAAGCCAATTGTCCCTCTCACTTCAAGAGGATGGTAGTTCCAATCAAAGCCTGATAGCAAGTTCGATCGTTCGTCGAGATTCACAGCATGTTGGACCGGACTTTTGATTTTGGCCAATTACATCTCGCCTTTACAGGAGACGATCTCATCACTTCTTCATCATCATCAGAAGATTTCTAATCGACATTAGACTCTCTCTCCCATCTATCAATCTGATGGCCTTCCAAGGAGTCTCTATCCCAAGCCCTTCTTTTGATTATCAGTTTTTATGGCATTGTATCTCGTGATCATGTCATCATTTTATGTACAAATTCATGAATCTAGCTGGAACTCTCATATGTCATTCATTACATCCGACAGCTTCCCAAGGTTCCTATAAGCCCTTCATTTCTCAAGCCAATAAGATAGGATCTTCTCAGTAAGATAAACCCATTCTACATAAATAACCAAACACTCTCCCAATGGTAGACCCATGTGGATAGTTTCACATCAGTCCTCCCGGACCTTAAAAATCAATACTTGTCAACAAACTTAAAGGTTTCAGGCCCAGATATGATCGCGATTGATTTGGCATCTCGATGTAGCTTGTTGAGACACGTGTTCCATCTGAACATCTCCAAGAAAGGAAAACATAATTTGGCATCATTTTTAATTTTGGTATGGGACTGCATTTCCCTAAGGTCACTTTTAGTGATGATTCAAATAGCTGCCTGCCTATTAATGCATGTATGTGTCAACTTAAATAGTGGGACAAGGTTACCCATTTGTCATGAAAGTCATGCCATTCGGATTTCCCCTAAGGGTTTCAGACCATTAGACAAGATCATAATTTTGGCAATATCCTCACCATATTAGGACTCTTTATTCAACCCAAGATGGAGTTTGCAAAAAAAAATAAAAATGAAAAGCAACCTCTGCAAGGAAAAGTAACCCAAGAAACCTCAATGGGCAATCCATAATACCTCAGTCGGGATAGGTGACCTGATGCAACCCTAAAGCATTGCCCTCATTGGCCCTTCATAGAAAAATCCAGTGGTCCATGTGGACTAGTGTCATACCCAGTCTACCCTCCATAAGGAATGGAACCCCTCTTGCTCTCCAGTGAATCATACTCAGAGGAGTTGAACAAACCATCATCTGTTTGCCTTTTGGGCTCCATAGCATTGCCTTTTGAGAGAATTCTATCTTCAAATCCTTTTGTCACGGCCTGGTTACGTATGTAGTTAAATTCATCAAATCATCGATTCCCTCATTTTTCAAGATTCAAGAAGGGTATATCTAAGAAGTCACTTTCTGCAATCAATATATCAATCTTCCCTTGACCTTGGAAGCATGGTCAAATTCTGGATGCAATCAAGATTCAACCAAGTTCCAACTCTGTTAGATTGCCCTTTTCCTTCTATCTTGCCCCTAGCACACTATAGTAGCGGTCTGTCACAACATGTAGACACTGGGGCATAGATATACCCTATGTAGAGGAATTAAACTTGATCATGAGCATTACATCTAGGATCCATTGTCTAGTCTGAAGTCACTAACTTTCCTAGTCAATAGAAGTAGGTCCGTCCAATTTTGTTTTTGCCAATTTCTTAGTTCTTCCAATCCTGTTGATGAGGAAAATCCAATGTGGTCGCTAACCTATTAGGATTTGGTCAACAAATTCTCTGAAGGAACACTTCGAATCCTTTGTTCCTCATGCTTACTTTGGGGCCGTAGTTCATTCATCTTTCAAAATTGGCACAACAATGTTGCAAAGCCATGAGCTTTTCGTGAGCCTAGATCAAGGGCCAAACCCATGTCACATTTCATCGCCGCTTGGCTGTTCTACCAATTTGGTCTACCATAGTGCACAGTTAAAGAACTTAGTTGACCAGATACCCCTCGACAGTTTAACATCAAGGTAATCAATAAAATCACTTTGGTTGGAGACTGTCAAGCTCCCCTCATTCTTGTCTAAAATCTTCGCTAGAGTTTCTTTCAATCCAAAATCCAATAATACCAATGTTGGCTAAAGAAAGTCATCATTTTCAAATTACATGGAACCCTTCCAAGGGAACAACCTAGTCATCACTACCGTGCTGAAATTGAGTCAAACTTGCAGTACTAGGTCATAAATGGCAAATTTCAAATCTAGGTATCATGTCAGCAATGTCCATGACAACATTTCCATTGATGCCATGTTTTATGCCTTCACCATTAAAGCAGGGGTAAAAACCTTGGAAAACTGCCAAGGAATTCACCATCATTTCAAATATGTCCAGCACTTTATAGGTTCAAAGTCAAGAGACTTCCAAGATGGGTCAGATTTCAACCCTAAAGGTTCAAAGTCAACAAAGATTTCCTATGTGGGTTACTTTCAAGCATCCTAAAGGTTCATAGAAACAAAGGTACTTAAGAGGTTCCCAGTCTACAAATGACCCTTGTATTCACAGCCTAGCTTTATAAAATAAGAGGTTTATCAGCCTATAAATGGATCAAGCCAGGTTCATGCCCGCGAGTACCTTGCATCATGAGTTCCACCTTAGAAAAAAGAGGTTCCCAGCCTACAAATGAGCCTTGTATTCACAGCCTAGCTTCATACAAGAAGAGGTTTATCAGCCTATAAATGGATCAAGCCGGGTTCAAGCCCGCACGTACCTTGCATCATGAGTCCCACCTCAGCAAGAAGAGGTTTCCAACCTATAAATGAGCCTTGTATTCACAGCCTAGCTTCATACAAGAAGAGGTTCATCAGCCTACAAATGGATTAAGTCAGGTTCAAGCCCGCGCATACCTTACATCATGAGTTCCATCTCAGTAAGAAGAGGTTCTCAGCCTACAAATGAGCCTTGTATTCACAGCCTAGCTTCATACAAGAAGAACAATCATCAATATTCCAAGAAGAGCAAACCTTCTTGCCAGTCGAACTACGTTCTGGGCTTGATTTCTAGGACACCCTTAGAATATGTAGGCAGTTTAGGAAAAATTACCCTAAGTGCAGCCCAATAAACAATCTCACTCATATCCCAAAAATGTGGTTCTTTTATCTTCGACCTTCAATTGGTAACAATCTCGGCTAAAGAGGGGCATCTGTAAGCACCCCATTTTTGCCACCCTCAGCATAAGTGAACCAATATGGCAGGTTTTTGATCTTTAATCCAAAGGTTTGTGATTCTCTAATGAACCCCACAGTAGGGTCATAGGCTATTACCTACTTGGATATACAGGTCATGAAATTATCTTTTAATGAGACCAAAATCATCAAATTCTGACGTCAAACAAGGAAGATATCACAGTTTGAAAGTGCAAGGGCATTTACGTAATTATCATACGATGCATGCATTATCATTTAAACTTCAAGTCATTATATCATGGTCATCTAATATCAGAATCAGATGATTTAAAGGCCAATATTCCTTATTTTTAGTCCTCTTCAAAGTGCACATGAAAAATCCCGGGTAGAATCACCAATGGGCCCCTTGCAAGCTTTCATGTAAAATTTTCGTTAGAACTTCAAAGCTTCATATCTTTTCCGTTCTACATTGGATTCAGATGATTCCAAGACCATTATTCTTCATTTATGATGTTTTACAAAGTGGATGTAAAAAATCTTGGGTAGAAGTCTCTGAAGGGTCCCATGTAAAATTTCACATGGAAATGGTCATTTAATCATTGAAAATTCATATTTTGGTCACCCCATATCCAAATTAGATGATTTCAATTTCATTATGTTCCATTTTTAGTACTCTACAAAGTGGACGTAAGGAATTTTTGGTAGAAGTCACCGAAGGATCCCATGCAGAATGATCAGCTAAATTATCGATAATTAGCCTGCTTAAACTTCAAAAATTCATAAGTTGACCATTTTATTTTCAAATGTGATGATTCAAGTTCCAATATTCCTCATTTTTAGTGTTCTACAAAGTGAACATAGAAAATTTGAAATAAAGGCTAACGAAAAATTCCATGCAGAATGGCAACGGGAATAGGCCATGAAATGACAGAAAGAGAAACCCAGTCAATCCAGTCAACTCAGCTCAACCCAAGCCAGTCTTGGCCCAAGCCAGTTAATTCAAATCATTCTCAATCCAACCCATCTCAGTTTAAGTCAGTCCAGCCCAGTCAACTTAAGTCAGACTAGTCTAGACTGAACCGGTTCATCCATGTGCATAATGCCATATATATATATATATATGTATAATTATATAAAATATATTATATACTATAGATATTAATATGTATGTTATTACATATTATTATGTATATTTTATGATATATTATTGTATAAATGTACATTATATGTGTCAAGAGAGACCGACCAAGATTAGGAAAGAAAGAGAGGATTCTAATGAAAGGAAAAAAAGATATAGAAAGGAACTCGGAAAATAAATTTTAGAATAAAATAGAATAGGAAAGAATTGAGAAATTGAAATAGGAAAGAGAGATTGAGAATAAGAGAAAGAGAGAAAAGAAAAGAAGAAAAGGAAAGAAAGAAAGAGAGGAAGGGATTGAGATTGAGAGAATCCAAGAGAATAAAGGAAAGAGAGAGAAGAAGAGAAGGAAAGAAAAGAAAGAAAGAGAGGAAGGAATCCGAGAAGAAGGAGAAGAGAGGAGAATCCGAGAAAGATTGGGAGGAAGATTGAAAAAAAAAAAAAGGAAAAAATGAGAAGAGAGGAGAATCCGAGAGAGATTGGGAGGAAGATTGAAGAAGAAAAAAAGAAAGAAAAGGCTGGAAAATAGAGAGAGAGAGAGAGAGAGAGAGAGAGAGAGAGAGAGAGAGAGAGAGAGAGAGGCGAGATCCAAAGAGGAGAGTGGCGAGATAAAAAAAATATGGGATTCTAAAAAAGGGAGAAAAACGAGAAGAAGAGAAGAGGAGAGAGGAGGGAAGGAAGATGAGGAAGAAAAAAAAGAAAAAAGAAATAAGACTGAGAGGCCGATAGAGAGAGGGAAAAAGAAAAGAAGAAAGAGAATTAAAGAGGAGGAAGACAAGTGGAAAGAGGGGAGATTAAGTGGAAAAGAAACATTGAAAGAAGGGAGAAGAAAGTGGAGGGGAGAAAAGAGGAGAAAACGGAGGAGAGAAGAGAGAGGACGGACAGAGCTTGAGAGAGATTCAGAGAGCAAAAGATAAAGAAAAAGAGAGATCGGGAGGAAGAAAAAAACCAGAAGAAGCGGGAAAGTTGGGAGGAGATCGAGAAGAAAAGAACAGACGGGAAGAGAAGAAGAAGAAGAGGACGAGAGAAGAAAGAAGTTGGGAGAGTGAACTCCCTGCAACTCGAGGTAAGCCCTTTCCCCTCCTTTATTAATTTTCTATTTATCACCATCTCAGTCCATAATCCATTTGGCTTACCTTCCAGCAGCCAAAACCGATACCTGCAGCACCATCATCCAAACCAACCTATCTCAACACCTAAGGAAACCCCAACCGGCTCCAACACCTTACACACCACTTACCAGTTGTCCGATTACAACCTCAACCACTTCCCTCACTATTATCATTCTACATCCAAATTAACATCACCCCAACTCCACCGACCATGCACCGTATCCCTACTCCCAAATCTGATCCGAACCATCATCATTGTCACATTGAATTTGATTCTTTATTCCATTTTATTTGATCATATGGACGTGATTCTATCCAATTAGTTGGGTTTAAATTCTTGAATTTGATTATTTTTTAATTGAATTTGATTGGTTGAATGTCGAAATTATTTTGATCAAGTGGTGATACATCTGATCCTTGGATGTTCAATTTTTTGATCATGTGATGATATAAACTATGCCATGATTTTGAAATTTAATGTGAATAATCCAACCATGATTGGGAGTTCTAATGTGATCGTTCCAATCATGATTTGGATTTCTAATATGATTGATCCGACTATGGCTGGAATTTTTATGTGTTTGGTCCAGTTACATGTTTGAGTCTTAATGTGATTGAGCCGACCATATGCTTGAATTTTAATGAGATTAAATTTGGACCATTTATTTTGGGATTTTAATGGACCATTGATCTCGGAGTTTTTTATGTGAAATAAATATGGACCATTGATCTTTTTGATGTGAAATAAATATGGAGCATTGATCTTGGAATTTTTAATGATTAAATCTAGATCGTTGATTTTAGATACATTGATGCTTGATCTGAACGGTTAGATAATCATTTTGAGTGATCTGAACCGTTGGATTGCCATCAAAAGTGATTTAAATGATTTTAAATGCTTAGATTATTGTCTTGAGTGATCTGAACTGGTGGATTGCCATCAGAAGTGATTTAAATGATTTTAAATGGTTAGATTATTGTCTTGAGTGATCTGAACTGGTAGATTGCCATCAGAAGTGATTTAAATGATTTTAAAAGGTTAGATTATTGTCTTGAGTGATCTAAACTGGTGGATTGCCATCAGAAGTGATTTAAATGATTTTAAATGGTTAGATTATTGTCTTGAGTGATCTGAACTGGTAGATTGCCATCAGAAGTGATTTAAATGATTTTAAAAGGTTAGATTATTGTTTTGAGTGATCTAAACCATTGGATTGGCATCAGATATGATTTAAATGATTTTGAACAGTTAGATTATTGTTTTGAGTAATTTGAACCGTTGAATTACCATAAGAAGTGATTTAAATGATATTAAATGGTTAGATTATTGTTTTGAGTGATCCGAATCTTTAGATCTTACTCTGATAATGATGACTTGATGTGGGATGGTTTGGAGCTGTCGATCTTGGCTGTTTGGATAACATCTAACTAAATGATCGTAATGATAATATTTTGAAGAAATCTAACCATTAGATTCAGGATCTAATATGATATTATTGATGTGAGAGTTTCTTTGAGTCTCGACTGCAGATTGAGCATCTGTCTTGTTTACTCTGTTATATTTGCATGCACTATCATGTTTAGGATGGCATTGCTATATTTGCATATACTGCCATGTTTAAATGTTCCCAATTTCGCAATAACTTACTTTCTGCAACTCCCTAATCGAACTGCCATATCTGTACACCTAGCAAACATATTAGGCATGGGGACATGCATTTATGCACCCACATTCTTGGGAAGGGCATAATGGAAATAATAAAAATCCTTAATAAAGAAAGAGAATGCTTTGCCAAACTTTCCAAAATTAGAATTTAGGGTGAAAAGGTAACTCAGGACGATTTCCACCTCTTAGTGAACCCTAAACCTATAATAGGTTCTAAATCCTAAACCTAGAATAGGTTCTCAATCCTAAACCTAGAATAGGTTCTCAATCATTAACTTAGAACAGGTTATCAACCCGAATTACGCGGATTCTGATTCCTTGGACAAACCCTAGGATACATAGGCCATTTGGGAGAATCTAAAATTCGGATCCACACCTTAGTCCACTCGGACTATCCATAGATCCACTATGATATTAACCCATATTTTAACCCAAATAGGTTTATCCAGCCTGAACTACGTGGATTCTGATTCCCAGGGTAAACCCTAGGATACGTAGGCCATTTGAGAGAAACCCAAATTTGGATCCATACCTTAGTCTACTCGGACTATCCATAGATCCACTAGGATACCTTAGCATTTCAACATTGAGTCCCAAACTACGCGGATTCTGATTCTTAGGTCAAACCCTAGGATACGTGGTCTATTTGGGAGAATCTCAAATTTGCATCCAAACCTTAGTCCACTTGGACTATCCATAGATCCACTAGGATATTTACTCACATTTTGATCCAAATAGGGTTATCCACATTTCAACCCAAATAGGGTTGTCCATATTTCAACCCAGATAGGGTTATCCACATTCTAACCCAAAAAGGGTTATCCACATTTTGACCCAAATAGGGTTATCCATTCAGACCTAGAAAGGGTTATCCATTCTTAGATCTACTAGGACTATCTATCAGTTCACATGGACTATCCAGATCCTAACCCAGAGGATTTCTCAACCTTTCAAGCATAACTTCAACTTAAACAATGAACTTAATCATGCACAAGCATAAATCACAGCCATAAACTTTAATCACACCTGAACTACGATGGTGAACCTAATTTTTGAAATAATTTCGTGATACGTAGGCAATCTGATGGATATAGATTCGATTCAATGATATCACCACATGGATTGTTTCGGTTTAACAGATAGATTCTAGCATAGGAAAGGCATAGGAGATCGATTTCAATCGGGCGGTTTGGGTGCCTAACCCCTTCCCATAACCTATAAGACCTGCACGCCATGAACCCGGTCTAACCTTACATTTCGTGTTGTGAACCGTCTACATATCATGGTCGAGCCAAGTGGACCAAGTGTGTTAAGAAACCCAAGACCCAATATGAAAATTTACCCAAAAACAGTCAAAATGAGGGTAGGTTCGCATGTCTTAACAGACAGGTCCGACCCCCTCATCGACCCTTACTATCGACAGCCAACCACGGGTAGCAGGGGGGTCGACCCTCTCATAGACCCTCTTATCGACCCTCAGTAGTCGGGAAAAAACAGCACGAACCGAAAATTAGGAAACCTTCCTAATTTCAATTGGAACCTTTTCTAAACTCAATGGGACTTATTTTGGGAGGTTTCACTCTATAAATAGGACGTCCCTAAGCCTCTTTCACTCCTTTTACAACCCTAATTGGATTGAGAGAAAGGAAAGAGAAGGAAGAGAAGGAGAAGAGAAGGAAAGTGGAGAAGAAGACCAAGGAGAAGGGATTCAGAGGAAGAAGCATACTTTTCAGGTATGGATACTATCTCCTTGAATTTATTAAGACTTTAGAGTAGATAATGAAGGGAGGATTGTTTAGGAGGAAACCATATCATCCATCCATGGTTAGGTTTCAGTGGAAACCATGGAGGATATCAATTAGACTATATATTGGGTGAAGAGAAGTTCTAAACCACAGCATATGTATGGAATGGATTATAGAAGGGAGTCATAGGACCCAAACATGAAAGAAGGGACGAAATCTGATATTCTCGACTCAAACCATTGGGGGTCGCACTTAGGGTCGATGGCAGATCCGACCCTAGCATCGACCCTCAGCATTCGGGAAAATTCAGAAAAGAGGTGGTCGCACCTAGGGTCGATAGACCCATCGACCCTGGCATCGACCCTACAGTTAACAATAACTTAAAAAAATTAGAATAAAATCTAATTAAATTCTATCGACTTTGTTAGGTCTTCTAGCAATATATTAACAATATAAAGGTGATTCTTAAAGCTTGAAAGAGGATCTACTAACAAGCTAAGGTGAGGAAACAAGACCTACATTAACTGAATATTAACAAACTACTTTTATTTTCTTGAGTCCAATGCCATGCTTGATTCTATGCGAATATGCTTGTAATGTGCATATAACTTGTCATCCAATATTTCTATTATTGTTTCATGCATATTTACTTTATTGTTGATAACATGATGATGATGATGATGATAGGAATAGGCATGTGATTGTTTGTGTGTGGTTAGTATGCTTGATGCGAGTAGGGCATCAGGGGAAGTGTTAGGCGGTGTTTGATCCGGGCACTTTAGCTCTATCTCTAACTCAAGTCTTGTGCATTAGCATCGTCATATCGCCATTACCTTAGCAGAAATATTGCAACATAGGGCATCAAGGAGGGTCTCGGTACTTGAGTCCTATACTCTACCGGGAGGCCTTAGCTCTATCTCTACGGGTGCTCTGAGGGATGCTGGGGTGGGGCCTTGGATACAATGTTTGACATTAGAATTGGTTAGTAGCGAGCCCCGTTTGCAGCCCTAGCCATCAGGGGTTTATTTGTTGGTATGAAGTTGTGCAGCGATAAACGTGACCTTTGTGTACAATGTTCATTGTGGGTGCTGTGGGCGACAGTGAGAGGTTCACCGGGCGTATCCACACTCTCGTGCATAGAGGTGCGGTGGCCACCTATCCTATCTATAGCACGGTGCAAACATAAAACCAGACCAAAGATATGAATTGAATTGCATGCATATGTATTGTTGCATTGTTTTGTTTACTCACTGAGCTCAAGTTGGAGAGCTGACCCTCGTGCGCATAAATCTTTTAGTTTCTGATGTTGCAGGTATTATGATTGAAGATTATGTCAACACGCCATGATGAACAAGCTATGGAGGAGGAACGTGATTTGTTAAGCGAGCGTTTCAACGATGGATACGTTTAGTGTTTAGTTTTCGTATTTGAATATTGTAATATGTATTAAGTTATGTTTTGGTTACTTAAAAATAAATGGAATATTAATTATTTATCATGAATAGACCTCAGTTCATTATCTGTAAGCCTTCCGCTATTTACTTTATTACCTCTGATTATTGTGGAATGTGTTTTGGTTTATCATATGTGGGATAGCCTGAGTGAGATCCTCGTTGAACCGTTGGTTTATTGACGGTTCATCACATCATTCTGGTTAGTCCAGAATTGGGGTGTGACATAACCGTAACCTGACACTTACCCAATCTCTGATGGACCAGAAATCCAATCTAAGACTCATGAGTCAATCGAAGTTTTACCTTAGGATGAGATTTCACATTTCTGAGGTCCTAGACCTTAATCTAGCTGGCGACTTCTAAAATTTCCATCTTTGTCCTCACAAAGACATGTTAAGTAATTGACGATGTGGAAATGATAAATGCGTACCTGGGGGATTTGGTTCTGTGATTGCCATGATGTTGCTAATGTGGAATCGTCTGAGACTGATACCTTGTGGTAGACTTCCTTCTATCCCTCTATCCTTCTTTCCAATCACCATCGTGTGCTATGAGATTTTTGAAAAGTTTACCCCATGCTCATACCCCACTTCTTTGATTGAGACCATGTTCCCTTTATCACCAAATGTGATGCTTCCTCTACTTTTAGCTTGGACTGATTCTATCTGAAAACTTTTGTTTGAACACACTTCTCCCTGTTCGATAAAGTTAACAGTGTGATGGGGAAGGGGGTTGTTCGCCATAGATGCTTGTCTTGATTGGAGCTTGAATTTTTAGACATCTAGCAGGTCTTGTATGGCATGCTTCAAAGGGTCGCAAAATTCAGTATCATGCCCATTTTGGTTATGGTATTTACAAAATTCGTTTGCACACCAATACTGAGGTAATGGATCTGGGACTGGTCGTGTCTCCAAAACTTTAAGTTTCCCAGCTTTAACTAATTTATCTAGAAGTTATGCTCTGGTCTTACCCAATTCTGTGAACTATCTTCTGGTTCTCTAATTCTGGCGAGCAGGAGTAGGAGGTGTAGATTCAATGATGAATGGTGTTGAGCTTGTATTGGCTACTTGTTTTGGTGCCGCTGGTGGGTTGGATCCTGAATCCCTGGGTGGATATGATTTCTTGTTAAAATGGGATTTTAGCTTCTCTGCTTGGTTGGAAGGATGTCCCCATGATTGATAGCATATTCAACTTATTGCCCCGCAACAATAAGTCCTTTAAAAGTCAGAATAGCCTGACCAAAGATACAAGTCTTGTAAGTTTTGTTTAATCCTCTCATCATCATGTGGACCTGATCCCTCTCAGATGGTTGGTCCCACAGCTTTGCTGCTACAGCTCTGAACCTAGTCAAGTACTCTGTAAAACTTTCTTCTTGCTTCTGCATCATAGCCTCTAACTACCTCTTGTGAGTCTCGACTTCAGTGTTGTAAGAATAGAAACTTATGAAAACCCAATTTATATCAGACCAAGAATGAATTTGGGGTGGGTTCAAGTTCATCAACCATCTATGGGACCCTCCCGTCAGTGAAAATTGGAATGCCTGTGCTAACCGTTTATCTGAAAATCCTTGTCCTTGGTTGAGTAATCTAGTGAATGATCTCAAATGGGTTTTGGGTTCCCCTGACCCATCAAACTTCTCTGTTGTCCACTTGAACTTAGGGGGCAATTTCACTTTTGGAAAGAAACACAGTCTTTCTGCATCTATTATTTGACTTTCTACAAATTTTAATCCCCTCAGAATTTTCTCCATCTGACTCAGCCTATCCCCGTATGGGCCTTCTTCTTCCCTTGGTTGCTAGGTTATGGGAGCCCTCTGAATAATTGGTTGCTTTTGTTATACGAAACCCCCCATATCTTCAAATGCTGAATTTGTGAAAATTTGTGGCACTGTTTGGTTAGGGGTTCCCATTCCTTGTGGGGGTACCACATTCATCCTTTTAGTGGTCGACCCTTGGGCCTGCATTTGCAATTGTAGCTCCTTTATCGTAGCAGCTATCATTCCCATGGTGTCCTCCATCTTCTCCATCCTGGACTCAGTAGTGTTTAGAACTTGGTTTGATCCATCAACCATTGGTTCAGTTGTTGTGGTTGAGGTAAGACTAACTGGTTTAGGTATGGACATACTTGACAACCTCCCAGTGAGGGGAGCTCTTATCTACGAGGTAGAATTGGTTAGGGTTTAGGACGACTCCTGAACTCTATACCAGAAAAAATCAAAACTGACAAGTATTAAGACTCTAAGAAGGTGGAAAAATGGCATAAGAAGTTACAAACAAAAACAAAGCTGACTGGACTAAACAAATATTAGCTCCCTTATGAAACCTGTTAAACAAGCATTATCCGGATCTATTTGGTTGCTTCGACTGACCCCGTGATTAGTCTTTGGCTTCATGACCTAAACGGTTCATTAGGCAACAAGGTCCAACCACTTGGTTCGTCAAATTCAAAGAGAATGAAACTGATATACTTATTCCTAGCTTTCATACAGGAAAGTTAGCAAAACCGGTTCCTGACTGAACAAACCGGTAAATAATAGCTCGATCACAACACCTATGTCATGACAAGGAATTTCTATTCATTTTTTAAGTCGATACGTTAACAATGATGGAACCGACATTCTGAGTTCATTGATAGAGAGTGTACAGTGGCCGTCCACTATCACGTGGGACTGGTTTATACATTTCTCCTGCTCCCATCAAGTGAGAGTTCAAGATGCTCACCATGTGGATTCAAACATGTCAACCAATTGAGAGTAAAAATGGGTAAAACTTTGATTTCACTAGCATGGATGTCATAATTGAATGGGTTTTACCATGTTGGTTTAGGGATGGACTAAAAATAACAAACATGTAGCTCAAACTGGGTTAGGACCGACAAGGCTACCTTGACGAGGAGGAGTGGTGTAAGACCCATATCAAACTAAGCGGTCTTACCACCTTGAACCAGGTCTACCTATCATGGTCGAGCCACATGGACCAAGTGCGGGAACAAAATCACAAGACCAGGTATGAAATTGACCCAAAAACAGTAAATTTGAGGGTAGGGTCACATGCCTAAATAGGTAGGGTCGACCCCACCTCAACAGAGTCCAACCCATGACTTTTTAGTCCTAGGGTCGGATGACTTGAGACCCTAGGGTCGACGGGTCCTGCGACCCTAGCATCGACCCTAGGATGACAGACTGAAACCGTAATTAGGAAACTTTCCTAATTTCAAGGGGATGCTTTCCTAATCTCGATGGGACTTATTTTGGGAGGTTTTCCTCTATAAATAGGACGTCCCTTAGCCTCTTTCACTCCTTTTGAAAGCCAGATTGAATGTGAGAGAAAGAGAAGAGAAGGAGAATTGGAGAAGAAGACTAAGGAGAAGAAATTCAGAGAAATCTCTAAATCTCAGCAACCCTAAGGTATGAATACATTCTCCATGAATTATATAAGACTCTAGAATAGTTCATGAAGAGGGTAGGAACTAGGAGAAGCCCAAATCATCCATCCATGGATAGATTCCAATGGAATCCATGGAGGAAATCATTGTAGATGAAGTAAAGTGTAAAACTTGGAGTTTTGAGCCACATAACAATCATAGAATGGACTATAAATGTAAGCCAAAGGATCCAAACATGATAGAATGGACTATGGGATGAAAGGTCGACTCAATCTACGTGTGGTAGCATGTAGGGTCGATTGGTAACCGACCCCACCAGACCACAGGATCGACCCCATGCTCTTGAGAAGTCCAAGGAGCCTACAGTCGCACCTAGGGTCGATGGGTAACCGACCCTATGACCGACCCTACACCCTGGGGTCACAGAAAACTGCTACTATACCTGCGACCCAACCTGCGACCCTAGCAATACAGAAAGCTTAAAATTTTTGGAATTAATTCTAATTAAAATTTATCGACTTGTTAGGTTCTCCTAGTGATATAAAAGTGATTCTTAAAGCTTGAAAGAGGATCTACACTCAATCAAAGGTGAGGGAACAAGACCTAAACTAATTGGCTAATAATAAACTGTTTTCATTTATTGAGTCCAATACCATGTATGATTATATGATTGTATGATTGTAATGTGCATATCACATGTCATCTATTATTCCTGTTATTACTGTTCATGCATATTTAATTCTGTTTATTTACAACATGATGATGATGATGATGCTAGGAATAGGCATGTGAATGTTTGTGTGGGGTTAGTGTACCTGATGCGAGTGGGGCATTAGGGAAATGTGATGCGGTGCGGTCCTAAGCACTTTAGCCCTATCTCTACTCAAGTCTTGTCCACTAACATCGTCGTATCGCCATTACCTTAGCAGAACTATTACGTCGTAGGGCATCAGGGGAGGTGGTCTCGGACCGTGTAGTCTCTAACTCTGCCAGGGGACCTTAGCTCTATCTCTATGGACGTACTGAGGGATGCTAGGGTGAGGCCTTGGATACACTGTTTGACATTAGGATTGGTTAGTTGCAAGCCCAGTTTGCAAGCCCTCGCCAATCGGGGCTTACGTGTTGGTATGGGTAGAGCATCAGGGAAGTGTGATGCGGTGCGATCCTAAGCACTTTAGCTCTATCTCTATTCCATGGTGGGGTGGATGTGGACGACAATGGTGTTTGATCCGTTGGGTGGGCTTACACACCCTGTGTATAGAGGCGAGGCGGTCACTGAACCTTTCTATGGCACATTGTAAACTTATAAACCAGACCAAAGATATGGATTGAATGAATGCATATGTTTGTTGCATTGTTTTGTTTACTCAATGAGCTGTGATGTGTGCTCACCATTTTTGAATTCAAATATTTTTAGTTGATGATGCAGGTATGACCATGGAAGATTATATGATTGCTCCTGCATTCGGGCATGTTGCGGCGATGGACGCAGAAGATATAATGGAGATGCATGATTCGTCATGCGAATGCAACTCATGCATTTTTTATTAGATTTTTATTTGGATTATTGAGGAAATGTAATTGATTATTTTATTTACTTATGTCTCAATCAATGAAAGATAATTGGGTATTTTATTTATGATTATCATATTTAGATTCTCAGTTCATTTAATATTGAAGACTTCCACTATTGTGTATTACTCTGATTATGGTTGTGGATGTCTATGGTTTAAGCAAACGGACACAGCCTATTTGAGATCCTGGTTGAACCGTTGGTTTATAGTGGTTCATCACACCATTCTGAACAGTACGGAATTGGGGTGTGACAACTTTGTAAAAGAGCTCTCAGGCCCTGTCGATTAAACAGGTATTCTTCCACAAAAGTTCGCGAACTGAGTTTGGATAAAATTTAAAAGCTTTAATAAAAAAACACCGTAAGCACCTGTGTTGTTTGAGACAAAATTAAGAATGAGAATAATGCACATATAACGGGAGAAACAAGTTTTATATACATCAAACTAAAAGCAAGTTTATATACATATCCAAAGCAGAGTACAGTCCACAACCCGGACAGTTACTATGTAATACAGAAGAAGAATAAAAGAAAAATACATCATGGAGCTGGAGGTGATGGAGGAGGCGGTGCCTTGCGATCTCTGTCGTAGTCCTCAGCATATACTCTAGTCAACTAGGCTACTTGAGTCTGGGTCGTCTGGAGACTAGCTGTCAACACAGCCATCCGCTGATCAGACGCCGCTGAGCATCTAGAAGCTCTCCCACTCTCAAATCCATCGTGCGCTGAGCCTCCCTGGTCTCACGTAGTAATCCCATCATATCATCAGATGGTGGGCGTGAAGGACCAACCATGCGTGTAGGAGTCTGAGATGGACCAGCTCCAGTAGAATGCAGAGGTGATTGGGGAGGTTTGGAGTTCACATCCATGTACATATGATCCTCATCCTCAGCATCACCCCCATGAACCCCTGCTCCAGCGGCTGCTGCTGCTGCTGCCTCAGCGTCTACCACCCCACCCGAGTACGAGGACGCACCAGAGCGTTCCTCTCCTCATCACTGACCTAAGCATTCCGCATGCCCATCCTACAGATGGCCTCCCAGTCCAGAACCGATGAGAAGGTCTTCTCTTGAATCCTCTCATCCACTAAATCAACACCTAGGCGGGTAAGCAGGGTGGTGATCAGACGTCCATAGGGCAGGTTGCCTATCTGACCAGGCAGTGTAGCACAAATCATTGTCCTCATGATAATATAAGGGAAGCAGACAGGCTGCATAGTGCAGATACAGTACAGTAAGTACTGGTTCAACTGGGAGATCCTCTTATAATGTCCACTCTGGGGTATCGGGTTGTGCTGGATGATCTTACAGTACACCCGAGGCTCTGGACGTAGGTTGATCGCTTTCATCTCTTAGCGATCCTCTCTGATAAGCTGACGGTCTATCTCAGCCCACATCTCCAAGCAAAGAAACTAGGGCTCCCTGGGAGTACATTACACCAAAGGTCCATCATATGATACGCCCAAAAGATCAGCTAGGTGCTGGCAGTCAAAGGAAACCTCTACTCCTTTGACGTAGCTCACGATCCTGAGCTCCCTACCCCTTTCAGTGTCATTGTGATCTCCCACCACCCAGAGATTACAATATAACTGTCTCACCAGATCTGGGCGGGTACAGGCATCATAGGTAATCACGGGGAGCCAGCCCATGTCACCAAATGCCCTCTCCACGTCGAACAAGGCTAGACTAGCCAAGTCCACACGACGACCTCCCTCAACCTTCTTACGTGCATAATGAGCATATTGAGCTTCGGCCTCGTTGGAGCGGAAGCGGACTGGGTCATGAGACCTAGGAACCTTGGTACGAACCATGTTATCTGCCAAAACAAAGAAAAACAGATAATAGATCAGTAATGGTGAAAAAAAAAACCAAACATTTCGGCATTATAACGGCATAAATTGGTCAAAATCCTCACTTTTCACCCATACACTTGGGCAGGAGGACTTAGATAGGTTCTAAACTATCCTGCAAGGCTCATACAGTTGGAAATTTAAATTTGAGAGATCGAATTTGAAGAAATTTCAATAAATTTGAAAAATATCAAAAATTAGGGCAAAAATAGAAAATTTCAAGTTTCTCGATAACCAACCGATGAAACTCAAATATTTTTGAGGGATTTCGTCCATTGGGTGACCAATAGCAAAAGCCCCCAATAAAAATGAAATTTTTACGATTGGAAAAAGTTTAATTTGAAGAAAACGATGTAAATGGGCAAAAACCTAGTTAAAAAGTTTTAAAAACATGAAACAGTAGAGAACATACCTGTAGAGAAGGAGTGGTAGTCACGAACAAAGGATAGGATCACCAAACAGGTAGGGGTCGTTACTGTAGCAACTCAGAGAAACGAGTTGAGTTGGAAGACAGGAGAAAGAATGGGAAATGAAACCAAAATCGGGTTTAAAAACCTGATTCTGGATCGTAGGGTCGCATAATTCGACCAAAACATGCGACCCTACCTCCGACCCACCCATCGACCCTAGCCTCTCGGTAATCTGATAGAGAACTAGAGGTCAACCCTAGGGTTGGACATATATCGACCCTACCATCGACCCTAGGCTCTCAGTAAGCTGACAATGATTCTCAGGGTCCCATACCCTAGGGTCGCATAATGATCGACCCTAGCATCGACCCTACGATGAAAAATACAGTATTTTTGTCAGAATGATCAAAAAAAATTTGAAAATTATATTGATTAGTTGGATTTTTACTAGAGAACAACTATATTGATTGCCTCACATGTGCTATGATTGGTTACAGGCACTACCATCATCATAACAGAAATTGGCTGGGTGAAGAGTGACCAGACAAAGCCGTAACTCTATTCCACCACCACCACCTGTGGAGGAGGACAGCCATATACATCAGAAGACACAGGAGAATCTGAATACGGCACCATCCATGGTAAATGACCAGACAAATCCTACCAACTTGCCAGCCCCACCTACAGACCTGGCTACAGCCGTAATGAACTTGGCACAACAGCTGCAGCAAATACAACAGGTACAAGCTAATATGCAAGCTGCCATAGGCATGGCTTTTCAAGCTGCACAGACGACACCAATGCCAGCAGGACAGACAAGCACAGTACTAGGGGGAAGTAACACAGTACCCCATGCACCTCAAACTCCAGTCATCCAGGCTCAAGTGCAGAATCCTGAAGTAGCTCAAGGTGGTTATCAGTACCAACCACCTATATATGGGGCCTACACTCCGTATCAGCTGGACCACTCCAAACTGGTCAAGCGTTTCTTGAAGATGAAGCCCAAGGAATATAATGGTAAGCCAGCTGATCCTTTGTGGCCAGCACATTAGATTGATGAAATGGAGAGGAATTTCATGATGATGATAGTTACTGAGGAGGAGAAAATACTATGTGCAACGTTCATGCTGAAAGACGATGCACACCACTAGTGGAAGTCCACACGGACTTATCTATTAAAGCACGCCCAACTAACCTGTGGTATATATAAGGAGGCATTCTTTGAGAAGTACTTTCCTAGAAGTTTCAGAGATTCTATGGATACAGAGTTCCTAAGTTTGTATCAGGGACAGATGACTGTCGATGCATATCAATGACGTTATGAAGAGCTGTTCTTCTTTGCACCAGTTAGTATGCAAGCGAAAGATACAAAGACCCGAAGGTTCGTCATGGGACTTAGTGGAAGTATTCGTGAACATGTTCTAGGACTTGAGAAGAAAGTCTACAATGAAGTTGTACAAATTGCTCGGGTCATAGAGTCGAGCCAGAAACAGAGCTATTTTGCTCAAAACAGGGGTATTAAAAGGCCAACTGGAAATTCATATATACAAGGACATTCAAACCCTTCTGTACTCAAGGTTTTAATGCTGCAGCCAAGACTAATCCAACAACTCAACCGCAACAAAAGAAAAATAACGAAGGAGTAAAATGCTATAACTGCAATCAAAGAGGACATTATTCAAGGGAGTGTCCTAAACCCAGGAAGCAGCTACAACAAGGAAAGGTTTATGCTGTTACATCTGAGGATGCTGCTGCATCGCCTGATGTGGTCACAAGTATGACCTAAACCTTTCATTTTGTGTTACATTGTGTGAACATGTAGACTAAATTAAAACAAATCATAGGTATCGTACCTATTAATGGCATTCCTGCCAGAGTACTCTTTGATTCAGGAGCTATTCATTCTTTTATATCTGTGTCATTTGGAAAGAAGCTGAACCTACCCCTCAAATCTTTAGACTATAAACTGCTTGTACGATCGCCGATGGTATTAGAAGTGGAATTAGAAAAAAATTATGAACCATGTCTAGTTCTTATTGACGAGAAAACCTTGGATGCAACCTTGATTCAACTTGAGATGGCAGACTTTGACGTCATCTTGGGAATGGACTAGTTTGCTCGGCATTCTGCAAACCTACTATGTGCCGAAAAGAAGCTGACATTTAAAGACAAGAAAGGAGCAGAGTTCAGTTTTGCAGGAACCAAACTTCCCCGTAAATGAAAACTCATCCTCTCTGCATTGAAGGCTAAGAAATTCCTCGAGAAAGGAGGAGTTGGGTATCTAGTATCAGTGGTCGACCTCACAAAGGAAGCACCATGAATAGAGGATATTGATGTCGTGCGTGACTTTCCAGATGTATTTCTTGAAGAACTACCAGGACTACCACCCGACCGAGCTACAGAGTTTGTTATAGATCTGATACCCGGAGCCGCACCAGTATCTAAAGCATCTTATCGAATGGCTCCTACTGAACTGAAGGAATTAAAAATACAGCTACAAGAACTACTGGACAAGGGTTATATCAGACCTAGCATATCACCATGGGGAGCGCCAATATTATTCGTAAAGAAGAAGGACGGTAGTGTTTGACTGTGTATAGACTATCGTGAACTGAATAAGCTGACAATTAAGAATCATTACCCATTGCCTCGGATCGATGACTTATTCGATCAGTTGCAAGGTGCCAAGGTGTTCTCCAAGATCAATCTTCGGTCAGGATACCATCAGTAAAAGATTAAGGACGGAGATATTCCCAAGACAGTATTCAGGACGAGATATGGACATTATGAATTTTTGGTCATGTCTTTTGGATTGACTAACGCACCAACAACTTTTATGGAACTTATGAATCGGGTATTCCATGATATGTTAGATACATCGGACATTGTATTCATTGATGATATATTGGTCTACTCCAAGGACAAGGAAACTCATATTATGAATCTAAGAGCCGCTCTGCAGCGATTACGGAAAGAGAAGCTTTACGCCAAATTTACATAGTGTGAGTTTTGGCTAACTGAAGTCGCTTTCCTAGGCCATGTTGTATGTGCTGAAGGAATTAAAGTGGATCCTAGCAAGATTGAAGCCATTGTGAAGTGGGAAGCGTCGAAGAGCATTGCAGAAATTAGAAATTTCCTAGGTCTAGCTGGGTATTATCGACGATTCGTGGAAGATTATTTCCTAATTTCCGTACCTCTCACCAGTTTGACTAAGAAGGGCAAAAAGTTTGTTTGGACAGATAAATGTGAGAAGAGTTTCCAAACATTGAAGGCTAGATTGATATCTGCTCCGATCTTGACTATTTCGATTTCAAGACATCCATTTATTTTGTACACTGATGCGTCAGGATTGGGTTTAGGATGTGTACTTATGCAAGGAGAACAAGTAATTGCATATGCCTCAAGACAACTGAAGACACATGAGAAGAACTATCCCACTCATGACTTGGAAATAGCGGCAGTGGTACATGCTGTCAAGATATGGAGACATTACTTGTACGGAGAGAAATCTCAGATTAAATCAGATCATAAGAGTCTCACTTATCTATTTAATCAGAAGGAGTTGAATATGAGACAAAGAAGATGGCTGGAACTATTGAAAGACTATGGTTGTGATATCTAGTATCATCCGGGAAAAGCTTATGTGGTAGTTGATGCGCTGAGTAGAAAAGCAATGATAAAATCTCAAGGAGAGGTTAACACAACTGCCGCAATGTGTACTACTAGAAAAGTGTTCAATTACGGTAATGTGCAGTTCTTGATGGATGCACCGGAAGAATCAACCAACCAAGGGTTTATTCATCGGTTTTCAAATATGTTGCCACATTGAAGATTGTACCTGATATAATTGATGAAGTGAAAACAGCTATTAAATCAGACCCTTATCTAAGAACGGTACAAGAGGACATTGAAAAAGGTAGGACTATCCCTGAGTTCGCCTTAGACGATGGAAAGGTACTGATGTATGAAGGAAGAATATGTGTACCTGAAACAAAAAGTTTGGACATTAGACACCGACTAATGAAAGAAGCCCATACTACCATCTATTTGATACATCCTGGAAGTACAAAAATGTATCATGATTTAAAGAAATTATATTGGTGGAGAGGAATGAAAGCAGATGTAGCTAAATTCGTGTCTCAATGCCTAAATTGTCAGAGGGTGAAGGCTAAACGACAAAGACCTGCAGGACTGTTACAGCCGTTATCGAAACCATCATGGAAATGGGACTGCATCACTATGGACTTCGTCACCGGGTTACCATTGACTCCCCGAGTTGTTGATGCGGTTTGGGTGATTGTAGACCGCCTGACTAAAACGGCTCGATTTATAGCTATACAACCTCAGTATACACTGGAGAGGTTAGCTAAGTTGTATGTGGATAATATTGTCAGATTAAATGGTGTACCTAAAAGCATTGTGTCTGACAGAGATCCATGATTTACTTCAAAGTTTTGCAAAGGATTGCAAAAGGCTATGGGTACAACATTGAAGTTTAGTACTGCATTCCATCCTCAGACAGACAGACAGTCGGAGCGTACCATTCAGATTTTAGAGGACATGCTTCGAGCCTGTGTAATTGATTTTAAAGGATCATGGGATGAAAAATTACATGATGGAGTTCGCTTATAACAACAGCTATCAGGCTACTATACAGATGTCACCCGATGAAGCACTGTATGGTAGGAAGTGTCGAACTCCTTTGTTTTGGAATGAAGTTGGAGAATGTAGCATTGTTGGACCAGAATTTGTTGAAGAGACATGTCGAGTAGTCGACATTGACAAGGAAAGAGTAAGAACGGCTCAGAATCGTTAGAAACAGTATGCAGATACTCGACGCCGAGACCTTGAATTCATCAAGTATTCTTGAAAGTATCACCTATGCGAGGTTTAAAACGGTTCGGACAGAAAGGGAAACTAAGTCCGAGATATGTCGGGCCATATGAGATTCTAGCCAAACGTGGAAAAGTGGCTTACCAGTTAGCACTACCACCATCTATGTCACACCCCAATTCCGTACTATTCAGAATGGTGTGATGAACCGCTAATAAACCAACGGTTCAACCAGGATCTCAAATAGGCTATCCCCGCATTATCTAAACTTACACACATCCATAATCATAATCAGAGTAAATACACAATAGCGGAAGTTTTATAATAACATGAACTGAGAAACTAAAATGATATTAATAATTTAATAGAAAATTATTCTATTTTCAACTAAGACATAATTAATTATCAAATACATGTCTTAATAAATCCAATAAAGAAACCTATAAAATATCTAATCAAATACACACGAGTTGCACTCGCAAGAGGAGTCGTGTGTATCCACTTCAGCTTCAGCTTCCATCGCTGCCACGTTCCCGTACGCAGATGCATTCACATAGTCTTCAACGGTATAACCTGCATCATCAACTAAAAATATTCGACGTCGAGGGGTGAGCACACATCACGGCTCAGTGAGTAGCCAAAACAATGGAACAATACATATGCATGCAAAAAGTCAATTTATATCTTTGGTCTGGTATATAAGTTCACAGTATGCAATAGAAAGGTTTAGGTAGCCAAAGGTCGCGTTTATTGACCCCGCCTCTATACACGAGTGGGTGACGTTACCTGAAGATCACGTTTATCGTCAACTCACATGCACCCAATCATGAACATTATATAACAAAGGTTACGTTTATTTCAATATAGTGCCATACCAACACGTAAGCCCCTGTTAGCGAGGGCTACAAACTGGGCTCGCAACTAACCAATCTTAATGCCAAAAAGTTTATCCAAGGCCTCACCCCAGCATCCCTCAGAATATCCATAGAGATAGAGCTAAGGCCCCCCGGTAGAGTCAGAGACTACAAGGACCGAGACCACCTCCCCTGATACTCTACGACATAATAGTTCTGCTAAAGTAATGGCGATACGACGATGCTAATGCATAAAACTTAAGTTAGAGATAGAGCTAAAGTGCTGAGACCCGCCAAAGGTTAACGTTTATTGACGTTCTCATCACACCTCCCCTGATACCCGCTCGCATCAAATACATCAACCACACACATACAAGCACATGCCTATTCCTATCATCATCATCATCATCATGTTATAAACAATAAAGTAAATATGCATGAACAAATAATAGAAATATTGGATGGCATGCTGTATGCACATTACAAACATATTCGCATAGAATCAAGCATGGCATATGACTCAAGAAAATAGAAAACATTTTATTATTAACCAATTTAGATTGGAGTTCTGGTTCCTCACCTTAGCTTGCTATAAGATACTTTTCCGAGCTTTAGAATCACCTTTACAGTGTTATTATATTGCTAGAAGACCTAACAAAGTCGACAGAATTTAATTAGAATTAATTACAGATTTAAAAACCATTCTGTTAACTGAGGGTCGGAGGTAGGGTCGGAGTCAGGATCGACCCTGGGTGCGACCTTCCCTTAACTCTGAACTTCCCGAACAATGAGGGTCGATGGTCAGGAACACCTAGGGTCGGATGGTCATCGACCCTCGGTGCGACCCTCGGTGAACTTTGGTCTAATTCCCTCTTTTAATCCATTCTTCGTGTTTAGAATCCTATGGCTTGCTCCTACATTCCATTCTACATTCATTCCATGGTTAGAAACCATGTATAAGCCACCTAGATAGCTTTCATGCACTTTTCTATGGTTTTCCATGAAAACCTAACCATAGCTTGATGGTTTGGGTTTCTCCGAAATCACCTCTCAACATTAACTAGCCTAAGGTCTGTAGAAACTCATGGAATTAGTATCCATACCTGAGAAGATTACTTTTTCTCTGAAATTCTTCTCCTTTTTGCTATGTTCTCTTCCTTGCCTTTCTTCTTCCTTTTTTCCTTCTCCTCTCTTTCTCTCAATTCAATTAGGGTTGTGAAAAGAGTGAAAGTGGCTTAGGGACGTCCTTTAAATAGAGTAGGAACATCCTAAATAAGTCCCTCTGAGATTAGGAAAGAATCCCAATCAAAAATTAGGAAATTTCCTAATTTCTATATTCGGCAAAATCCGAGGGTCGATGGGAGGGTCGATGATCCCGTCGACCCTAGGGTCTTAAGCTGTCTAACCCTCCCTTCAAAACTGAGGGTCTGACTTTCTATTTTGGAAGGTCCGACCCTGCTTAGCTGGGTATGCGACCCTTCCCCTATTTTAAGTGTTTTTGGGTCGATTTGATACCTGGGATCTCGATCTCCTTCACGCCCTTGGTCCATTTGACTCGACCATGATGGGTAAACCTGGTTCAAGGTGGTAAGACCAGGTTAGATTGACACGGGTCTTACAACTCCCCCCAACTTATAAAAATTTCATCCTCGAAATTGTACGTACCTTCTGAATCAAATAAGTGAGGGTATTGCTTCCGCATAGCATTTTCTTCTTCCCATGTAATTTCTTCTATGTCTCTACTTTTCCATGTGACCTTAACATAGTAGATATCTCTGTTTCGTAGACGTTGAACCTTTCGACTAGTGATTTCTATTGGTGTTACTTCAAATGTCAAATCATCAGTCAATTCTGGCAAATCCACTGTCAAAACATGCGTTGGGTCTTTGACATACTTCTTCAATAGGGAAATGTGAAATACGTCATGCACACTTGACATAGATGGTGGTAGTGCTAACTGATAAACCACTTTTCCATGCTTAGCTAGAATTTCATACGGCCCGACATATCTTGGACTTAGATTGCCTTTCTGTCCGAACCTCTTTAATCCTCGCATGGGCGATACCTTCAAAAATACTTTATCATCTACTGCGAACTCCAGATCTCTTCGTCGAGTATCTACATATTGCTTGTGACGGTTCTGAGCTGTTCTCACTCTTTCCTTGATAATGTCGATCACTCGACAAGTTTCTTCCACAAATTCTGGTCCAACAATACTACGTTCTCCAACTTCATTCCAAAACAAGGGAGTTCGACACTTCCTACCATACAGTGCTTCATAAGGTGACATCTGTATAGTAGCCTGATAGCTGTTGTTATAAGCGAACTCGATCAGTGGTAACCTTTCGTCCCATGATCCCTTGAAATCAATTATACATGCTCATAGCATATCTTCTAGAATCTGAATTGTACGTTCCGACTGTCCATCTGTCTGTGGGTGGAATGTAGTACTGAACTTTAGCGTTGTACCCATAGCCTTTTGCAATCCTTCCCAAAACTTGGAAGTAAATCGTGGATCTCTATCGGACACAATGCTTTCTAGAACACCATGTAATCGAACAATGTTATCCACATACCGCTTTGCTAATCGTACAGGTATGAAGCAAGCTGTTTTAGTCAGACGGTCCACAATCACCCAAACTGCGTCAACTACTGGAGGAGTCAATGGTAGTCTCGTGACGAAGTCCATAGTGATACAGTCCCATTTCCATGCTGGTTCCGGTAATGGTTGTAACACTCCTGCGGGTCTTTGTCGTTCAGCCTTTACTTTCTGACAATTTAGGCATTGAGACACGAACTTGGCTACATCTGCTTTCATTCCCCTCCACCAATATAGTTTCTTCAGATCATGATACATTTTTGTACTTCCAGGATGTATCGAATAGATGGTGGTATGGGCTTCTTTCATCAGTCGGTGTCTAATGTCCATACTTTCTGTTTCAGGTACACATACTCTTCCTTTGTATTTCAGTACTTTCTCGTCATCCAAGGTGAACTCAGGGTTAGTCCTACCTTTCTCAATATCTTCTTGTACTGTTCTCAGATAAGGATCTGCTTTGATACCTGTCTTCACTTCGTCCACTATATCCGGTATAATCTTCATTGCCGCGAACATATTCGAAAACCGATGAATAAACCCTTGGTTGGCTGATTCATCCGTTGTATCTATCACATACTGCTCGTTGCCGTGATTGAATACTATTCCGGTGGTGCACATTGCTGCGGTCGTGCTAACTTCTCCTTGAGATTTTATCATTGCTTTTCTACTTAATGCATCCGCTACTACGTTCGCTTTTCCCGGATGATACTGGATATCACAATCATAGTCTTTCAATAGTTCCAGCCATCTTCGTTGTCTCATATTCAACTCCTTCTGATTAAATAAATAAGTAAGACTTTTATGGTCCGACTTAATCTGAAATTTCTCTCCGTATAGGTAATGTCTCCATATCTTGACAGCATGTACTACTGCCGCTAACTTCAAATCATGAGTGGGGTAGTTTTTTTCATGTACCTTCAACTGTCTTGAAGCATAAGCAATCACTTGCTCTCCTTGCATAAGCACACATCCTAATCCCAATCCCGACGCATCAGTGTATAAGGTAAACGTCTGTCCTGGAATAGGAATAGTCAAGATCGGAGCTGATATCAATCTGGTCTTCAACGTTTGAAAACTCTTCTCACATTTATCGGTCCATACGAACTTTTCACCTTTCTTAGTCAAACTGGTGAGAGGTACGGCAATCCGAGAATAGTCTTCTACGAATCTCCGATAATAACCAACTAGACCCAAAAAACTTCTGATTTCCGAAACGCTCTTTGGTGCTTCCCACTTTACAATAGCCTCGATCTTGCTGGGATCCACTTTGATTCCTTCAGTGGATACTACATGGCCTAGGAAGGCGACTTCACTTAGCCAAAACTCGCACTTTGAAAATTTGGCATATAGCTTCTCTTTCCTTAAACGCTGTAGGGCTGGGTGTAGGTTCTTGATATGGGTTTCCTTGTCCTTGGAATATACCAATATGTCATCAATAAATACTATAACCGACGTATCCAACATGTCGTGGAAGACTCGGTTCATAAGTTCCATGAACGTTGCCGGTGCATTAGTTAATCCGAAAGACATAACCAAAAATTTATAATGTCCGTATCTGGTCTTGAATGCTGTCTTCAGAATATCACCTTTTTTAATCTTCAGCTGATGATAGCCTGATCGAAGATCGATCTTAGAAAATACTTTCGCTCCTTGTAACTGATCGAACAAGTCATCGATCCGAGGTAGTGGGTATCGATTCTTGATTGTCAGTTTATTCAACTCCCGATAGTCGATGCATAATCGAACGCTACTGTCACACCCCAATTCTGATCCAACCAGAATGGTGTGAGTGAACCGTCATTGAACCAACGGTTCACACCAGGATCTCGAATAGGCCGTGTCCACCCATACAAACCAATTACACATAACCACAATCAGAATATAAATATATAGCGGAAGACTTTAAATAGAATGAACTGAGTATCTATTGATAATTTAAATAAATATCCCATTATTCAAATCCAAACACATAAAATAATAATCTTTTACATCTCTTAATACCAAGCAAAAATAACTGAAACAATTAAATAAAAATCCATCACAGGTACACGCAGAAAGGGCACTCGCATGAAGTATCATGCTCGTCCTCCCCTGCTTGTACATCCAGAGCAGCTACACCTCCATAGGCCAGAGCGTTCACATAATCATCCACAGTGTAACCTGCATCAACATCTAAAAACAATGTACGTATAAAGGGTGAGCACACAACACAGCTCAGTAAGACAATCAGACAGTTTCACAATATTATGCATGAGTAACAATAATTTTATGCTGTGGTCTGGTTTTAAGTTTGCAATGTGCTATAGAAAGGTTTGGTGGCCCCCACACCTCTATACATGAGTATGTGGCATCGCACAGTAGATCACACTACCACCAACCCACATGCACCCATCATGGAATAGAGATAGAGCTAAGGTATACCCGCACCTCCCCTGATACTCTACCCATACCAGTACCTAAGCCCCTACTGGCCAGGGCTCGCGAACTGGGCTCGCAACTAACCAATCCTATATGTCAACAATGTATGCTCTATCCCAGCACAGCTGTCTACGGCATAGAGATAGAGCTAGAGCGTGCAGGCCGGGCCGGAGACCACAATACCTCACCTCCCCCTGATACCCTATCTGCAACTAACCCACTAGGATAGAAACAATACGCAGGAAGACCCTATCCCAACATAACTCCCTACGGCATAGAGATAGAGCAAAAGCATCGTGGACAAGCCAGCGTCGACTCATAATCCTCAGTACCACATAACAATGGCTGGGACAACATCAATATCGGAGACCACCGTACCACGACCTTCCCCTGATACCCCACCCGTACCAAGCATGTTAAGACAAAATATTACAAAAGGTGCCAGTGTGAAGAACGATCCCAGGCCCATGCCCCACTCCACACACCAACGAAAACAATCACATGCCTAACAATCACATCCTATCAATGCATGAACAGTAATAATAGCTGAAAATAAAGGATGGCATGTGAATATGCACAAACATCACATCATAGATATTCAATTATTAACAACGATTTACTGTCCATTAATTATTAGGTTTAGGTCAGATTCCCTTACCTGACGCTTGTTCGATAACTTGCTCCATGTCGCAAGATCCAAACGATATGTCACAAGGTCCTATAATATTATTAGGGTTTCATTAGAATATATTATTTAGGGTTTCATGTTGGTCGAAAACCAACAGAGACCAGAAACTACCCTCACAGAGCTGACCGGTGGCATGTACCGGTCGTAGCTCTGTGGGAAAGGCTGGCGACCGGTATGGTCAGCCGGTCCCCCACAGACAACCTCCCGAGAGGTAGCGGTCGCAACATACCGGTCGCACTATGTGCAACCGGTATAGTCGACCGGTATGTCCCCGGAAGACCATACATGGGTTCTTCGACTGCCATCGATCATCCTCCATGGATTTTCAGGGTTTCTCCTATCCATTCAAAGTCTAGGCTTTGAGTTAGAGTTATCCCCAACTCATTCAAGTCTTGTTTCGATGAATATCATCTCGAAACTCGAATCTATGGTTTGACGGCAACTTAGGGTTTATTGGCCAATTTAGGGTTTTAGATCAATACCTACTTTGCATGGTATTGATCCACCCACACAACTAACACATAATAAGAAGATGGATTCAAGCACTTACCGTTGACAGGCGTAGCGTGAGCTTCGTCAAACGATAATGGCGGCACCTCCTTCTTCTTCCTAGCTCCTTCTCCTTTCCAAGCTCTTTCTCTTCTCTAGGGTTTGTGAGGGACAATGGAAAGGATTTGAGGAGGCTTAAGGGTGTATTTATAGGCTAGAAGTAGGGTTTAGTAACCCTACCAGGATTAGGAAACTTCTAGGATTCGAAATCAGGAAAGCGGGACCCATAGAGACCAATTTCCAAATTCCCGCACATAGCTGTGCAGGCCATACCGGTCGACCAGTACCAAGACCGGTACCATCGACCGGTATACCTAAAATCAGGTATAATTGGTCGACTTCGGTCCGATTTCGTACCTGTTTGTTATCCGCTTGCCCAGTCTGGCCCGGTGATGATCGGAAGACCTTTCACGACACAAAACCAAGGTTAGACCGGGTTTTCAGAGTGCGGGTCTTACAACTCCACCACCCTTAAAAGAAATTTCATCCCGAAATTTGCATGTAGGTACTACAACTCCCCCACCCTTAAAAGAAATTTCGGCCTCAAAATTTGAACGTACCTTGATCGTCAAAAAGGTTAGGGTACTCCTTCCTCATCGCGCTCTCTTCTTCCCAAGTAATTTCCTCCACATTTTGGCTTCTCCAATGCACCTTCACATAGTGGATATCCTTGGTTCGAAGTTGCTGAACTTTTCAGCTTGAGAGCATTACAGGCACCACTTCGAAAATAAGTCTTCAGTCAAGTCTGGAGGATCAGCGCTCAAGATATGTGATGGATCTCTGACATACTTCTTCAGTAATGATACATGGAACACATTATGAACGCTAGACATAGATGGTGGTAGAGCCAATTGATATGCTACATTACCACGTCGATTTAATATCTCATATGGTCCCACATACCTGGGGCATAGCTTCCCCTTCTTACCAAACCGTTTCAGACCTCGCACTGGTGATACCTTCAAGAACACTTTGTCACCCACTGCGAACTCCAGATCTCGACGTCGATTATCCGCATAGTGCTTCTGTCGAACTTGAGCTATCTTTACTCTCTCTTTGATTTGATCAATCACTCGGCAAGTTTCTTCAACAAACTCCAGTCCTACAATTCTTCTTTCCCCCACTTCGTTCCATAACAGAGGTGTACGACACTTCTTTCCATAGAGTGCTTCATATGGGGCCATCTGAATTGTAGCCTGATAACTATTGTTGTAAGCAAACTCGATAAGTGATAGCTTCTCATCCCAAGCTCCTTTGAAATCTAATGCACAAGCTCGGAGCATATCTTCCAAAATTTGAATAGTTCATTCTGATTGTCTGTCCGTCTGAGGATGGAAAGCTGTACTGAACTTCAACTTTGTTCCCATAGCTTTCTGTAATCCTTCCCAGAACTTTGATGTAAAACGGGGATCTCTGTCAGATACTATACTCTCCGGAACGCCATGAAGTCAGACTATATTATCAACATATAACTTGGCCAGCTTCTCCATGGTATACTGAGGTCTGACCGCAATAAATCGAGCTGTCTTGGTAAGTCGATCTACTATAACCCAAACTGCATCCACTGACCTTGGTGTCAAAGGTAGGCCAGTAACGAAATCCATAGTAATACAATCCCACTTCCATCCAGGTTCTGGTAATGGCTGTAGTAAACCTGCGGGTCTTTGCCTTTCCGCTTTAACTTGTTGACAATTCAGACATTGGAACACGAAACGAGCTATATCTGCTTTCATACCCCTCCACCAATATAGTCTTCTTAGGTCATGGTACATCTTGGTACTTCCTGGATGTACCGAATATGGAGGGTAATGAGCTTCAGTCATAACTCGACCTCTGATATCGCAGTCTTCGCTCTCAGGTATACATAACCGTCCGCGATACTTGAGTACTTTGTCTGATTCCAAGGTAAAGTCAGGATTGCACGAACCCTTCTCTAAGTCTTCCTGCACTGTCTTGAGATATGGATCCTGTAGGATTGCTACCTTGACTTCATCAATTAGACTCGGTGAGATCTTCAATGCGGCGAACATCATAGTGAACTTATGAATCAAGCCTTACTCGACTGGATCTTCTGCAGTTTCGATAATATGTTCTTCATCAATTTCTAATGAACTCGAGGCTGCAGCACATAATGCAGCATTTGCACTTGGTCCTGCCTCAGGTTTCGATGCCCACTTTCTGCTTAAGGCGTCAGCCACCACATTTGCTTTACCTGGATGGTACTGGATGTTGCAATCATAATCTTTTAACAATTCCAGCCATCTCCTCTGTCTCATATTCAGATCCTTCTGAGTGAAGAGATAAGTTAAGCTTTTGTGATCTGACTTGATCTGAAACTTCTCACCGTACAAGTAGTGTCTCCAAGTTTTGATCGCATGAATAACCGCTGCCAACTTTAAGTCATGCGTAGGATAGTTCTTCTCATGCTCTTTTAACTGTCTTGATGCGTAAGCAATCACCTGTTCTCCTTGCATCAGAACACACCAAATTCCCAACCCTGAAGCATCCGTATATAAAGTAAACGGTACGCTTGGTTCTGGGATGGTCAAGATAGGTGCAGAGACAAGTCTTGACTTCAAAGTCTGAAAGCACTTCTCACACTCATCTATCCATATAAATTTCTCTCCCTTCTTGGTCAATCTGGTGAGTGGAACAGCGATCCTGGAGTAATCTTCCACGAATCTTCTATAATAACCAGCCAACCCAAGGAAACTACGAATCTCCGCAACAGATTTTGGTGCTTCCCATCCTACTATAGCAGCTATCTTGCTTGGATCAACCTTGATACCGTCTTCAGATACAACATGGCCCAAGAAAGCCACTTCCTTCAGCCAAAACTCGCACTTCTTAAATTTTGCATAAAGCCTCACATCCCTCAGCCGTTGTAGGGCTGCCCTCAAATGCGCTGTATGAGTCTCCATGTCCTTAGAATAAATCAATTTGTCATCGATGAATACGATGACCGAAGTGTCCAATATATCATGAAACACTCGGTTCATCAGTTCCATAAACGATGCTGGAGCATTGGTCAACCCGAAAGACATAACTAGAAACTCATAATGCCCATACCTCGTCCTGAAAGCAGTCTTCAGAATATCTCCGGCCTTGATCTTCAATTGGTGATACCCCGATCGGAGATCGATCTTTGAGAAGACCTTTGCACCCTGCAGCTGATCGAACAGATCATCGATTCTAGGCAAAGGATACCGATTCTTGATCGTCAACTTGTTCAGCTCACAGTAGTCAATACATAGTCGTACACTTCCATCTTTCTTCTCGACGAATAATACAGGTGCTCCCCAAGGCGATATACTAGGTCGTATGAAGCCCTTATCTATAAATTCTTGTAATTAGGTCTTCAACTCCTTTAACTCTGTCGGGGCCATCCTGTATGGTGCTTTAGACACCGGCGCCGAACCTGGCATAAGGTCTATCACAAATTCTGTAGCCCTGTCTGGTGGTAAGCCTGGAAGCTCCTCTGGAAACACATCTGGAAACTCCCGAACCACATCTATATCTTCCATCTTGAGTGACTCTACCGTGAGATCGACTACAGAAACGAGATAACCCACTCCCCCTTTCTCCAAACATCTCTTAGTTTTTAGGGCGGAGAAGATCAACTTCCGCTTCCTAGATAGCTTAATCCCAGCGAAACTGTATTCCTTTCCCTCTTTGTCAGTAAGTACAAGCTTCCTTTCACCGCATAAAAGGACGGCCGAATGACGGCCTAGCCAATCCATCCCCAAAATGACATCAAAGTCTGCCATCTCAAGTATTACTAGGCTTGCTTCTATGTCTCGGCCCTCAATACATACAGTACATGGTCCATAATACTTGGTCAAAGCCACTTCGACTCCTAGTGGAGAGCGAACTATCAAGCTTGGGTTCAATTGCTTGATTGGTAACTCCATTCGCTTCCCAAAAGAAACAGAAACAAAGGAGTGCGTGGCCCCAGAGTCAAATAATACTCTGGCGGGTAAACCAGCTACATTTACAATCCCTGGAATGTATTGCCCCTTAGTTCTACATGCTCATGCAACTGAAAGAATAAACCAAATAGTAAGGGATAGAGTCGTACCAGTTACCACATCAGGTGATGCGCCTGCCTCTTCAGTGGTGACCGCATAAACTCTTCCTTGCTGGGGAGCTTGCTTCTTAGGTAGAGTGCAGTTCCTTGCAACATGTCCCAGCTACTGACAGTTATAACATTTAATATTTGGGTTGGGTCTAGCGAACTGTGGCACAGGTGGTGCCAGGTTGTTTCTCGCAGGTGCTGTAGCGGTCTGCCCCCTGTATGGGCGAAATGGTCTAGTATGACCGCCACCCGAGCTCTCACCAGCAGATCTCTTCACTCCCCTGTTCTGAGCGAAGAAGCTGTCCCTCTGATTGGACTCTATTACCCTCGCAACCTGCACCGCCTCATTGTAAGTCTTCTTGTCCAGACCCAAAAGGTGCTCTCTGATGCTTCCACGTAGTCCCATGGTGAACCTACGTGTCTTGGTCTCCTCCTCCTGCATACTGGCTAGTGCGAAGAAGAACAGCTCTTCGTACCTCTACTGATAAGCATCTACGGTCAACTGAGCCTGCTGCAGATTGAGAAACTCCCTCTCCATTTGATCTCTGAAGCTCTTCGGAAAGTATTTGTCGAAGAAGGCCACTTTAAACACTTCCCAATCGACCAGGGTATACTTATTCTCCAGATATGCCCGTGTAGAATTCCACCAAGCATTTGCGTCTTCTCTCAGCATATGAGTGGCAAACAGAACCTTCTCCTCCTCAGTGCAAGTCATCAGTCGGAAGTTCTTTTCCATTTCAGAAACCCACTGTGCTAGCCACAATGGTTTCCCTGTCCTGCCTGTGAACGATGAAGGTTTCAACTTCAAGAATCCGTCCACCGACCTGCTCGGATCATGCTGTCCCTCGTGTGCGCTCTCCGTACCAAGGTGGTGGATACGGATACGCTCACGGATACACAGAAGGTGACGGAAACCGATGCGGTGGTGGTATGTTCTGTGCTTGGCCCCTCGGCCTTGGGCTACTCTGCATCGATTGGGTAGTATTAATTCCTCCCGACTCGGGCGTATTTCCTGCGGGAACTGAACCTGTTGGCCTGAGCATCTTCAGTACTTTGCTCAGAAATTCCTTCTGTTGAGCTTGCATCTGATAGACCAAGTTTGTAACAATGGTCTCAGAATTCCTGTGAGGTGGGCCCGGTAAATTTGTCGGTACCTCCGGAACCTGTTCCTCCTCCACTTCAGGACTGGGTTCTCTAACCTGGTCTTGTTCAGCTTGCTCTTCTTCTAGGCGCATCCTGGCCTGATGACGCTTCCGACCCCTTCGACCGTTTCCACCTGCCATCTCAGACTATTTATTTGGATCTGAGAAGAAGACATAACACGTGAGAACATCAATAATAGTAGTGTTAGCCTTGAATAATGCAGGGAAAAATAGTCGAGAAGTAACATTTCAATTTACACAATTTTAGAAATTTTTAATTAAATTTTCTGGCTCTTTGGGGCGTACCGGTCGCAACATACCGATCGCACCCCTGTGGGACAGTATGCGGCCGGTATAGTCGACCGGTCAGAATTCAATTTCTGGCCGAGACATACCGGTCGCATGTCTAGGAGATACCGGTCGACACTCTGTATACAGTGTTGCGACCGGTATAGTCGACCGGTCAGAAATTTTTTTTTGACCGAGACATAGCGGTTGCACACCTGGGGTGATACCGGTCTACCGGTATAGGCATAACCGTCGACCGGTATGCCCAAAATGGCTTTAAAATCGCGAAAAAGTGAGAATTTCTCACTTTTTCTTTCTTCTTCCTCTTCGGTGGCGATTCCTCTCTGCCCAACTGAGTTGCTACAGTCTGGCCGGTACTTTTAGAGGCCGATTTCTCACATTCCAAAGCTAGAACATCGTCTCCAGGTAGGTTTCTTCCTTCTTTTTCAAGTTTTTAGATATTTCCCATATCGTCTTTATGTAGAAATTTAGGTTTTTCTTTGTTCGAGATGATTTAACCGTAGGAATTCTTTTCCTTCGGCTTGGAAAGGGTTTAGGGACCCCCAAGAGCAAAAGCCCTCAACTAATTTGGGGTTCCACCGCATGGTTTTGATAAAAATCGGATTTTTACACTTTTTAACCTAGGTTTTTCAAAAATTTTGAAATTTCTTGATTTTTTCTAAATTTCTTGAAATTTCATGTTGCAATTGTTTGTGATTGGTTTGTTGAAGAGTGTGGGGGTTACGTAAGTCCTCCTCCCCATGTTTTGGGTGAGTTCGAGGCTTTTTCCCAAAATGCTATCGTTATGCTGTCGAAATTTCAAAAATTTCTAACTTTTTTTTTTGTTTTACAGATTCTAAATGGCTCCTAGACGCACCCTCGGGAAACGCTCACATGGTTCTAGTTCTCGGGTTCCCTCTCCGCCAGTTCCACAGCTAGATGAGCTATGGTTTCGCTCCTTGGAAGCTCAAGCTCGGTTTCCATGGTTTGATAACAAAAGTATTGAATCCGGGCGCCGGGTCAACGTGGAACAACTGCACCGGTTCAATGTGGAGATGGCTTTTGGCGCTCTAGGTTGGTTGCCGGTTATTTCATACACGGAGACCACACGCCCTAACCTAGTCAAGCATTTCTATGCAAACATGGAACTCGAAGGGGATGTCGAAGATCCGAACCAGTGTAGGGATCTACGCATTACCAGTTACGTCCGGGGTGTACATATTTCATTCAACACCCACCAGTTGGCTGATCTGCTTGGGGTTCCCAATGATGGAGATTTGGTGTACTGCGCCCCCAAGGCGAAAGGTTACTTGACTGATGATTTGCACCAGGAGATAGCGCATCAGATCCTCAACCCTGGGGCTCCTATGAAGGCAGCTAGCTTGAGACCTATACCCCGGGTCTACAGTCGCATTATCCAGCACGATATAGTGCCATAGAGCGGCCACTACAGTGAGTTGTCCCAGCTCACCCAGTACGTCACCTATTGCGTCTGCACAGGGGAGCGGATCTCACTTCCTTACCTCATCATCTGGACTATGCATCGAGCGGCTGTGGCTGATCGGGCCAGCAACCTTCCCTATGGCCGTCTCGTCACTTTCCTTCTTCGCCGTCAGGGCGTGAGTTTCAGAGGAGAGGTAGCCGTCGAGGACACCATGACCTCCGACATCGACTGGGATGCGATACAAAGGATGCAGATGGTCGATCTGCCGGTTAGTGACAACGAGTTGGAGGCTCGCCCTCGTCCACTTGGGAGAGTAGCAGCAGCAGCAGCGGCGGCCAATGCGGCCTATGCGGCAGAGGAGAGTGATGACGATGATGACGATGTGGCTGGGGAAGCACCAGTGCCTGCCCCACAGCGTGCACCTGCACCACCACCATCTGTCCCCACAGCTGGACCATCTCAGCCTCCTCCCGACTCAGTGATGGGTATGTTTATGGAGCTCAGGGACGCTCAGCGGGAGATGAGCCGTAACCTAGCACAGTTGACTCGCAGCCTCCGAGTCACATAGGATAAGGTGCACTGGCTCAGGGTCGTTTACGAGCGGGACTATGATATAGCAGACCCCATACCTCCTAGGCCCCCTACCCCATGATTTTTCTTTTACTTACTCATGACTATTTTACATATAACAGGGTAACTGTCCGGTTTGTGGACTGTACCCTGTAGCACTATTTCATTTGATACACTTTTCTATTTAATGAAAGTTTCATGGTTTTTCCTAACTAGTGTATGTGCACATGTTAAGTTTCATATTTAACATAGTATATTATTCTTTTCTTAGTCCGTCTCAGGTATCAAACAATGCTTAGGGTGCGTTTGTATTAAGATTTTTAATTTTCTCCTAACTCAGTTCATCGACTCAGTTAAGTGCAACATGGTTAGTTGGAACAGAGCCCGAGGGCTCTGATACCAAGTTGTCACACCCCAATTCTGATCCAACCAGAATGGTGTGAGTGAACCGTCATTGAACCAACGGTTCACACCAGGATCTCGAATAGGCCGTGACCACCCATACAAACCAATTACACATAACCACAATCAGAATATAAATATACAGCGGAAGACTTTAAATAGAATGAACTGAGTATCTATTGATAATTTAAATAAATATCCCATTATTCAAATCCGAACACATAAAATAATAATCTTTTACATCTCTTAATACCAAGCAAAAATAACTGAAACAATTAAATAAAAATCCATCACAGGTACACGCAGAAAGGGCACTCGCATGAAGCATCATGCTCGTCCTCCCCTGCTTGTACATCCAGAGCAGCTACACCTCCATACGCCAGAGCGTTCACATAATCATCCACAGTGTAACCTGCATCAACATCTAAAAATAATGTACGTACAAAGGGTGAGCACACAACACAGCTCAGTAAGACAATCAGACAGTTTCACAATATTATGCATGAGTAACAATCATTTTATGCTGTGGTCTGGTTTTAAGTTTGCAATGTGCTATAGAAAGGTTTGGTGGCCCCCGCACCTCTATACAAGAGTGTGTGGCATCGCACAGTAGATCACACTACCACCAACCCACATGCACCCATCATGGAATAGAGATAGAGCTAAGGTATACCCGCACCTCCCCTGATACTCTACCCATACCAGTACCTAAGCCCCTACTGGCCAAAGCTTGTAAACTGGGCTCGCAACTAACCAATCCTATATGTCAACAATGTATGCTCTATCCTAGCACAGCTGTCTACGGTATAGAGATAGAGCTAGAGCGTGCAGGCCGGGCCGGAGACCACAATACCTCACCTCCCCCTGATACCCTATCCGCAACTAACCCACTAGGATAGAAACAATACGCAGGTAGACCCTATCCCAACATAACTCCCTATGGCATAGAGATAGAGCTAAAGCATCGTGGACAAGCCAGCGTCGACTCGGAATCCTCAGTACCACATAACAATGGTCGGGACAACATCAATATCGGAGACCACCGTACCACGACCTTCCCCTGATACCCCACCCGTACCAAGCATGTTAAGACAAAATACTACAAAAGGTGCCAGTGTGAAGAACGATCCCAGGCCCATGCCCCACTCCACACACCAACGAAAACAATCACATGCCTAACAATCACATCCTATCAATGCATGAACAGTAATAATAGCTGAAAATAAAGGATGGCATGTGAATATGCACAAACATCACATCATAGATATTCAATGATTAACAACGATTTACTGTCCATTAATTATTAGGTTTAGGTCAGATTCCCTTACCTGACGCTTGTTCGATAACTTGCTCCATGTCGCAAGATCCAAACGATATGTCACAAGGTCCTATAATATTATTAGGGTTTCATTAGAATATATTATTTAGGGTTTCATGTTGGTCGGAAATCAACAGAGATCAGAAACTACCCTCACAGAGCTGACCGGTGGCATGTACCGGTCGCAGCTCTGTGGGAAAGGCTGGCGACCGGTATGGTCAGCCGGTCCCCCACAGACAACCTCCCGAGAGGTAGCGGTCGCACTATGTGCAACCGGTATAGTCGACCGGTATGTCCCCGGAAGACCATACATGGGTTCTTCGACTGCCGTCGATCATCCTCCATGGATTTTCAGGTTTCTCCTATCCATTCTAAGTCTAGGCTTTGAGTTAGAGTTATCCCCAACTCATTCAAGTCTTGTTTCGATGAATAACATCTCGAAACTCGAATCTAGGGTTTGACGGCAACTTAGGGTTTATTGGCCAATTTAGGGTTTTAGATCAATACCTACTTTGCATGGTATTGATCCACCCACACAACTAACACAGAATAAGAAGATGGATTCAAGCACTTACCGTTGATAGGCGTAGCGTGAGCTTCGTCAAACGGTAATGGCGGCACCTCCTTCTTCTTTCTAGCTCCTTCTCCTTTCCAAGCTCTTTCTCTTCTCTAGGGTTTGTGAGAGACAATGGAAAGGATTTGAGGAGGCTTAAGGGTGTATTTATAGGCTAGAAATAGGGTTTAGTAACCCTACCATGATTAGGAAACTTCTAGGATTCGAAATCAGGAAAGCGGGACCCGCAAAGACCAATTTCCAAATTCCCGCACATAGCTGTGCAGGCCATACCGGTCGACCGGTACCAAGATCGGTACCATCGACCGGTATACCTAAACTCAGGTATAATTGGTCGACTTCGGTCCGATTTTGTACCTGTTTGTTATCCGCTTGCCCCGTCTGGCCCGGTGATGATCGGAAGACCTGTCACGACACAAAACTAAGGTTAGACCGGGTTTTCAGAATGCGGGTCTTACATCTACCATATTTCTTCTTTACGAACAACACCGGTGCACCCCATGGAGATATACTAGGTCGAATATAACCCTTGTCCAGTAGTTCTTGTAGTTACACCTTCAGTTCCTTCAGTTCCATAGGAGGCATTCTATAGGGTGCTTTTGATATGGGTGCGGCTCCAGGTATAAGGTCTATCACAAACTCCGTGGCTCAGTCGGTTGGTAATCCGGGTAGTTCCTCCAGAAATACGTCAGGATAGTCCCACACGACATCAATATCTTCCATTTGTGGTGCTTCCTTGGTTAGGTCGACCACGGAGACTAGATACCCGATTGCCCCCTTTTCAAGGCACTTCTTAGCCTTTAGTGCTGAAAGTATGAGCTTGCACCTCCGGGGAAGTTTGGTTCCTGAGAAACTTAATTCTGCTCCTTCTTTGTCTTTGAACGTTAGCTTCTTTTCGGCGCATAATAGATTTACAGAATGCCGAGCTAACCAGTCCATTCCCAAGATGACATCAAAGTCTGCCATCTCAAGTTGTATCAAGGTTGCATCTAAAGTCTTCTCTCTAATGAGAACAGGACAAGGTCCATAACCTTTCTCTAGTTCCACTTCTAACCCCATCGGTGATCGTATAAGTAATTTGTAGTCTAATGTTTTAATGGGTAATTTTGTCTTCTTTCCAAATGACACAGATATAAATGAATGAGAGCTCCGGAATCGAAGAGTACTCTAGCGGGTACGCCATTTATAGGTACAATACCTGTGATTTATCTTTACTTAGTCTACATGCTCATTTAATGTAATTAATACTTTAAAAGTTTCAGTCATACCTGTGACCACATCGGGTGATGCGGCCGCATCCTCGGACGTAACAGCATATACACGTCCCTGATGGAATTGCTTCTTGGGCTTAGTGCACTCCCTTGCCATATGTCCCGGTTGGTTGCAATTAAAACACTTCAGGACTTCAGAGTTTGGCTTTGGCTGTGGTTGAGCTGCTAGAGTAGTCCTGGTTGCAGCATTAAAATTCTGAGGACGGAAAGGCTTATATGTCTTGTTATTGCCTCCGTTGTAAGAATTTCCGGCTAGCCTTTTGATGCCTCTGTTTTGAGTAAAATAACTCTCCTTCTGGCTCGATTCTATCACTCGAGCAATCTGGACAGCTTCATTATAGATTTTCTTCTCTAAGCCCAGAACATGTTCCCTGATGCTTCCTCTCAGTCCCGTGACGAACCTATGGGTTTTGGTATCTTTTTCTTGCATGCTAGCCGGCGCAAAGAAAAACAGCTCTTCATAGCGCTGTTGATATGAGTCCACAGTCATCTGTCCCTGATATAGGCTCAGGAACTCCTTCTCCATCGAATCTCTAAAGCTCCGTGGAAAATATTTCTCAAAGAAGGCTTCTTTATATATAGCCCAGGTCAGTAGGGCGTGCTTGGTCAGTAAATATGCCTTCGTGGATTTCCACCAATGATGTGCGTCGCCCTTGAGCATGAAGGTGGCGCATAGTACTTTCTCTTCCTCTGTGATAGTCATCATGAGGAAATTTCTCTCCATCTCGTCTATCCAGTGTGCTGGCCACAATGGATCAGACGGTTTGCCGTTGAATTCCTTGGGTTTCATCTTCAAAAACCTCTCCACTAGTCGGGAGTGGTCCAGCTGGTTTTGGGGCTTTGCCCCAAACATATAGTGTGGATACTGGTAATCACCCTGAGCTGCTTCGGGAACCTGCAATGGAATCTGTGCAGCAGGTTGTGGAGGTGTCTGATGAGCTGGGTGGTTACCCACCGGTGCTGCACTGGCTTGTCCTATGTGCATGGGTGCAGCCTGAGTGGCTTGAAACATAATTCCCATGGCAACCTGCATCTGAGCCTACGCGTGTTGCATCTGCTGCAGCTGCTGTGCCAAGTTCATCACCACGGTTGTTAGCTCTGGTGGTGGAGGTGGCAAATTTGTAGGGTTTGCCAGTTCTGGATTACCCGGTGCGTAGGTATTTCTTGACTAGTCTCCTCCACAGGTGGTGGTGGTGGGACTACATTTCGGGTCTGTCGGGTTACTTTACGTCCAGACATGATTCCTTTCGGTGATTGGTGGTGCCTGAAAATTATCAAAATAGGTGAGAAGTCATTCATATTTCATGTAGGCACGCTAACCGATAATCAATTCCAATTCTAGCTCATTCTATAAAAAAATACTTTTTCTATGCAGGGTCGATGGTGAGGGTCGATGGTATGTCCGACCCTTGGTATCCGACCTTGGGAATAACCTATTCTTCCCGAGAGCTGAGGGTCGATGCGAGGGTCGATGGGTGTCCGACCCTCAATTCCGACCCTTGATTTTCTGTCAGATTCCCGAGAGCCGAGGGTCGATGGGAGGGTCGATTGTGCTAGTCGAATTGTCCGACCCTCGGACCAAAAATCAGATTTTTAAGATCCGATTCTGGGTCATTTCTCACTATTCCTCCTCCGTTTCGATTCGTCTCTCCTCTCTGAGTTGCTACAGTGCTACTCTACTGTTTTGGATCGGTTTGGCTCCGGGTTTCGACGTCCATGTCATCACTACAGGTATGTCTTCCCATTTTTACCTGTTTTTAGGTTTTCTTTTCTAGGTTTTTGTCCATTTAACTTGTATTTTCCAAATTAAACTTTTTCCAACCGTAAAAATTTGATTTTTATTGGGGGCTTTTGTTATTGGTGTCTCGAGGAACGAAAGCCCTCAAAAATTTTTGAGTTTCATCGGTTGGTTATCGAGAAACTTGAAATTTTCTCTTTTTGCCCTAATTTGTCGACATTTTTTATTTTTCTTGAATTTCTTCAAATTGGACATCGTCAGTTAAAATTTCCTAGTGTATGTGGGTTGTAGGATGTATTTTAACCTACGTAAGTTCTCATGCCCACTTGTATGGTGAGAAATGGGGCTTTATGGTCAACTTACGTCGTTATTAAATCAAGTTTCAGATTTTTATCCTATTAACTCCTTGTTTTCCTTCTCTTTCTTATTTTGCAGATACCATGGCTCGTACCATGGTACCCCGAGTTCGTGATCCCCTTCGCTTCCGTTCCAATGAAGCCGAGGCACGGTATGCTGACTATGCCAGTAAGAAGGTTGAGGGTGGTCGTATGGTGAACTTGGCTAAGTTAGCCATGTTCAACGTAGAGGGGGCCTTTGGTGACATGGGGTGGCTTCCTGTCATCACCTACGACGCGTGCACTTGCCCGGATTTGGTGCATCAGTTCTATTGTGATCTCCAGGTGGTAGGGAATTACAATGACGTTGAGCATGGTCAGGAGTTGCGCATCACCAGCTACGTTAAGGGGGTAGATATCTCCTTCGACTATCGGCATCTGGCCGACTTGTTGGGCATTCCTTATGATGGCCCCATGGTGTACTGTGCGCTTGGAGAGCCATAGTTTGTTGAGATGGAGATGAGGGCAGAGATCGATAATCAGTTGCTCCGTCCTGATCGTTGGCAGATGAGAGCTTGTTACTTGCGTCCAGCTCCACGGGTCTTCTGTAAGATTATCCAGCATAATCTGATTCCGCAGAGTGGGCACTATGAGAGGGTTTTCTCAGCTGACCCATTTTTTGATTTATAGCATCTACACTCGTCAGCCTGTCTGTCTTCCCTCCATCATCATGCGGACTATGAATAGTGCTACATTGTCCAGTCATAGGAGTAACCTACCCTATGGACGCATGATTACAGTTCTTCTGACCCGTCTGGGGGTTGACCTGTTAGATGAGAAGATCCAGGAGAAGACCTTCTCGTCGCCTCTAGATTGGGAGGCAATCTGCAAGATGGGTATGCAGGATGCCCAGGTTAGTGATGAGGAGAGGAACGCGATGGTGCGCCCTCACACTCGTATCGAGATGGTTGATGCCGAGGCTACTACTGCCGTTGCTAGAGCTCGCGTGGATCCTGTCGACGATGATGATCGTATGTATATGGATGTTGACTCGATACCACCGCCTTCACCTACACATGCGGCTGGTGTTGGCACTTCTTCTGTGGCGGACCCTGTACCTGAGGCTGGTCCTTCGCATGCGGCTGGTCCTTCACTTCCACCTTCTGACATGATGGAGATGCTACAGGAGATCAGGGAGGCTCAGCGCAGATCTGATCTGAGGATGGAGGAGTTGCTAGACGCCCAGCGTATGAGGGTGGATGAGCTGTTATCGGTCCAGTGGGCGACTGATAGGAGAGTAGCCGATCTTGCAGCTAGTCTCCAGAGGACCCAGACCCAGGTGGGTTGGTTTACTAGGGTCTATGCTGAGGACTATGACCGAGATCGTGAGGCCCCGCCTCCTCCTTCACCTCTAGCTTCATGATTGTATTTATTTTCTTGTACTACAGAGTAACTGTCTGGGTTGTGGACTGTACTCTGTTTTGGTTATGTATATACATTTTGTTTCTCTCTCTCATTGTATGTAACTTGTTTCCCCTTTAATAGATGCATTATTTTCTTCTTAAATTTGGTTTCAATCATCACTTGTGCTTATAGTGTGTTTATATTAAAGCTTTTAATTTATCCTATCTCAGTTCATTATTGTCTGGAATGTATGCTAGTTCAGCGGACAAGGCCTGAGATGCTCTGATACCAAGTTGTCACACCCCAATTCCACACTATTCAGAATGGTGTGATGAACCGCTAATAAACCAACGGTTCAACCAGGATCTCAAATAGGCTATCCCCGCGTTATCTAAACTTACACACATCCGTAATCGTAATCAGAGTAAATACACAATAGCGGAAGTCTTATAATAACATGAACTGAGAAACTAAAATGATATTAATAATTTAATAGCAAATTATTCTGTTTTCAACTAAGACATAATTAATTATCAAATACATGTCTTAATAATTCCAATAAAGAAACCTATAAAATATCTAATCAAATACACACGAGTTGCACTTGCAAGAGGAGTCGTGTGTATCCACTTCAGCTTCAGCTTCCATCGCTGCCACGTTCCCGTACGCAGATGCATTCACATAGTCTTCAATGGTATAACCTGCATCATCAACTAAAAATATTCGACGTCGAGGGGTGAGCACACATCACGGCTCAGTGAGTAGCCAAAACAATGCAACAATACATATGCATGCAAAAAGTCAATTTATATCTTTGGTCTGGTATATAAGTTTGCAGTATGCAATAGAAAGGTTTAGGTAGCCAAAGGTCGCGTTTATTGACCCCGCCTCTATACACGAGTGTGGGACGTTACCCGAAGATCACGTTTATCGTCAACTCACATGCACCCAATCATGAACATTATATAACAAAGGTTACGTTTATTTCTATATAGTGTCATACCAACACGTAAGCCCCTGTTAGCGAGGGCTACAAACTGGGCTCGTAACTAACCAATCCTAATGCCAAAAAGTGTATCCAAGGCCTCACCCCAGCATCCCTCAGAATATCCATAGAGATAGAGCTAAGGTCCCCCGGTAGAGTCAGAGACTACAAGGACCGAGACCTCCTCCCCTGATACTCTACGACATAATAGTTCTGCTAAAGTAATGGCGATACGACGATGCTAATGCATAAGACTTGAGTTAGAGATAGAGCTAAAGTGCTGAGACCCACCAAAGGTTAACGTTTATTGACATTCTCATCACACCTCCCATGATACCCGCTCGCATCAAATACATCAACCACACACATACAAGCACATGCCTATTCCTATCATCATCATCATCATCATCATGTTATAAACAATTAAGTAAATATGCATGAACAAATAATAGAAATATTGGATGGCATGCTGTATGCACATTACAAATATATTCGCATAGAATCAAGCATGGCATAGGACTCAAGAAAATAGAAAACAGTTTGTTATTAACCAATTTAGTTTGGAGTTCTGGTTCCTCACCTTAGCTTGCTATAAGATACATTTCCAAGCTCTAGAATCACCTTTACAGTGTTATTATATTGCAAGAAGACCTAACAAAGTCGATAGAATTTAATTAGAATTAATTCCAGATTTAAAAACCATTCTGTTAACTGAGGGTTGGAGGTAGGGTCGGAGTCAGGATCGACCCTGGGTGCGACCCTCCCTTAACTCTGAACTTCCTGAACACTGAGGGTCGATAGTCAGGAACACCTAGGGTCGGATGGTCATCGACCCTCGGTGCGACCCTCGGTGCACTTTGGTCCAATTCCCTCTTTTAATCCATTCTTCATGTTTAGAATCCTATGGCTTGCTCCTACATTCCATTCTACATTCATTCCATGGTCTGAAACCATGTATAACCCACCTAGATAGATTTCATGCACTTTCCTATGGTTTTCCATGAAAACCTAACCATAGCTTGATGGTTTGGTTTTCTCCAAAATCACACTCTCAACATTTACTAGCCTAAGGTCTGTAGAAACTCATGGAATTAGTATCCATACCTGAGAAGATTACTTTTTCTCTGAAATTCTTCTTCTTTTTGCTAAGTTCTCTTCCTTGCCTTTCTTCTTCCTCTTTTCCTTCTCTTCTCTTTCTCTCAATTCAATTAGGGTTGTGAAAGGAGTGAAAGTGGCTTAGGGACGTCCTTTAAATAGAGTAGGAACATCCTAAATAAGTCCCTCTGAGATTAGGAAAGAATCCCAATCGAAAATTAGGAAATTTCCTAATTTCTATATTCGGCAGAATCCGAGGGTCGATGGGAGGGTCGATGATCCCGTCGACCCTAGGTTCTTAAGCTGTCCGACCCTCCCTTCAAAACTGAGGGTCTGACTTTCTGTTTTGGGAGGTCCGACCCTGCTTAGCTGGGTATGCGACCCTTCCCCTATTTTAAGTGTTTTTGGGTCAATTTGATACTTGGGATCTCGATCTCCTTCACGCCCTTGGTCCATTTGACTCGACCATGATGGGTAAACCTGGTTCAAGGTGGTAAGACCGGGTCAGATTGACACGGGTCTTACAATCTATGTCAAGTGTGCATGATGTATTCCATGTTTCATTATTGAAGAAGTACGTCAGAGATCCAATGCACGTTTTGACAGTAGATCCACCTGATTTGACTGATGATTTGATATTTGAAGTAGCACCAACTGAAATCACCAATCGAAAGGTTCAACAACTACGCAACCATGACATCTATTATGTTAAAGTCACCTAGAGAAGTAGAGGTATAGAAGAAATCACATTGGAAGAAGAGAATGCTATGCTAAAGCAATACCTTCATCTTTTCGACTCAGAAGGTATGTACCAATTTCGAGGATGAAGTTTTTAATAAGAAGGGGGGAGTTGTAAGACCCGTATCAAACTAACCAGTCATACCACCTTGAACCAGGTCTACCTATCATGGTCGAGCCACATGGACCAAGTGCATGAAGGAAATCACAAGACCAGGTATGAAATTGACCTAAAAATAGTAAATTTGAGGGTAGGGTCGCATGCCTAAATAGGTAGGGTCGACCCCACCTCAACAGAGTCCAACCCATGACTTTTCAGTCCTAGGGTCGGATGACTTGAGACCCTAGGGTTGATGGGTCCTGCGACCCTAGCATCAACCCTAGGATGACAGACTGAAACCGTAATTAGGAAACTTTCCTAATTTCGAGGGGATGCATTCCTAATCTCGATGGGACTTACTTTGGGAGGTTTTCCTCTATATATAGGACGTCCCTTAGCCTCTTTCACTCCTTTTGAAACCCCAATTGAAAGTGAGAGAAAGAGAAGAGAAGGAGAAGAGAAGGAGAATTGGAGAAGAAGACTAAGGAGAAAAAATTCAGAGAAATCTCTGAATCTCAGCAATCCTAAGGTATGAATACATTCTCCATGAATTATGTAATACTCTAGAATAGTTCATGAAGAGGGTAGGATCTAGGAGAAGCCCAAATCATCCATCCATGGATAGATTCCAATGGAATCCATGGAGGAAATCATTGTAAACGAAGTAAAGTGTGTAACTTGGAGTTTTGAGCCATAGAACAATCATAGAATGGACTATAAAAGTAAGCCAAAGGATCCAAACATGAAAGAATGGACTGTGGGATGAAAGGTCGACTCAAACTACGTGTGGTAGCACGTAGGGTAGATTGGTAACTGACCCTACCAGACCAAAGGATCGACCCCATGCTCTCGGGAAGTCCAGGGAGGCTGTGGTCGCACCTAGGGTCAATGGGTAACTGACCCTATGACCGACCCTATACCCTGGGGTCGCAGAAAACTACTACCCTACCTGCGACCCAACCTGCGACCCTAGCAATACATCAAGCTTAAAATTTTTGAAATTAATTCTAATTAAAATCTATCGACTTGTTAGGTTCTCCTAATGATATAAAAGTGATTCTTAAAGCTTGAAAGAGGATCTACACTCAATCAAAGGTGAGGGAACAAGACCTAAACTCATTGGCTAATAATAAACTGTTTTTGTTTGTTGAGTCCAATACCATGTATGAATCTATGATTGTATGATTGTAATGTGCATATCACATGTCATCTACTATTCCTTTTATTACTGTTCATGCATATTTAATTCAGTTTATTTACAACATGATGATGATGATGAAGCTAGGAATAGGGATGTGAATGTTTATGTGTGGTTAGTGTACTTGATGCGAGTGGGGCATCAGGGAAAGTGTGATGCGGTGCGGTCCTAAGCACTTTAGCCCTATCTCTACTCAATTCTCGTCCACTGGCATCGTCTTATCGCCATTACCTTAGCAGAACTATTTCGTCGTAGGGCATCAGGGGAGGTGGTCTCGAACCGTGTAGTCTCTGACTATGTCGGGGGGCCTTAGCTCTATCTCTATGGACGTATTGAGGGATGCTGGGGTGAGGCCTTGGATACACTGTTTGACATTAGGATTGGTTAGTTGCGAGCCCAGTTTGCAAGCCCTCGCTAACAGGGGCTTACGTGCTGCTATAGGTAGAGCATCAGGGGAAGTGTGATGTGGTGCCGTCCTAAGCACTTTAGCTCTATCTCTATTCCATGGTGGGGTGGATGTGGACGACTATGGTGTTTGATCCGTTGGGTGGGCTTACACACCCTGTTTATAGAGCCAAGGCAGCCACCAAACCTTTCTATAGCACAATGCAAACTTATGAACCAGACCAAAGATATGAATTGAATGCATGCATATGTCTGCTGCATTGTTTTGTTTGCTCAATGAGCCGTGATGTGTGCTCACCCTTTTCGAATTCAAATATTTTTAGTTGATGATGCAGGTATGACCGTGGAAGATTATATGAGTGCTCTCGCATTGGGGCACATTGCGGCAATGGATGCAGAAGATATATTGGAGACTCATGATTCGTCATGCGAATGCAACTCATGCGTTTTCGATTAGATTTTTATTTGGATTATTGAGGAAATGTAATTGATTATTTTATTTACTTATGTCTCTACCAATAAAAGATAATTGTGTATTTACTCTGATTATGGTTGTGGATGTCTATGGTTTAAGCAAATGGACACAACCTATTTGAGATCCTGGTTGAACCGTTGGTTTATTAGCGGTTCATCACACCATTTTGAAAAGTACGGAATTGGGGTGTGACAAGTGGCCTATCCCATCTACACGGTGAATCATGGGCCCCTTGATTCCTTTTGATTTACCATTTTACAAAATGTCAAGACCTAGAGTAGTATGACGCCTTTCCGGGCGGACCTAAGAAACAATCGTAAGAGACCCTCATCAGTAGAGACTTTTACAAGGTACGTGTCAAGGTTATGGTTTTCGTCTAGTGGGCGGTCTCATCTGCATGGGGACCCGGGTGGAATAGTGGCACGATGTGTGACTGAACGCATACCCTCCCCCCCCCCAAAAAAAAATGTACAAATATAAATAATAGTAGCCCTCGATCTAGCACCCAATGTCAATCAATCAATATAAGGAAAGTAAATCTGGAGTCTGAACGTAGAATCCCCAGTGGAGTCGCAAGTGTGAGGAAAAAATATATATCCATCCATCTCTGATGGACAAAAATGATTTGGAGTTGCCACCTAATTAAGGCCTAGGACCTACAAATATAGTCTTATCATAAGAAAAGACATTTATTGACTCATTTGATCCAATATATTGGCTCTGATCTATCAATGAACAGGTAAGCGTTTAAGGTACAGCTTGGGAAGGTGTTACGCACCCAAAGCTGCCCGTTCAAAAAATTAGCCTCCTATGTGATTCTACTTTCCTTAGACTTTCTGACTGCTCATGGTCAATGGATGATGACTAGGGCTCATAGGGGATCCTATGCCAAGTTTCTAAATTCTTCTAACCTAGAGTTTAGCCAAACATGTTCTGAAAATAAATAAACTAGAAAAGTAATATACAATGAACTAAACCAAAGATGGTTCGGTGATGGATTGAATCTGAGAAGTCCAAGACATCTCAAATTGCCTACGTATTTTAATGCTGAAAATCAAGTCCATAACGTAATTCAAATTGAATGTGATTAAGGTTTATGGATGTGGTTTATGCTTAAGCTTCATTAGATTCAATTGTTCAAGTTGAAGTTTATACTTGATGATGAATGTGATTGAATCTAGAGATAGCCTATGTGGATTGACGTGAATATGAATAATGGAAGGGGTATGGATATGGATAAGGATGACATAAGGATACTAACATGTGGTACCATACTTGGAGAGGTCCTCCAAGTTGCCTACGTATTTCAGAGGTCCTGAAAATAAGGTACAATGTTGTTCATTGTTTTTTTGGATTGATACTCTCAAGGAGCAAAGAGGGACAAATACTCTCAAAGAATAAAGGGTTTAATACTCTCAAGGAGCAAGGGTTTGATACTCTCAAGGAGCAAGGGAGTTGATACTCTCATGGAGCAAAGGGTTTAATACTCTCAAGGAGCATACTCTGAAGGAGCAAGGGTTTGATACTCTCAAGGAGCATGGGGTTTGATACTTTCAAAGGGCAAGGGGTTTGATACTCTCAAGAAGCATACTCTCAAGGAGCAAGGGTGGTGATACTCTCAAGGAGCAAAGGGTTTAATACTCTCAAGAAGCAAGGGTTTGATACTCTCAAGGTGCAAGGGTTTGATACTCTCAAGAAGCAAGGGGTTTGGTACTCTCAAGGGGCTAGGGGTTTGATACTCTCATAGAGCAAGGATATGATACTCTCAAGGAGCATACTCTCAAGGAGCAAGGATATGATACTCTCAAGGAGCAAGGGTTTGAGTCCATATTTGGGAATCTTTCCAAACTGTCTACGTATCTTAGGCTGCTACCCTAAGAATCAGGATTCGTGTAGTTCCGAAGTGGATTCTTTTCATTCATGTTCTTCTTTCATTATTGGGGTGTGGAACCTAAATGCTCTATGGCTCGATTCACATCACACCTATCTAGTTCTCTGTTTCCTAGAGGAAAATGAGCTAAGGGGTAGGGATCGTCCAAAAGCTACCTTTGACTTAAAACTCTAATTTAGCATTTGCTGGGCTAGGCTTCATGTCTCTTGATTAAAATTTATCATTTTCATTCTTATCCTTTTCGTAAATGTGGGTGCCTACATGCACGTCCCCACACCTAATATGTCTTCTAGGTGTACAGATATAGCATTCGACTAGGGTGTAGAAGAAATTAAGTTATTCCCAATAATAAATATCATTCAAGTATGGCAACTAACAACAATATTTCATCTCAGATATGGTAAGAAAGCATGTGAACAATATAACAAGTAAGTGAACATCAAAAGGATAGACATGGCATCTCATGTATCATTTTCAATCAAAGTATGTTCAATATGTCTCAGATGGAATTCTCTAGATCTATGGTTGGGTCTAATGTGAATCTCTCAATATCTCAGAATCAGATCCTCGATCAATGGTTTAGATTCAATTTATCTCAACAATAATGTATCAAGATCAAATCCTCAATATAACAGTTTAATCTCTTCAAAACATTGATAATTATGATCAACACCTCAAATTTCATCAAAGCAGCTAAGATCAATGGATCAGATCTCACATCAAGTTTAATCATAATCAAACTAAGATCCAATGGTTCAAATTCTTTTAAATCACTTTATCATGATCAAATTAGAAAATCAATGCCTCAGATCACTCCTAATGTCAATCCAGTTGTTCAAATCTCTCGATATCATAATCTAACCGTTCAGATTCATTTACATCAATCATCGAGACAATCTGATGGTTCAAATTTATTTAAATCACACATGATGATAATCTAATGGATCAAATTCTTCTTAAACACAATATGATGAAAATTTAATGGTTTAAATAATTTCTGATGATAATCCCACCATTTAAATTTATTCCAATCACTCCCAAAGATAATCTAATGGTTCAGATCGTTTATCATGATAATATAACCATTCATATCCATTTAAAATCCATTTTGATAACAATCCAACGGTTGAGATTATTCAAATTAATAATCTTACCATTTAGATTGCTCAAATCGAGGTAAATTATGATCAACGGATCAAATTATAACTCCAAGATCAATGGTTCTAATTTCATCAAATTCAGAGATCAATGGTTTAATTTTAATCACATCATTCCAAGCATATGATCGGATTAATTCCATCAAAATTCTTTATGATTGGATCAATTTCAATTTCATCACAATCAATCGGACCAATTTCATTCAATTTCCATAATCGGACCAATTCATAAAAATTCCACAATCGGACCAATTTTATCACCTCAAATTCAAACACATGGATCAATTTTATCTCATGAAGCCCAAGCAATCTGATCAGTTTTTAACATAGGAAACTCAAACACATTCATTTGAGATTCTCATTTAATTGAAGCATATGGGATCAAAGGATTGATGGGGTGATCTAGGGCTCAAATTAAACCAATAATCAAAATTAAATCATCATCACATATGATAAAATCAATGTTAAAAATTAAATCAACATCACGTATAATAAGATCAATGATCAAAATCATCAAATTACTAAATCATCAAATTACTACAATCAAATCAACTGGCTCATCAGAAATCTCCATGGTTTAGATCAATAAGGAGAGAGAGGGTTTGATCATGGTGAGTGGTAAGCAAATCAGGTTGATGAGGGTTACAGGTTCTATGAGTGATGGTCAGATGTTGTGGTTGCTGTTTAATGGCAACAGAGAGATGAATGGCTCGGGTTTGGTTGGTTATTTGGAGGTTGATAGTTGCAGACATGATCTATTGAGGATTGGAGGGTAGTATGGGGAAGTCGATAAGAATGTGAAACAAACAAATATGGCAGGTTGTAGGTGGACTTACCTTGTATTGTAGGTTTGCAGGGAGTCAGTGAGGGCTGTGGGTGATGAGCAGGTCAAGCAGAGCATTCCATTTCTCTATCCCATTGATCTTCTCCTTTTCTCTCTTGTTGTTGTTCCTCTTCTTCTTCTTTTTCTTCCTCTTCTACTATTCTCTCAACTCTCTTTTCTCCTGTGATTTAGATCTGTTCTCTTCTTTCGAACCTCCTTTTTTTTTTCTTTTTGGACTGCCCTCTCCTTTTCTCCATTCCCTTTCTATTAGATTCAAGTCGAATCTCTCTTTTCCCTTTTTCCTTTCTCAATATGCCGCCTCTCTATTCTTTCTTTTTTTTCCTATTTTTTTTCTTTTTTCCCAATTTTGTTTCTTTCCAAGTGGCTGGCCGAGTCTCTCCTTTTCCTTTTCAATTTAATTTTTCTTTCCTTTCCTAAAAATCGAAATCCTTCCTCTCCCTTTCCTTATGGCCGATTCTCTCCTTTCTTTCCATAATTTTCTTTTCAACTGACCTTTCTTTCTTTCCTTATGGCCGATTCTCTCCTTTCTTTTTCTCAATTCTTTTTATTTAGAAATCAGCCCACTTCTTTCCTTATTTTCCATCCTCTTGGATTTCCATCAAAGTATATATATAATAAATAATATATATGATAATATACATATACATTACTATATAATATATGACAATATAATAACACATGTGTAAAGAATATGCACATGGGACCGGTCTGCTTTGATCCGGATTGGTTTGGGCTGAGTTGATTTGTTCAAGGTTGATTGAGCCAGACTGACTTATTTGGGTTGGACCGACATCAGTTGACTAGGTTAAACTGATATGGGTTGAGCTGGGTTGGGCCAAGATTGATTTTTTTCTCTCTATCATTTCGTAGGCCATTTCCGCTGCCATTCCGTATGGAATCTTTTGACAGCCTCTGCCTTAAATTTTCTACATTCACTTTGTAGAATACTAAAAATGAGAAATAATGGAATTTTAATCACTTCATTTCGATGTAAAATGGTCAACTTATGAATTTCTGAAGTTTAAGCATGGCAATTTACGATAATTCGGCTAGCCACTCTGCTTGAGATGCCTCGGCGACCTCTGCTTCAAATTCTCCACATCCACTTTGTAGAGCACTAAAAATGAGGAGTAATGACAATGGAATCACCTCATTTAGACGTTAGATGAGCAAGAAATGAGAAGATGAAGTTTAAATAATTAAACTTATGATAATTTGCATGTAGGCCCTTGGATGATTATTATTAATTTTTAAAAAATACCCTTATTCTTATTCCAAGACTAAAATCGCCATATCTTCTCCATTTGACATCAGAATTGAGCGATTCTAGTCTCATTTTGAAGGTATTTCTTAGACCTATGCATCCATGCAGGTTGTTGCCCATGACCTTGCTGTGGGGTCCATCGAAAGCCATGTTGTAGTTACAGTCAAAATCCAAACCTTGTATTGAGATCCACCAACCTACCGTATAGTTTTACTTAGGCTCCTGGACACTAGGGACCATTTCAGCTCTTCTCAAAAGAATATAGAGAGCACTGTCGGGACTGATCGACTATCATTTTTTAGAGAGTTTCACCCGCCTCCCCTGTACTTTTTAAACTTTCTCTCATCTCTCCCACTTTGTTGTCTACACTCCAGTAAGACTTTTTTCAACTAGGGATGACAATAATGGGGTGCTTATACTATTGATCAAATATGTTCAGCGCCCGAGGTCATTTCACTGTGCGGCACATGGCATCGACTAGTAATTTCATTAATTTTCTATTATTCTCTATTCAAATATTTAACCAAGGATTATCAAAAAGCCAAACAATCCTTACCTTCCATAATTTCATTAATTTCAGCCCAACACACAAATTAATTTTTATCAATAAATCAATTGGTATTAAGTAATCCTCATGAATTTATAGACAGCATTACACTCTTAGAGGGAGTTAAAGATGAACAACAATCTAACAAGCATCGGATTATTTAATTTATTTTATGTTTCCTTTCAGTAAGTAACAAAAACTTGGATCATGATTGTTCTGCTCAATTGCTACTTTTTTTGAATTACGAATTATGGATTCAGGTTACCTATAAACTATACAACTCAATCAATTAATAGGCCTCTTAATAAATTGAATCATACAGTCATTAACTTGAAAAACCAAGAAATACAAATTTTTGAATAGAAGAATAATTAAAATTAAGAACAAAATCTCACAATTTTACTAACCGGATTGAATTTCCCATGAATAGACTAAAGAACTTAGCCAGACATGATAGAAAAGAAAGACAAATGAAATAAAACTATCTTCTCAATAATTCTTGGATGCTTTATTACGTAGCATTTACTTTGCTTAAATAGCCAGAGTAGAGAAGACTAAAATTGGTGTCTAGAATTGAAAACCTTATTACATGGAAATAAAGATTAAGAAAAATCTTCTTGCCTAGATTAAATAGAGAATCATTCAATTATTAACCGAATACCACCCGTTGACCTGCCAATATTTGTGATATTCTATAGAGGTGTATATTTTCTTCAAGATTTCTAACAATCAATCAAGGCTTTCTAATAGTGAACCTTCTGTACGTGGAAACCTTCTTTTTCTAGTTTGAATTCAGATCAACTTTTCAGATCCGATTTTTAGACCAGGTTTGGTTTCTGGAATTCTTTCTACGTTAGAAACCTGCATGAAATTCAAAAGGTCATTATTAAAAATGTTAGAAGTTTTCGTTTTTAAATATAAATTACCAATACTTTCCACCAATGTCTTATATATAAGGAATCATCACAAATGAGTACCATAAGACATAAAATATGTTAAATAGACTAAATATAAGGGGAATAAATATATAAAATTATGAATCCATCAACTACCTGATTTCCTTAACAAGAGGTTTCCCTCTTGTTGCTACTAAAAATCAAGTCGGCTAGCTCACTCGTATCCTACGGAACAAAGATAAGAAGTTAATGGAACCGGGACAAGATTCCTGGTGTCCGCTCCGATGATGAATTCAATAACATAGCAAACAGTCAAAGGCTATACCAAAATGGCTAGCCTAGAGGGTGTGGGGATGAAGCCAATTCAAGAAAGATGAAGATTACGGTTGATCAAGAGTTTAATTATCTTAGAGTAATTTACCTCTTACCTGAATACCACCTTATATAGAGGGAGAGTCCCCAGTAAACTTCCAACCTAATAGCCTAACTGCCTGGAGCGTGTGCGACATCTTCGCTATACCATAGGATAGAGACCCAACGATCAATCTTAATGTCGATCACCAATCCTCATAACCGTTGACGTATTATCCCAAGAACAGCTAAAGAACCATGTATGCATGCCTTGTCATAGTCATAGGTAGACAAGGCACCACAAACATGTGCGAAGAGGGACCTAATAGGCAGCCACGCAGTCCTATTACTTAGGTGATGAACCGGTGAGACACGACTTGTTAATAATAATAATATTAAAGCAGGCGAGAAGCGACCTATTAATGATAATAAAGCCGGCAAGACAAGACCTTTTAATGATAATAAAGTCGTCTCGCACGGGAGGACGAGTTGAGCTAGCCAGAATGTGTGCCAATGCTTAGTACGTTGACACCCAAGGACACATGTCTTCTAATCATTACAAGACAAAATGTGGCACTAATAGTTGCCCCTTGTTTCAATGCACGAGTGTAATGGAACAATCCTAGTAATACTCATATTTTTTCCATCTTAGAGCCATGTGGTCTTCATGGTGATGATAACCCTAAACAAGATCCTTGTGATTTCGCACACTCGAAACCCACGTTCAGAAAAATTTTAAACTGCCAAAATCCAAATTCAAAAAGACACGTCATGCATCGTTATTTTGATGAGAAACTACAAACCATAACGTCATGGGGCAATTATGCCTCCATTTTTTCACGCCGAGCATTTAATGCAGAGAGGCATTTCAAGAAGCATGTTCTTCTGACCGAGATCGTGATTCAAGAAATAATGATAATGTGCAGTGGCTTTTAAACGTCTGGTTTCACTCATCAAATGACTTTCCCTTCCATTTAGACTTTCGTACTTCTACGAGAGAACATCAAAAAGCGTCTCATTCTTCTTCCTCCTACTCTTGTCATCGCCATTGGTTGCAAAGAGCCTATTTCTTAGATCGGCACTGATCAGTAAGTTCTGCCCTTTCTCCTTTGTATTTTTCTTTTTCCAGACATTTTGCCCTTCTTGTTTTCGAGAGTTTAAGCTTTTAATCTCCTAGGATAGCAATCTCTGTAGTTGTAGAAACAAAATGCACTCCTGCAGAGAAGATACACCTATCTCACAGACCTTGATTGTCATAGCCGTGAGGTTCAAAAACAAACTCAGCCAATACGATCCTGATTTCGAGCGAATCATAGGCAACATTTTGGAATTATATGAATGTCAAATACTTGAGGATAATGAGAGAATCTGTTCCACCAGCACGACCAAAACTAGCATTTATCTATAGTACTTTGATTCTTGGTTCAAGATTCCCATACCAAGAGAGGCTAGAGACATCCTAGCCTATTAGGACTTAGCTCCCTCGTAACTCCACACCAACTCCTGGACATCAATCATAGGTTTCATAGTCATGCTTCAGGCTCTTAAGATGCCGGCGATGGTGTCGCTGTTCCGAAGCCTTTTCGTTCTAAACAAAGATGAGCCAAAAAGCCATCCCCCCACAGGTTGGTATTTCTTCCAAGCGAGGTCTGGAGCACCCAAAGTCACGACCACTCAAAACAAAGTTCAAAATTGGCAAATGAAATTCTTCTTTGTCAGTAGGCGAGATGGAAAATCCATGTCACCTGCCAACGTATGGCGTCTTCCTGAGATTAGCAATAAAAATAGGCCACCGACCCTGACCACCGAAGAGAAAGAGAGTCGTATTATGATGGGGACATGCTATCCCTTCCTTGACTCTGATCACACGGAAATGGACATGGATGATCCCGACGATAGTGATGAAGAAAGTATAGCACACAGTTCCTTAGGCGCCCATGACGATCACCCGCCCACTTCAGAGAGATTGCTGGATGAGGGAGAGAACGAAGGCTATGGTAGGTCTTGCCCCTGCTATTGTGTCACACTTTTTCAAGTTTCTATTAAACTAATTTGATATTTTCCTTGTTCTTGCAGTGGTTAGAAAAGGGCTGGACCCCAGCAAGATCGTGAGCATGCTCGCCACTTAAAACCATGGCCCAAAACAAAGAAAGAGGCCGGCCACTGGAACTAGCAAGGGCGTAAAGAAGGCGCAAGTAACAAAAGTGACTGTGAGCAAGTCTACGGCAAGAAAAGGGTTTCCAAGACTCCCATGGAGGGAAATGTTGAATTTCCTGCGAGTCGCGAGACCATCAGCGAGGGTGCCCCTAGGGGTAAAAATCTCTTCGACGAGCAAGAGGACTTGGTGGAAATCCCACCCCTTATGTCGCCCCAACCTCTCTCGATTCCAAGAGATAGAGCTAGTAAAGGAAGACGGCCTTAAGGCGAGGTGTTGGCAGATCCACTGCAGTACAGCGTGAACCCAGCGAGAAGGGAGGAGATTCCTGTGCCAAGGAGCAAGCGGATCATAGAATCTCCCAGACAATCACCCCCGGTGGGACCATCAGAGGCTCGTGGACTAGAGGGTATGTCCCAACGGGTTTCTCCCAACCCAAGCGGGGATTACTGGCCACACTAGATGATAGGGAAGGATTCTAACCCCCTTGACCCGGAAGTGGCGAGGCAGTTGCTGGCCAAGATTTTCCTTCCATCAGCTGAAGATTTTTACTTGCAATCCTAATGAGAAGAACTCTATCATATCCTGGAGACTGACCTAGTTCATGTAAGTTTCTATTACTCTAGTCTATTATTTCGTGATGTTTTCGTTCAACATTCAATTCTAACCCTTGGTATGTTGCAACTTTACAGAGTGCCCATGCCATTAAAGCACTGAGGCAGGGCGAAGAGAATGCTAGTAGTGAGGTCTGTCGCCTTGGATTAAAAAGAGAGAATGCCTTGGAGCGTGCTCGTTTTGCCAAGAGGACTCGGGACAGCACCATAGAGGCGAGGCGCGTTTTCTCAGAGGCGAATGAGAGTCAAACAGTGGAACGTGACAAGCTGAAGTAGGAGATAGATACTGTCACACCCCAATTCTGGCTGAACCAGAAGTGTGAGAGAACCGTCACTGAACCAACGGTTCACACCAAGATCTCAATAAGACCGTGAATACTCATACAAACCATTGCACATAACCATAATCAGAATATAATTAAATACAGTGAAAGTCTTAAATTAAATGAACTGAGTACTTTTATTGATAAATAAATTATCCAATTATTCAAAATACCAAAACATAAATAATTATCCTTACATCCCAATTATAAATCCAACTGAAAATAAATAAAATAAACAAATCAAATATTCTAGAGTTACACACAGAAAGGGCACTCGCATAAAGCATCATGCTCGTCCTCCCCAGCTTGCACTTCCAAGGCGGCAGCACCTCCATATACTGGAGCATCCACGTAGTCCACCACAGTGTAACCTACATAAACATATAAAAATAGTGTGTACACAAGGGTGAGGTCACAACTTAGCTCAGTAAGAAAATCAGACAAAACAACAAACATCATGCATGAGTAACATTTACATTATGGTCTGGTTTTAAGTTTGCAATGTGCTATAGAAAGGATTGGTGGCCACCACACCTCTATACAGGAGTTTCTGAATCCACCCAATGGATCAAACATCACTGTCGTCCCACATGCACCCACCATGGAATAGAGATAGAGCTAAAGTGTCCGGATCAAACACCGCCAACACTTCCCCTGATGCCCTACCCATACCAACATGTAAGCCCCTATTGGAAAGGACTTACAAACTGGGCTCGCAACTAACCAATCCTATATGTCATTACAGTAGGCCCTATCCCAGCATAGCTCCCTACGACATAGAGATAGGGCTAGAGTCTAGTGGCCAGGCCGGAGACCATAGTGCCACTTCCTCCCCTGATAACCTACCCGCACCAAGTATGCGAAGATAGAAGCGATACGAAAAGGTGCTAGTGTGAGGAATGATCCCAGACCCTAGGCCCTTCCCATTCCACACACCAAAGAAAACAATCACATGGCTAACAGTCACATCCTAGCATAGCGAGTATGCATGAACAATACTGGTCTGCAGAGCACTGGGCATCTAGAAGCTCTCCTACTCTCTAATCAGTCAAACGCTGAGCCTCCCTAATCTCACGTAATAGCCCCATCATGTCATCTGGTGGTGCGCATGATGGGCCAGATGAATGAGAAGCCCTAAAAGGGCCAGCTCCAGTCGAATGCTATGGCGATGGAGGAGAGATGGCATCTACATCCATGTACATCCGATCATCATCTTCCTCATCACCACCCTCGTGTGGCTTTGCTACTACTGCTGCTGCCACCTCTGCATCTGCTGCCGCTACCCGAGTGAGAGGATGTCTCATAGCATTTCTCTCATCATCACTGACCTGTAACTCTCTCTTGCCCATCCTACTAATGGCCTCCCAATCAAAGTCAGCTGAGAAGGTGTCCTCAATGATCCTCTCATCCACTAGGTCCACCTATAGATGAGCAAGCAAGGTGGAGATCAGTCGCCCATAGGGCAAGTTGCCTTTCGAGTCAGGCAATTGAGCTCGGTGCATAGTCCGGAGAATAATGTATGGGAGGCAGACAAGCTGCCTAGTACAGATATGGTACAGAAGGCACTGAGTCAGCTGTGAGATCATCTCATAATGTCCACCCTGGGGAATCAGATTATGCTGGATAATCTAGCAATAGACACGTGGCTCTAGACGCAGGTTGATTGCTTTTACCTCTCAGCGGTCATCCTAAAGAATCTGACTATCTATCTCTGCACGCATCTATGTTGACAAAAACTATGGCTCTCTGGGTGTACAGTAAACCAACTTCCCATCATTGGAGATACCTAGGAGATTAGCCAACTCTTGGCAGCTGAAAGAAATCGGATCCCCTTTCACCAAGGTGGTGATCCAAAGCTCTCTGCCCCTCTCTACATTCTCTAGGTCACCCTCCATCTGAAGGTGACAGTAGAACTGCTTAACCAAGTCTGGGAGAGTGCAAGCCTTGTATAGGATCATTGGATGCCAGCCCATATTGCCAAATGCCCTCTCCACATCAAACAGGGCTAAGTGGGCTAGGTTCACACATCTACCCCATTCAACCTTAGTATGGTTAAACCAAGGATATTACACTTCTGCTTTCACAGATCTGAAGCGAAGTGGGTCATGAACTCGAGGAACTTTGGTGCAAACCATGATAGCTCTAAGAAAAGAAAATAAGAAAAACAAGTTAGAAAATTAAAAAAAAATTTGACAGCATAACAACGTAAAATGGGAAAAACCACACTTTTCACCCAAACATTGGGCAGGATGACTTACGTAGGTCCCAAACCATCCTGAATGCATATCCAATCGTAAATTTTAACTAGGTAAATCGAATTTGAAAAATATTTTGACAATTGGGTAAAAACCCCATATTTTAGGTCAAAAATGGAAATTTTCAAATTTTTACCAAACCAAGTGATGAAACTCAAATTTTCTTAAGGGCTTTTATCCATTGCGTGGCCAATAGCAAAAGCCCCCAATAAAAATCAAATTTTTATGGTTAGAAAAATATTAATTAGAAGAAAACCCTACAAATGACAAAAACCCTATGTATGAAGGCTTAAAAATGAAAGGGAGTGGAGAATATACCTTGTAGAACGGAATATAAGTCGTAGATAAAAGGAGAAATCACTAAGTTTGTATGGTCGACACTATAGCAATTCATTGGTGGCTAGTTGAGTAGAAACCGTATGAGAAGAAGGAGAAATGAGAGGGAAAACTCTCAAAATTAGGTTTTAAAAACTGATTTTGGATCTTACGGTGGCACAATTTGACCAAAACCATCGACTGTATGATAGACCATAGGGTCTCAGTAAGTTTCTAGGGATGTGATGGTCGCACCTAAGGTCGCACAACATGCGACTGTAGGCCATCGACTGTAGGACCTACTATTGCCTGCATTTTGATTCTGTTTGAACTTTTGCATATTGATTTTGTTTTTCTCTCGCCTCCCATTGTGAGAATAGTCCAATACTACCATCATATCTTGTCTCACATGTACAACCTTTCCAAGTACCATTCAACCAAGAGTTTAAATGGCTGGACGCAGAGTAAGTAGAAGGAGACAGAATGTAAACCCATCTCCACCACCTATGGAGACTAATGACAATGAAAGTCAGCAAGGACAGGAAGGAAATATTGGAATTCAAAATGCTGCACCTCAGAATGTGCACAACCAATCCAACCCAACCAACCTACCTGCACCACCTACAGATTTGGCTACTGTGGTGATGAATTTAGCACAACAATTGCAGCAAATACAGCAAGTGCAAGCCAACAGGCAAGCTGCTATGGGAATTGCTTTCCCAGTTGCAAACACAACACCTCTACCTGCAGGATAAGATAGTACTGCACCTGGTGGTAGTAACACTATACCTTAAGCACCGCAAACACCAGCAGTACAAGGCAAAGTGCCAAACCCTGAAGCACTACAAGGTGGGTATAACCAAAGTAATTATCAGTACCAACCGCCTATGTATGGAGTATATGCACAGTATCAGCTTGATCACTCCAGATTGATCGAGCATTTCCTGAAGTTAAAGCCGAAGGAATTTACAAGCAAGTCATCAGATCTGTCATGGCCAGCTCACTGGATCGATGAGATGGAAGGAAACTTTATGATGATGACTATAAATGAAGAAGAGAATATGTGTCACTTTTATGTTAAAAGGTGATGTACACTATTGGTGGAAATCTACTCGGAGTTATCTGTTGACAAATCACGCCCAACTAACCTGGGCTATTTATAAGCAAGCCTTCTTTGAGAAGTATTTTCCCAGGAGGTTCAGAGGTCAAATGGGAAAGGAGTTTTTGAATCTGTATCAGGGACAGATGACTGTAGATGCATATCGACAGCGTTATGAAAAACTATTTTTCTTTGCTCCCTCTAGCATGCAGGGGGAAAATACCAAAACCCGAAGGTTCATCATGGAACTTAGGGGAAGCATCCGTGAGCTTGTATTGGGACTGGAAAAGAAGATTTATAATGAAGCTGTACAGATTGCTCAAGTACTAAAATCAAGCCAGAGGGAAAGTTATTTGCTCAGAATAGAGGTATTAAAAGACCTAAAGGAAACTCATACAACGGAGGAAACTCAAAGACAATTAAACCCTTCCGTACTTAAGGCTTCAATGCTGCAGCCAAGATTACTCCGATAGCCCAACCTCAACAGAAGCAAAGTAGTGCTGGAGTTAAATGATTTAACTATAATTAAGTAGGACATTATTCAAGGGAGTGTCCTAAGCCAAAGAAGCAGCTACAACAAGGAAAGGTTTATGCAGTTACATTTGAGGATGTTGTTGCATCGCCTGATGTGGTCACAGGTATGACCTGAACCTTTCGTTTTGTACTACCTTGTGTGAGCACGTAGACTAAATTAAATCAAATCACAGGTATCGTACCTATTAATGGCTTACCCGCCAGAGTACTCTTTGACTCTAGAGCGACTCATTCTTTTATACCTATGTCGTTTCGAAAGAAGTTAAATCTACCCCTCATACCTTTAGACTATAAACTGCTTGTACGATCACCTATGGGATTAGAAGTGGAACTAGACAAAGGTTATGGACCATGTCCAGTTCTTATCGACGAGAAGATTTTGGATGCAACCTTAATTCAACTTGAGATGACAGACTTTGACATTATCTTGGGAAAGGATTGGTTAGCTCGGCACTCCGTAAACTTATTATCTACAGAAAAGAAATTGACATTTATAGAGAAGGAAGGAACAAAGTTTAGTTTTGAGGGAACCAAACTTCCCCGTAAATGAAAACACATTCTCTCTGCATCGAAGGCTAGAAAATGCCTCGAGAAAGGAGGAATTGGGTATCTAGTATCCGTGGTTGTCCTCACCAAGGAAGCACCATGAATGGAGGATATTGAAGTTGTGCGTGAATTTTTAGATGTATTTCCTGAAGAACTGCCAGGACTACCACCCGACCGAGCGACAGCGTTTGTTAAAGATCTTATACCTGGAGCCGCAATAGTATCAAAAGCACCCTATCGAATGGCTCCTACTGAACTATAGGTATAATTATAGGAATTACTGGACAAGGGTTATATTAGACCCAGCATATGACCATGGGGAGCGCCAGTACTATTCGTGAAAAAGAAGGACGGTAGCGTTCGACTTTGTATAGATTATCGGAAATTGAATAAGCTTACAAACAAGAACCGATACCCGTTGCCTCGGAACGATGACTTGTTCGATCAGTTGCAAGGTGCCAAAGTGTTCTGCAAAATTGATCTTCGGTCAGGATACCATCAGTTGAAGATTAAAGATGGTGATATTCCAAAAACAAATTAAGAACTAGATATAGACATTATGAATTTTTAGTCATGTTTTTTGGATTAACTAATGCACCCATAACTTTTATGGAACTCATTAATTGGGTATTCCATGATATGTTGGATACGTCAGTCATTGTATTTATTGATGACATACTAGTCTACTATAAGGACAAAGAAACTCATGTCACAAATCTAAGAGCCGCTCTGCAGCTACTAAGAAAAGATAAGCTTTACGCAAAATTTTCAATGTGCGAGTTCTGGCTAAATAAAGTCACTTTCTTAGGCCATGTTGTATCCGCTGAAGGAATTACAGTGGATCCAAGCAAGATTGAAGCCATTGTGAAATGAAAAGCTCCTAAGAATGTTGAAGAAATCAAAAGTTTCTTATGTTTAGCTGGTTACTATCGACGATTCGTGGAAGATTACTCTAGAATCATCATACCTCTCACCAGTCTGACAAAGAAAGGAGAAAATTTTGTTCGGACCGATAAATGTGAAGAGTGTTTTCAAAAATTGAAGGCTAGATTGATATCAGCTCCCATCTTGACTATTTCAATCCCAGGACAACAATTTACCTTGTACACTGATGCGTCTGGGTTACGTTTAGGATGTGTGCTTATGCAAGGAGAACAAGTAATTGCGTATGCCTCAAGACAACTAAAGACACATGAGAAGAACTATCCCACTGATGACTTGGAATTAGAAGCAGTAGTACATGCTGTTAAGATATAGAGACATTATTTGTATGGAGAGAAATTTCATATTAAATCAGATCATAAGATTCTCACTCATCTTTTTAATCAGAAGGAGTTGAACATGAGACAAAGAAGATGGCTGAATTTATTGAAGGATTATGATTGTGATATCCAGTATCACCCACGAAAAGGTAATGTAGTTGCTAATGCACTAAGCAGGAAAGCAATGATAGAATCCCAAGAAGAAGTTAGTGCAAATGTTGTGGCGTGTGTCATAGGGAGATTATTTAATTATGGTAAAGAGCAATTTGTGACTGATATTTCGAATGAATCAACAGACCAAGGGTTTATTCATCTATTCTCAAACATGTTTGCACATTGAAGATTGTACCTGATCTATTAGACCAAGTGAAAGCCGCTATTAAATCGGACCCTTATCTAAGAACGGTGCAAGAAGACCTCGAAAAAAGTAGGACTACTCCTGAGTTCACCTTGGACGTTGAAAAGGTACTAAAATACAAAGGAAGGGTATGTGTTCCTGAAAATGAAGACTTGGATATTAGACACAGACTAATGAAGGAAGCTCACACCACCGCTTATTCAGTACATCTTGGAAGTACGAAGATATATCATGATATGAAGAAACTTTATTGGTGGAGAGGAATGAAAGCGGATATAGCTAAATTTGTGGCTCACTGCTTTAATTGTCAACAAGTAAAGGCTGAAAGGCAAAGACCTGCAGGATTGTTGCAGCCACTGCCAGAACCAGCATGGAAATGGGACTGCATCACTATAGACTTCGTCATCGGGTTACCATTGACTCCCCGAGTAGTTGATGCGGTCTGGGTGATTGTGGATCATTGGATCAAGACAGCTCGTTTCATAGCTATATGACCTCAGAATACGTAGAGAGGTTAGCTAAGCTTTATGTAGATAATATTGTCCAATTATATGGTGTACTTGAAAGCATTGTGTCCGACAGAGACCCACACTTTACCTCAAAGTTTTTGGAAGGATTACAAAAGGCTATGAGTACAACATTGAAGTTTAGTACTGCATTCCATCCTCAGGGAGACGGACAGTAGGAGCGTAATATTCAGATTTTAGAAGACATGCTTCGAGCTTGGGTATTTGATTTCAAAGAATCAAGGGATGAGAAATTACCATTGATTGAGTTCGCATATAACAACAGCTGTTAAGTGACTATACAAATGTCTTCTTATGAAGCACTGTATGGTAGAAAATGTCAAACTCCTTTGTTTTGGAATGAAGTTGGAGAATGGAGTATTGTTGGACCAGAGTTTGTTGAAGAGACTTGTCGAATAATTGACATTATCAAGGAAAGAGTCCGAATAGCTCAGAACTGTCAGAAATAATATGCAGATAATCGACGTAGAGATCTCAAATTCACTATAGGTGATAAGGTATTTCAAAAAATATCTCCTATGCATGGTTTGAAAAGGTTTGGACAAAAGGGAAAGCTGTGTCCCAGATATATTGGACCATATGAAGTTCTAGATAGACGTGGAAAAGTAGTATATTAGTTAGCACTACCACCATTAATGTCTAGTGTGCATGATGTATTTCATATCTCATTACTGAAGAAGTACGTCAGAAATCCAACACATGTGTTAACAAAAAATCCACCGAATTTGACTGAAGATTTGACGTTCGAAGTAGTACCTTTTGAGATCACTAGCCGGAAGGTGCAACTCTTCGCAACCGCGACATTTACTAAGTTAAGATTACTTGAAGAAGCCAAAATGTAGAAGAAGTTACATGGGAAGAGGAGAACGCTATGCGAAAGCAATATCCTCACCTATTCGACTCGAAAGTTATGTGCAACTTTTGAGGATGAAATTTATATAAGAGGGGGGAGTTGTAAGACCCACACTCCACTAACTTGGTCTAACCGTGTCATGCCAGGTCTTCCCATCATAATTGGACCAAGTGGACCGAGCATGTGAAGATAGATCACAAATCAATTATGAAAATCGAGTTAAAAACACCAAAAACATACCTAAGGTCGCATGCCTGGGTAGGTTGGTCGACCATAAGGAAGGGAACCAAAAATCTCAAATCCAGAACCCCACGGTCGATGATTTTGACCCTACGGTCGACATTTTATGCCACCGTATGATCGATCGTGAGAACCCAGATCAGACTCTGAGTTTTGAAAACTTTCCTAAACTAAGGGATTGATTTCCTAATTGAAAGGGGATTCTATATAAAGGACGTCCCTCAATACTTTTTTACTCTTTAAGAACATTAGTAAACCCTAGAGAAAGACAATGAAGAGACAGAAGAGAAGGAGAAGAAGAAAAATCTAAGGAGAAGAGTTTGCTGAGAAGAGTTTGACTCACTATCACAGGAAAATGTATGAATCGAATCTATGGAGATGTAAACTCTAAGGAATAAGACTTCTATGAAAGATAGGCAATATCAACCTATTATGATCTATGTGATTTCCTTGATAAAATCCCAAGGAGAATCATTTGGAGTGAATTTGATGATTAGGATTGATAAAAAATTACTAATGATGGCCATAGGATGACCTTAGGATAAATCCCATTGAAGAACAAAAAAATTTACCCAGGGAGAACTCGAATTTCATGTAGACTGTGACCAAAAATCTCAAGGTCGCAGCTACGATCGACCATAGCATGACCAGTATGACCAGAGGATCGACCATAGACATTCAGGAAGATTTTAGAAATCATATGGTCGCAGCTACGGTCGCACCATATGCGACCGTAGGGTATTGATCGTAGACAGTAAGGTCGATACAACATGAGACCATAGGACCAATCAGGTACCTATCAGTGCTCTATTTTGATTTTCGACTACTGTAACATGTCACATATGAACCCTAACTTAAATTCATATTACTTTTAGGTTGTTAAATCAATTCAAAGAGAATTTCAAGGCTTGAAAGGACATCGAGAAACAGGTGAGGGAACAAGACCTAAACTAATTGGTTAATAACAAACTATTTATTTTTATTGAGTCCTATGCCATGATTGATTCTATGCATGTATGCTTTTAATGTGTATCTCACATGTTATCCAATATTCCTGCTATTACTGTTCATGCATATTTAATTCTATTTATTTACAACATGATGATGATGACGTAGGAATAGGCATGTGAATGTATGTGTGTGGTTGGTGTGTTGGATGCGAGTCGAGCATCAGGGGGAGGACGTGGCTTAGTGGTCTTCGACCATGTCACCAGACTCTAGCTTTATCTCTACTCATGTCTTACCCAATAACATCATTGTATCACCATTACCTTAGTAGAACTATTATGTCGTAGGGCATTAGGGGAGGTGGTCTCGGACCGTGTTGTCTTTGACTCTGCTAGGGGGCCTTAGCTCTATCTCTATGGACGTATTAAGGGATGCTGGAGTGAGGCCTTGGATACACTGTTTGGTATTAGGATTGGTTAGATGAGAGCCCAATTTGTAAGCCCTCGCCAATAGGGGCTTACGTGTTGGTATGGGTAGGGCATCAAGTGAAGTATTGGCGGTGTTTGATCCGGACACTTTAGCTCTATCTCTATTCCATGATGGGTGCATGTGGGACGGAAATGGTGTTTGAACCATTGGGCGGATTCACACACTCGTGTATAGAGGTGCAGCGGCCACTAAACCTTTCTATAGCACATTGTAAACTTATAAATCCGACCAAAGATATGAATTAAATCATGCATATGTTTGTAGTATTGTTTTGTTTGCTCACTGAGCTGTGATGTGAGCTCACCCTTTCGACATCGAATATTTTTAATTGATGATGCAGGTCCTACCGTTGAAGAATATATGAATGCGTCGACCTATGTACACGTTGTTGCGATGGACGTAGAAACTGAAGAAGATGCGCATTATTCATCATGCGAGTGCAACCAATGTGTTTTTGCTTAAGTTTAGTTATAGTTTGAACATCAGATATGTAATTGACTAATTATTTTGGTGTGTTGTGGTTTGGAGATAATTAGATTAAATAATTATTTATCCCTGTTAGACTCTCAATTCATTATCTGTATGACTTCCACTTATTTGTTTATTACCTTTGATTATTAATGTGGAATGTGTGTGTGGTTTGATATGGTGGGTACGACCTATGTGAGATCCTAGGTGAACCGTTGGTTTATTGGCTGTTCATCACACCATTCTGGTTAGACCAGAATTGGGGTGTGACACTGAAGGTTCATCATGGGACTTAAGGGAAGCATCAATTAGCATGTATTGGGACTGGAAAAGAAGATTTATAATGAAGCTATACAGATTGCTAGAGTACTGGAATCGAGCCAGAGGGAAAGTTATTTTACTCAGAACAGAGGTATAAAGAGGCCCAATGAAAACTCATACAACGGAGGAAAACCAAAGACATTTAAATCCTTTCGTACTCAAGGCTTTAATGCTGCAGTCAAGACTACTCCAACAGCTCAACCTCAACAAAAGCAAAGTAGTGCTGGAGTAAAATGCTTCAACTGTGATCAAGTAAGATATTATTCAAGGGAGTGTCCTAAGCCAATGAAGCAGCTATAGTAAGGAAAGGTTTATGCAGTTACTTCTGAGGATGTTGTCACATCACCTGATGTAGTCATAGGTATGGCCTGAACCTTTTGTTTATACTACCTTGTATGAGCATGTAGACTAAATTAAATCAAATCACAGGTATTTGTACCTATTAATGGCTTACCCACCAGAGTATTCTTTGACTCTGGAGCTACTCATTCTTTTATATCGGTGTCATTTGGGAAGAAGTTAAATCAACCCCTCAGACTTTTAGACTGTAAACTTCTTGTACAATCACCTATGGGATTGGAAATGGAACTAGACAAAGGTTATGGACCATGTCAAGTTCTTATCGACGAGAAGATTTTGGAGACAACCTTAATCCAACTTGAGATGGTAGACTTTGACATTATACTGGGAATGGATTGGTTAGCTCGGCACTCCGTAAATCTATTATGTACGGAAAAGAAACTGACATTTAAAGACAAGGAAGAAACAAAGTTTAGTTTTGTGGGAAATAAACTTTCCCATAAACGAAAGCTCACCTCCTCTGCATTGAAGGCTAGAAAATGCCTCTCGAAAGTAGGAGTTGGGTACTTAGTGTCCATGGTTGACCTCACCAAGGAAGCACCACAAATGGAAGATATTAAAGTTGTGCATGAATTCCAGATGTATTTCCACAAAAATTACCAGGATTGCCACCGACCAAGCAATATAGTTTGTTATAGATCTTATACTCGGAGCCGCACCAATATTGAAAGCACCCTATCGAATGGCTCCTACTGAACTGAAGGAACTGAAGGTACCATTACAGGAGTTACTGGACAAGGGTTATATTAGACCCAGCATATCACCATGGGGAGCGCCAGTATTGTTCTTAAAAAAGAAAGACGGTAGCAATCGACAGTGTATAGATTATCGAGAATTGAATAAGCTTACAATTAAGAATCGTTACCCGTTGCCTCAGATCGATGACTTATTCGATCAGTTGCAAGGTGCCAAAGTGTTCTCTAAAATAGATCTTTGGTCAGGATACCATCAATTGAAGATTAAGGAAGGTGATATTCTGAAGACAGCTGTAAGACCCGTATCAAATTAATCCGGTCTTACCACCTTGAACCAGGTCTACCCATCATGGTCAAACCAAATGGATCAAGTGCGTGAAGGAGATCACGATCCCAGGTATTAAACTGACCCAAAAACACTCAAAATAAGGGGAGGGTCGCATACCCAGCAAGGGAGGGTCGGATCCCCCAGTATAAAAGTCAGACCCCCAGTTTTACATGGGGGCTCGGACACTTTAAGGACCAGGGGTCGATGGGATCTCCGACCCCCCTATCGACCCCCAGTAGTCGGTAAAAATAGTTCAAACCAAAAATTAGGAAACCTTCCTATCTCAATGGGATTCCTTCCTAATCTCAATGAGACTTATTTTAGGAGTTTCTACTCTATAAATAGGATGTCCCTAAGCCTCTTTCACTCCTTTTACAACCCTAATTGGATTGAGAGAAACTGAAGAGAAGGAAGAGAAGGAAAAGAGAAGGAAAGTGGAGAAGAAGACCAAGGAGAAGGGATTCAGAGGAAGAAGCATACTTCTCAGGTATGGATACTATCTCCATGAATTTCTTATGTCCTTAGAGTAGATAATGAAGAGGGAATTATCTAGGAGGAACCCAAATCATCCACCCATGGTTAGGTTTTCATGAAAAACGATGGGGGAAGTCATGAAAGCCATATAGGTGAATAAACCATGGTTCTAGGCCATAGAACATGTGTGGAATGGACTGTAGGAGTAAGCCATAGGACCCCAAACACGAAGAATGGACTGAAGGAAGAAAAATTGACAAAACCCATAGGGGGTCGCATGGGGGGTCGATGGCCAATCGACCCTACCAGACCCTGAGCATCGACCCCCAGTGTTCGGGAAGTCCAGAATAGGGGTGGTCGCACCCAGGGTCGATCAAGACTCCGACCCTAGCATCGATCCCCAGTTAGCAGCATACTTTTTAAGGTCTAAATTAATTCTAATTAAATTCTATCGACTTGGTTAGGTTTTCTAGAGATATAATATCGATATATAGTTGATTCTTAAAGCTTGAAGGAGGACTTACGACCAAGTAAAGGTGTGGAAACAAGACCTGAACTAATTGGTTAATAACAAACTATTTTTATTTCTTGAGTCCAATGCTATGCTTGATTCTATGCGAATATGCTTGTAATGTGCATTCAACATGTCTTCCAATATTTCTATTAATTGTTTCATGCATATTTACTTTATTGTTTATAACATGATGATGATGATGATGATAGAAATAGGTATGTGGATGTATGTGTGTGGTTGGTGTACTTGATGCGAGCGAGTATCAAGGGGAGGTGTCATGGGCCGGGCCTCAGCACTCTAGCTCTATCTCTAACTCAAGTCTTGTGCATTAGCATCATCGTATCGCCATTACTTAACAGATCTATTACGTCGTAGAGTATCAGGGGAGGTGGTCTCGGTCCTTTTAGTCTCTGACTCTACTGGGGGATCTTAGCTCTATCTCTATGGGTGTTCTGAGGGATGCAGGGGTGAGAACTTGGATAAATTGTTTGGCATTAGGATTAGTTAGTTGCGAGCCCAGTTTGCAATCCCTCGCCAGCAGGGGCTTACGTGTTGGTATGGCACTGTACAGCAATAAACGTTAACCTTTGTTGTACAATGTTCATGGTGAGGTGGATGGGGACGACAATAAACGTTAACCTTTGGGCGGACTTCCACACCCTGTGTATAGAGGAGGGGTCAATAAACGTTAACCTTTGACCACCGAACCTTTCTATTGCGCATTGCAAACTTTAAACCAGACCAAAGATGTGAATTGAATGCATGCATATGTATTGTTGCATTGTTTTGTATGCTCACTGAGCCATGATGTGTGCTCACCCTCTCGATGTCGAATATTTTTAGTTGATGATGCAGGTACTACCGTCGATGATTATGTCAATGCTCCAGTGTACGGCACATGACGACGATGGAAGTTGAAGACGAAGTGGATACGCATGACTCCTCTTGCGAGTGCAACTCATGCGTATTCGATTAGATTTTATTTTTATTATTTGGATTTAGTAAAGACATATAATTGATATTTATTTATGTCTTAGTTGATACAGAATAATTTGCTACTTAAATATGATTGTCACATCTAGATTTTTCAGTTCATTTTACTGTAAGACTTCCGCTATTGTGTATTTACTCTGATTATGAATGTGGATGTATGAGGTTTAGATAAAATGGATATAGCCTACTCGAGATCCTGGTTGAACCATTGGTTTGCTAGCGGTTCATCACACCATTCTGAATAGTGCGTAATTGGGGTGTGACAACAGCATTCAGAACCAGATATGGACATTATGAATTTTTAGTCATGTCTTTTAGAAAGACTAATGCACCCACAACTATTATAGAACTCATTTATCGAGTATTCCATGATACGTTGGATACGTCAGTTATTGTATTTATTGACGACATGCTAGTCTACTCCAAGGACAAAGAAACTCATATCACAAATCTAAAAGCCGCTTTGCAGCGACTAAGAAAAGAAAAGCTTTACGTTAAATTTACTAAGTGTGAGTTCTGGCTGAATGAAGTCGCTTTCTCAGGCCATGTTGTATCTGCTAAAGGAATTAATGTGGATCCTAGCAAGATTGAAGCCATTGTGAAATGGAAAGCACCCAAGAATGTTGCTGAAATCAAAAGTTTCTGAGGTTTAGCTGGTTATTATCGACGATTCATGGAAGATTACTCAAAAATCGTCGTACCTCTCCCTAGTTTGACAAAGAAAGGAGAAAAATTTGTTTGGACCAATAAATATGAAGAGTTTTTCCAAACATTGAAGGTTAGATTGATATCAGCTCCCATCTTGACTATTCTAATCCCAGAACAACCATTTACCTTGTACACTGATGCGTCTGGGATAGGTTTGGGATGTATGCTTATGTAAGGAGAACAAGTAATTGTGTATGCCTCAAGACAACTGAAGACACATGAGAAGAACTATCCCACTCATGACTTGGAATTAGCAGTGGTGGTACTTGCTATCAAGATATGGAGCCATTATTTATATGGAGAAAATTTCAGATTAAATCAGATCATAAGAGTTTCACTCATCTTTTTAATCAGAAGGAGTTGAACATGAGACAGAGAAGATGGCTGGAATTACTGAAGGATTATGATTGTGATATCTAATATCATCTTGGAAAAGCTAAGGTAGTTGCTGACGCACTAAGCAGGAAAGCTATGACAAGATCCCTAGAAGAAGCTAGTGCAAATGCTATAGTGTGTATCACAGGAAGAGTATTTAATTACGATAATGAGTAGTTTGTGATGGATATTCTGAATTAATCAACTGAACAAGGGTTTATTCATCTATTCTCAAAGATGCTTGCTACATTGAAGATTGTACCTGATCTATTAGATGAAGTAAAAGAAGCTATTAAATCAAACCCTTATTTGAGAACGGTGCAAGAAGACCTCAAAAAAGATAGAACTACTCCTGAGTTTACCTTGGACGTTGAAAAGGTGTTAAGATATAAAGGGAGAGTATGTGTTCCTGAAAGTGAAGACTTGGATATTGGACAAAGACTTATGAAAGAAGCCCACACCACTGCGTATTCGGTACACCCTAGAAGCACAAGATGTACCATGATTTAAAGAAACTCTATTGGTAGAGAGGAATAAAAGCGGATGTAGCTAAATTTGTGTCTCAATGCCTGAATTGTCAGCGGGTAAAGGCTGAAAGGCAAAGACTTGCAGGATTGTTGCAGCTACTGCCAGAACCAGCATGGAAATGGGACTGCATCACTATGGAATTTCGTCACCGGGTTACCATTGACTCCCCGAGTAGTTGATGTAGTCTGGTGATTGTGGATCGTTTAACTAAGTCCTTTCATAGCTATATGACCTCAGTATACCCTAGAGAGGTTAGCTAAGCTATATGTGGATAATATTGTCAGATTACATGGTGTACCTGAAAGCATTGTGTCCGATAGAGACCCACGCTTTACCTCAAGGTTTTGGAAAGGATTACAGAAGGCTATGGGAACTACATTTAAGTTTAGCACGGCATTTCACCCTCAGACTGATGGACAGTTGGAGCATAGTATTCAGATTCTGGAAGACATGCTCCGAGCTTGTGTTATTGATTTAAAAGGAACATGGGATGAGAAGCCACCATTGATCAAATTCGCCTATAACAATAGCTATCAGGCTACTATACAGATGTCACCCTATGAAGCACTATTTGGTAGGAGGTGTCGAACTCCTTTGTTTTGGTTCGACGTCGGAGAGCGAAGAATTATAGGCCCTGAATTTATGGAAGAAACTTGTAAAGTTGTCAACATAATCAGGGAGAGAGTTAGAACAGCTCAAAATTGTCAGAAATAGTATGCAGATATTTGACGTCGAGACCTTGAGTTCGTCGTAGGTTATAAGGTATTCCTGAAAATATCACCTATGCGAGGCTTAAAACGGTTTGGACAGAAAGGAAAACTAAGTCTGAGGTACATCGGGCCATATGAGATTCTAGATAAATGTGGGAAGGTGGCGTATCAATTAGCACTACCCCCATCCATGTCAAGTGTGCATGATGTATTTCATATCTCATTACTGAAGAAGTACATCTGAGATCCAACACATGTCCTAACAGTGGATCCACCGAGTCTAACAGATGATTTGACATTCGAAGTAGCACCAATCGAAATTACTAGTCGGAAGGTTCAACGTCTACACAATTGTGACATTTACTATGTTAAAGTTACTTGGAGATGCCAAGTCATAGAAGAGATCACATGGGAAGAAGAGAATGCTATGCTAAAGCAATATCCTCACCTTTTTTACTCGAAAGATATGTACAAATTTCGAGGATGAAATTTATATAAGAGGGGGGAGTTGTAAGACCCGTATCATACTAACCCGGTCTTACCACCTTGTATCAGGTCTTCCTATCATGGTCGGACCAAGCGGACCAAGTGCGTAAAGAAACCACAAGGCTAGGTATGAAATTGAATCCAAAATCATCTAATTAGGAGCGTATGGTCGCATACCTAAAAAGGTGGGGTCGACCACACCTCAGAATAATGAGACCACTAGAGTCTGGGATGTGTGGTCATAGTTTTTGGATGTGTGGTCGACAGGTTCTGCGACCCCACGTGTGACCACACGATGTTATAATCGACGCCGTGATTAGAAAATTTTTCTAATCTGAAGGGGGTTCTTTCCTAATCAAAGTAGGACTTTATATGGAGGGTTTCCCTCTATATATAGAATGTCTCTTAGCCTCTTCATTCTTTTAGAACTCAAATTGAAAGAGAGAGAAAGAGAGGAGGAGGAAGAGAAGGAGAATTGAAGAGGAAGACTAACAGAATAAATTTCAGAGAGAGAGCTCTGAATCATCAGCAAGTTTAAGGTATGGAATAGTCCTTACATTAGTTGAATGCCTAGAATAGATCATGCAGAAAGTATTGATTCAATGTAGGATCTCAACCATGAGACCCATAGATGGAAACTCAAAGGAAATCCATAAAGAGTAGGTTAGAGTAGATAATTGTGAAAAATATGAAATTAAGGCCATAGATCAATCATAGGAAGGACCCTAGTGATAGTTCAAGGAATCAAATCATGAAGGGGTTAGACTGAGAATAAAAGTCGACCAAACACTCGTTTGGTAGAAGCTTTGGTCAACCACACGAGGTACATGTGTCCACCACAGTCCCTCGGGATGTTTCTGGGGAGGGAGTGGTCGCATGTGTGTGGTCGCATGATATGCGACCACACGTATCGACCATACACCCTGTGGTCGTAGAAACTGAGACCACAGGTCCAGCCACACCTTCGACCACACAACTTCTGGAGGACTGATTGATTTTAGATGGGACATTTAAACACTGTAATTAATTAATATGAACTTTAACTTAGAATCCATAAATTTAATAGGTTTTCAAGTGGTCCAAAAGTGATTTACAAAGCTCGGAAGAGGAACAACCATCGATCAAAGGTGAGAGAACAAGACCTAAATTAATTTGATAATAATAAACTATTTACTTTATTGAGTCCAATGCCATGATTGATTCTATGCTTGTATGCTTGTAATGTTCATCTCACATGTCATCCAAAATTCCTACTATTACTGTTCATGCATATTTAATTTTGTTTATTTATAACATGATGATGATAATGATGATAGGAATAGGCATGTGAATGTATGTGTGTGGTTGGTGTGTCGGATGCGAGTGGATCATCAAGGGGAAGACATGGCATGGTGGTCTTCGACGTCGAATATTTTTAATTGATGATGCAAGTCCTTCTATTGAAGAATATATGAATGCGTTGACGTATGGACACATTGCTACGATGGAAGTAGAAGCTGTTGAAGATGCGCATGATTCATCATGCGAGTGAAACCAGTGCATATTTGATTAGTTTAGCGATATTTGATTATTGAAACATGTAATGGATTATTTAATTTTATGTCTTGAGGTATATTGGAGATAATTGGATACTTAATTATGCTATCACCGTCAGATACTCTGTCCATTGGTATTAAAGACTTCTGCTATCATTTATTTACTCTAATTTTGCTTGTAGAATGTATTTGGTTTAATCGAATGGGCACGACCTATATGAGATCCTGGTTGAACCGTTGGTCTATGGACAGTTCAATACACCATACTGGTTGATTCATAATTGGAGTGTGACAAATATGCTTCTAATAAAACCAAATTATTTGTCATCTTTGTTTTTAAATGATAACCACTTCTATGAACATAATCGTTTGTAGAGTTGAGACAACCAGTGTATCCCCAAGATGACATCAAAGTCTGTCATCTCAAGTCAAATTAGGTTGCATCGAACTTTCATCCATCCATACAATTTGGACATTGTTGATAACACTCATTCAATACAACATCTAGTTTGAAAGGGCTTGAACTAGCAAAATCTGATTTAAAGGTGTTAAAAGCATGTTTAGTCCCTTTTTACCTCTTAGTTTTTCAAAGACTATCATCAATAATCTTGTCACACCCCAATTCCACACTGTTCAGAATGGTGTGATGAACCGCTAAATAATCAACGGTTCAACCAGGATCTCTAATAGACCATCCCCGCGTTATCCAAACTTTACACACATCCACAATCATAATCAGAGTAATACACAATAGTGGAAATCTTGTAAATAAATGAACTGAGAACTAGAATGATATCCATAAATAATAGCAAATTATTATGTGTTTAACTGAGACATAAATATTTAAGTACCAAATACATGTCTTATAAATCCAATAAAGAAATCTATAAAATATCTAATCGAATACACATGAGTTGCACTCGCAAGAGGAGTCATGTGTATCATCTTCAGCTCCAGCGTCCATGGCTGCTACATTCCCGTATGTAGACGCGTTCATATAATCTTCGACTGTATAACCTGCATCATCAACTAAAAATATTCGACGTCGAGGGGTGAGCACACAACACGGCTCAGTGAGTAGCCAAAACAATGCAACAATACATATGCATGCAAAAAGTTAATTTATATCTTTCGTCAGGTTTATAGTTTGCAATGTGCAATAGAAAGGTTGGGTGGTCAAAGATTAACGTTTATTGACACCGCCTCTATACACAGGGTGTGGAAGCCCGCCCGAAGGTTAACGTTTATCGTCGTCCCCATCCACCCTACCATAACATTATACAACAAAGGTTAACGTTTATTGCTATATAATGCTATACCAATACGTAAGCCCCTGTTAGCGAGGGCTTACAAACTGGGCTCGCTGCTAACCAATCCTAATGCCAAACAGTGTATCCAAGGCCTCACCCCAGCATCCCTCAGAATGCCCATAGAGATAGAGCTAAGGCCCCCCGGTAGAGTCAGAGACTACAAGGACCGAGACCACCTCCCCTGATACTCTACGACATAATAGTTCCGCTAAGGTAATGGCGATACGACGATGTCAATGCACAAGACTTGAGTTAGAGATAGAGCTAAAGTGCTGAGACCCGCCAAAGGTTAACGTTTATTGATGTTCTCATCACACCTCCCCTGATACTCGCTCGCATCAAGCACATCAACCACACACATACAAGCACATGCCTATTCCTATCATCATCATCATCATCATCATGTTATAAACAATAAAGTAAATATGCATGAACAAGTAATAGAAATATTGGATGGCATGCTGTATGCACATTACAACATATTCACATAGAATCAACATGGCATAGGACTCAAGAATAGAAAATAGTTTATTATTAACCAATTTAGTTTGGGGTTAAGGTTCCTCACCTTAGCTTGCTAAAATATATTTTTCCAAGCTTTAGAATCACCGTTATAACTTTATTATATTTCTAGAAAACCTAACAAAGTCGATAGAATTTAATTAGAATTAATTCGGAATTTAAAACCATTCTGTCAACTGAGGGTCGATGCTAGGGTCGATGCTAGGGTCGATGGGTCTATCAACCCTCCCCTCTTTCTGGACTTCCCGAATGCTGAGGGTCGATGGTCAGAAACACCTAGGGTCGGATGGTCTATCGACCCTCGGTGCGACCCTCGATACACTCTGGTCCAATTTCCACTTTTATATCCACTCTTCGTGTTTGGGGTCCTATGGCTTGCTTCCTACATTCATTCAACAGTCATTCCATGGTCTAGAACCATGTATAATCCATCTAAATAGTTTTCGTGCATCCTCCTATGGTTTCCCATGAAAACCTAACCATGGATGGATGGTTTGGGTTTCTCCGAAATCCTACACTCAACCATATCTATCCCAAGGTCTGTAGAAACTCATGGAATTAGTATCCATACCTGAGAAGATTACTTTTCTCTGGAATTTCTTCTCCTTTTTTCTAAGCCTTCCTACTTGTCTCCTTTCTTCCTCTTTTCCTTCTCCTCTCTTTCTCTCAATTCAATTAGGGTTGTGAAAGGAGTGAAAATGGCTTAGGGACGTCCTTTAAATAGAGTAGGAATGTCCTATAATAGTCCCATTGAGGTTTGGAAGAATCCCAACCGAAAATTAGGAAATTTCCTAATTTCTATATTCGTCAGAAACCGAGGATCGATGGGAGGGTCGATGATCCCGTCGACCCTAGGGCCTTAAGCTGTCCGACCCTCCCTTCAAATCTGAGGGTCTGACATTCTGTTTTGGGAGGTCCGACCCTACTTGGCTGGGTATGCGACCCTCCCCTAAAATTAAGTGTTTTTGGGTCGATTTTATACCTGGGATCTCGATCTCCATCACGCCCTTGGTCCACTTGACTCGACCATGATGGGTAAACCTGGTTCAAGGTGGTAAGACCGGGTTAGTTTGACACGGGTCTTACAAATCTCATATCCCAAAAAGCTCCTTAGCTTACACCAATAATCTTATATTATATTCATTAGCTTACATCTCTTTTATCACTACTGTTTCATCTTGATCTCTTTATCATATACCTCGAAAAGTATCTTGTGATCATGACTCACTTCATATCCCATGTCAACCTATAAGCATTGAGGTATATGCTTATAATTTCATTAATTCTGCCAAACTCTCTTGGTCTTTACCTAATCATCTCACTCGACATTGGGCATAACTCAGTATTACTTGTACTAATCTGAATACTATCAATGCCATGATTTTAGACTTCATCCTTGTATCCACTCTTAGATATGCTTTTTGAAATCTTTTATCTTATCAAGATTCATACCGATATAGTCATATGCAACTCTACTTGAGTGCTATCTACTCTTCACTGGCTACTCTTGGTAGTTCTTACTTCTTGCTTATGCACTCTTCTACAAACCATGACTCAAATGCTTCCCTCTAGAAATCTCAGGATAGATTCTTTCTCACTTCATCTATGGTTTCTTGGCTATAAAAATTTATCTGAATCCAATCATCTTCCCTCCAATAATTCCCTTATTAACTACGCATATTTATCCACGAAGGTCAGGGAATGTAAGAATCAAAATGTTTATCCAAAAGCAATTTTTTTCCTTCTTTTGAATTAAATATGATGATGGACACTTGTTTTATCATGTAAACATGGGATTAAAGGATCAGGAGTAAATCTATGGTAATCCAACTGGCATCAAAAGGTCGTTAGATTGCACGGTGGTCATAATACATGGAAATAGAGGTTCTACAGTTCTTAACCTCATGGTTACAGGTTCTATCGAGTATATAATGTCATTGGTCAATGCATTATAGGAGTAAATCTACAGAAAGTTTTGGTACATCAATAAATCAGGTATAAATCAGAAAGATGTACACTCATCATAATTAAAGCTTTAACTGCTCAATCAGTCCATATCTCTATTCATGTTGTCAATCATGAAAGTGGCTTAGATTAGTATAATCATGACTAATTCTATGGAAACAACATCTATAACTCCAATTAATAGGTTCAATTGGGAAGATATCTTGTCAAGGAACGAGAATTTAAAATCAAGTATGTGCATCCTCTATAATCATAAGAGTAAGTCAATGATGCACCGCATCCTATTTAAACCTGTCTATTTATATGGCCACAATAGATTTGATCCCTTGATTAAAACAACTCAGCTTTATCTTTAGATTACATTCATCAATCCTTATCGTGTCATTCTGCCATGATGCAGCTATCTCACCCATTGATGGCTGATAAGGGTAACCACCTTGTTGTGTTCCAAGCTTCTATACTGGGGTGTGCATTATTGGGACCTACTTTATGGTAGACCCTGTGTTATGGTCAACGGGTGCTGGAGGTACAGTGTTGCTACCAATAGGTACTGTACTTGGTCTGTCCCAGAGGTATTGGTGTAGCATTAGCCACTTGGCTAGCGATTCCCATGGTAACTTGCAAAACCGGTGTCATCTATTATTGCTTTTTACATTTTGTTGGACCTAGTTTATTACAACCGTGGCTAAGGCACTTGGTAGTCCAGGTAGATTGGCTGAAATGGCCTGGTTATTCACCCCGTTTGATTTACTCTACTCTATTTTGATATTCTCAGGATGACACTGAGAGGGGGGGGTGAATCAGTGTCCACTTCAATTTCTTTTTCAACTATTCTGATTTGGTCTGCTGCTTTGAAAATGCTGCCAAGAGCTGTTGATTAATCTGTGCAGTGTTGCCTTCAGCTGACTACTTGAGTTTTCTCACAGACAATTTATCAAACACATTTCATGCACACACCAACCACACACCCACAGGTATCCATACCAGGGGCTTGGCCTACTAAGTGTGTACACCCTGACCTGCAGCACACAGACTTCTAATCCACACTCACAAACATATCCACATGACAAACAATATAACGTGGTTCACCATCCACATACTGTGATGGTCACTCCATGGGGTAATACCCTCACCAGGGTTTCGTATATACCCTATACTCAACAATAATGCTATGGTTGCACCTACAACCCCGATGCTACAGCATCAACCGTAATCACAGCTACAACTGTATCCGAGGCACCTACCCCAACTTCAGTCAAGCACCCACTTGACAGGTTATACAATACATATATCAAATATTTTTACAAACCCTTTCCATATGGCATTGATACAGAAAATAGAGTTTGTGTGCGAGATTACCTCCCGGTCTTTCTCACAACTTATGCAAGCCTCTCAGATGCTAGCATCTCGACCTCCTCTTGCGCTTCACAAGTAGTTCTTTACCGCAAAAACTCCATTGGACACTCATAGCTGGTCCACACACTATCTTCAAGCTTCAATGAAGCTTTCATGGCCTCACACAGGCAGTAGGAGTCTCTCTCACTCTTGGAGAAGCTTCAATGTAGGGTTTTCATCAAAATCGCCATTAGAGGCCTTCTGCTTGAGCTCAAACCACTCCCAATGACTTCTATATTGAAATACCTTCAATTTGACATATTATAGGCCTCGGTCTGAGATTGGATGGCTGAGATCGGATGGCTGAGATATGAGCAAAAGAAGTTCGATGAATGATAACATTCCAAATGGAATCTTTTTCCTTGATTCCATGCGCCGCAACGCACCATAACGATGCCGCATCTGACGTACAAACGCTGCTGTCAATTTCTGATTGGCGGAGAGGGAATCAACATATTCAGACCACTAGATCGATCTTCAAAAGGCGGGATCTCTCCTGGACCGTCAGATCAGTTAGATCCCGTCAGCAATACTAGGAATGCGCCTTGGCCTTCAGATGCGCATCTTTTGTGCATGCGCACCTCATGCGCGCAACACCGAATCATGGGTTCGGCTCCATGTGGCGCGAACCACACTATTAAACTGCCTCCAGCCAATGAGAAGGCTCGCGATGGACTATGGGTGCGAATTCTGCGCAACACCAGATCCCGCCTTTTTGTAAGCCTTTGATCTAGAATATGCCTGACGTGGCTTGATCCGAGCCACCCATACCGAATATGCTCCCATTTAAAAAGACCAAAATACCCCTGACAATATACTAAATGGCCTCTGTAACCATTAGTGTCACCTGCAGGGTTTTGGATTCCAGTAGGGTCCGAAACCCTTACCCCATTGCGACATTTCCTTGAACACCCTTTGCGCATGCCTCCTTGTGCTGGCTTGCGGCGCACGCGCGGCAATGTTGCGGCGTTGTCTGTTGCAGCCGAGCTTGCTTGCTTGCGACATGACACGCGGCGATGCTGCGCTGTGCTGCTGCTATGCTGCTTGCTTGGCTGCCTTCATGTGCGCGGCTGTGCTGTGCGCATGGCCCTGGCATGCTACTGGGCATGCTGGCATGGCTTGCTGGCCTGGTGCCGCGGGCATCTGCCATGCTGGCCTGGGCACCCAAGGTGGGACCCACCTGGTCCCCACCCATTCTCTCTCCTCTTTCTCTCTCCTTTATTTTCTCACTCTTTTTTATCTCTCTTATTTCTCTCTCTTCATTTGGACTTTCTCATTAGATGAATTGCATTCTCTTCGACTGCTGCATTAACCCAGTCACCCTGTCTGTCAGAGAGCCATACAGACACTCTCTCTCCTCTATATCACTCTCTCAGCTAAGATTACCATCAATGACAACTCTCACTGCACTGTCTGGAGAGGGTTCCAACAATCTCCCCCTTTGGAATTATTGGCAACACTTAGACACTTAGATATCTTTTCCCCTTTGACAATAATAACAAAGGGATCCCGTCACATAGGAGTGCCCACCGCATCTTCCAATCCTATGTGAAGCTCCCCCTTACTCTAAGCACCATATTGAATAGGGAGTGAAAACACACCCATTATAGCCCTCAATTTCTCAAAAGTGTCTCGAGGAAGAGGTTTTGTGAAAATATCTGCTATTTGTTCTGCTGTGGGGACATAGTCCAATCTAATCTCTCCTTCATTGACCTTCTCTTTCAGAAAATGATATTTAATAGAGATATGCTTCATTCTTGAGTGCATGATAGGGTTCTTAGGGATATTAATGGCACTGGTGTTGTCACAATAGATAACCACAGGCTTTTCTTGTGCTGCATTCAAGTCCTTCAACATTTGCTTCATCCAAAGCACCTATGTGCAAGAAGTAGCTGCTGCAATATACTCTGCTTCTGCTATGGAGAGAGACACTGACTCTTGCTTTTTGCTGTGCCAAGAAACCAAACTGCTACCCAAAAAGAATGCACCACCACTAGTGCTTTTTCTCTCATCCATACAACCTACCCAATCTGCATCTGAATATGCCACCAAGTCAAAGGAAGTACTTTTAGGATACCATAGGCCATAAGTCTGGAGTGCCTTTGAGGTACCTAAAAATTCTCTTCACAGCTATAACATGACTTTCCTTAGGATCTGCCTAAAATCTGGCTACCATGCAGACTGACTGTAGAATATCTGGTCTAGATGCTGTTAAGTACAATAGACTACCAATCATAGACCTGTATAGAGTGTGATCAACAGAAGGTGAGTCATTTTCTTTACTTATCTTGGAACCTGTCACCATAGGAGTGCTTACATGCTTGCAATCATCCATTGCGAATTTCTTCAACATTTCCTTTAGATACTTTGCCTGTGAAATGAAGATTCCTTCTCTCAACTGTCGAATCTGTAAACCCAGAACAAAAGATAATTCTCCAAGCATACTCATTTCAATCTCCTTTTGCATCCTCTCAGCAAAGTCTTGACACAACTTATCTCTGTGACTACCAAAAATAATGTCATCAACATACACAACCACTATGATATGTGTTCCTTCAACTACCTTAATGTAGAGATTACTGTCAACCATGCCCTTTTTAAATCCCAACTGACTCAGATACACATCCATTGTAGAATCAAATGCTCTAGGTGCTTGCTTCAGTCCATACAGTGCATTCTTCAATTTGCACACTATGGTAGGATCTCCACATAATTGAAATCCATCTAGTTGTTCAATGTACACTTCTTCTTCAAGGTTGCATTTAAGAATGCTAATTTTACATCCATTTGATAAACTTTGAAACCGTGATAAGCTGACAACGCAAGAAAGATTATGATAGCTTCCAGCCTTGCTACTGGTGCAAAAGTTTCTTTGAAATCTATGCCCTCTACTTGTGCATATCCCTTGCAAACCAATCTGGCATTATTTCTCATCACTTGACCATCTTCATTAAGTTTATTTCTGAACACCCATTTTGTACCAATGACATTTTTGTCACTTGGTCTTGGAACTAATATCCATGTGTCATTTTTCTCAATCTGATCAAGTTCTTCATTCATAGCTTTTACCCAACATTCATCTTTGCATGCTTCATCAATAGTTTTGGGTTCGACTTGTGACATAAGAGAATAAGCACATGTCTTCATTCTCCTTGTTTGCATCATTTTGTCTGGATCACCAAGAATTTTACTTTGTGGATAATTCCTCTCTATTCTAGATGGCATGTGTCTCCTTTCAACTTGTTCATTCTCAGAAATTGACTTCTATTCCACTGCATCTGATTTGCCTTGTTCACTGTCACTTTCAATATGAACATCTTCCTCAATAGGATATTCAACAGTTGCATCACCCAGATCACTGGAGCCCATTTCATCAAACCTCACATCAGCACTTTCCATAATATTTTCAAGCCTTTTGTTGTAGCATTTTAGGCCTTGCTCTTAGTAGAGTATCCCAGGAAGATACCTTCATCTGCTCTCTCATCAAGTTTTCCCAACTTCTTTTCAGTGTTCTTGATGTAGCATTTACTTCCAAAAATCTGAAAATATTTTGCTGTTGCCTTTCTCTTGAACCAAAGTTCATAAGGTGTCTTCTCTACATGTGGCCTGAGCATGCATCTATTCTGAATATGAACTGCTGTCTGCACTGCTTCCTTCCAGTATCTCTTCCCTAAGTCTTTCTCACAAAGCATTGTTCTGGCCATTTCCTGAACTGTTCTGTTTTTTCTCCTTGCAACACCATTTTGTTGGGGTGTTCTTGCAGCAGATGTTTGTCTTCTTATGCCATTCTCAAAACAAAATTCATCAAAGTCAGACCATGAGAACTCACCACCTTTGTCAGATCTCAAGCATTTGATTTTTCTTACTGTTTCATTTTCAACCTGGTTCTTGAAGTTTTTGAATCTCTCAAGTGCCTCAGATTTATGTCTCAAGAAATTTATCCATGTCATTCTGGTGTAGTCATCAATGAACAATATAAAGTACCTCTCACAATTTATGCTCCGAGTCCTAGTAGGTCCACACAAGTCTGTATGCATTAGTTCAAGTGGCTTACTGGAGTAGTACTTCTTGGGCTTAAAGGTGACTCTTGTCTGTTTTCCCTTTTGACAGGATGAGCATACAGAATTGGTTGGCTTCTTCATCTGTGGAATGTCTCTCACAGCATTCTTCGAACTAATTTTGACAAGGTTGTCGAAACCAATGTGTCCCATTCTCTTATGCCATAACCATTGTTCATTATCTTGTCCAAGCAGACAGGATCTATCAACAGTTTCTGACAATGTATACAAATTTCCAGTTGTCCTCAACCCTGAAGCAATGACTTTTCCATTGTCTACATGTCTCACTTCAAAACCAGATTTATTGAAGATAACATTATGGCCCTTATCACAGATTTGACTAACATTTAGCAAATTATGTTTTAAGCCATTCACATATAGCACATTAGCTGTCTTTACCCTTCCACTATCAAGTTTTACAGTCCCCTTTCCAATTATCTTGGTACTCACTGTGGCCAAATTTTACATTACCACCTTCATATTGATTGAGCTTAATAAATTTATCTCTGTCACCTGTCATGTGACTTGAACAACCACTATCAAGGATCCAAGGAATTGACTTGTTTTGGGCTTTGAGAGCTGTCTGAACAACAAAAGAGAACTCTTCAACCTCATAACAGTCTTTCTCAACCCAAACAGTTTTGTTCTGTTGCTTTCTTCTGGGTACAGCTCAAGTTTTCATGGTGCTTTGTACTTTGGGGGCTTTCTTTTTTACTTCTCTAACAGGCTGTCTCTGTGGAGTAAGATTTTGCATACACTCTTTTGCAATATGCCCAAGATAGCCACATCTAAAACACTTGATGTCTCTGCTCATTAGTGGTGCAAAAGAGTTTTTATTGACAAAGTTCATCTGCTTGTTCTTGAACTTGCATATCAACAACTTCTACCCATATTTGTTGCAATAATAGCAGTAACCTGGAAAGAATGTGCTTTGTTTCACTAGTGCTTTCTGTCTTCCAATGTAATTACCATTCTTCTCAATTCTGGTTGACATTTGTTTACTAACTGCAGGGCCCTTTCTATATCTGTTTCCCCTAACTGTACTCTGCTCCCCCTGTGTTTGTGCTTGCATACATCTTCTTCCTGTGCCAATGGTACTACCTTTCTGAGAAAATATCACTTGCTTTCCTTTCTGCTTTAGTGTTACAGGATTTCTTCTTTCAGCTGTTCCACTTCAACTTTTTCTGGCCACTTCTTGCTGTGATGATTCTGGTATGAAACCCAACCCATACTTTGTTCCTGCCGGTCTCTGAGCACTGAGTATCTCCTCAAGTGCCCTACTCCCCTCTGCTTGTGGTCTCTCCACCTTTTCTATAGGTGATGGAGATTTAGTTTCCATCATTTCCTGGGTTTCTTTCTGTTTAATGAGTTCTTCCTCTAAACTGGAGAGGCTCTTGATCTTCAATTTTTGTTCCTTAAGTTATCAGTTAAGAGAGAACACTTTCTCTGTCAATATATTATTTTCTATCACTTTCAAGGATAACTGTTCTTCTAACTCATCTGAAGTCCTTTTGCTTTCTTCATGTTCTTCAGTCAAGACACTTACTTCTTCATTTTTGGCATTAAGAAGTCTGGAGATCTTCTTAATCTTTCTTCTCTCATCATCAAGATCATCTAATAAAGATGTGAGCTCAGCTTCAAGGTTAATTTCACCTTCATCTTTGTCATCATTTTCAGAATTGTGTTCAGTCTCCTTGTCTTCAACTCATTGAACCATAAAGAGTGCTTCACTGCACTTGTCATCCACATCATCAGCTGTTTCATCTTCTGAGGTATCTTCAGCATTTTTTGTGATGAGACTTCTTCTGTTCAATCTATTTCTCAGATTCAAAGAAACCCTCTTTTTGAGTTTTCTTCTTTCAATAGGTTCATCTTCTTCTTCATCACTTAGATTTTTCTTTCTATGAGGACACTTGGAAGCAGAGTGTCCTATTGCTCCACAGTTAAAGCATTTGAGCGGAAATTTTCCTTTGTATCTGCCTCTCCCTCTTGGAAGTTTCTTGACAAAATTTGCCTCATCTTCATTGTCAAGCTCGTCTTCTTCATCGGGTTTCTCCTTTATGCTTAACATCTTCATTGCCTTGTAGGCTGCTTCTTTGTCAGTGGATTTTCCTTTTATGAGAGGCATTTCAATCCTCATTTCATATGTTGTGAGAGTTCCTAGAATCTCATCCAGTGTCACTTTGTCAAGATCTGTAGTCTCCTCCAATGCTGACACTTTGGAGTCATATCTAGGTAGAACAGATCTCAAGATTTTCTGCACAACAATAGATTCTGACATATCTTCACCCAAACATCTAATGGAGTTTGCCACATTGTTTACTCTGATCACATAAGCAGCAATATCTTCATCATTGGTCATCTTCAATGCTTCAAATTACCTTCTATAAATCTGTAGCTTGGCTCTTTTCACCTTGGGATCTCCTTCATATAAGCTCACCAGTTTATCCCACATCATCTTGGCTGAGGTGCATTGCATTACCTTAGCCAGTTCCCAGTCAGGCAATCCACTAGATATAGCATTGAGCGCTTTCTGATTGTTGACATGTTTTCTTCTCTCCTCTAGATCAGTCGACAGAGTGGAATTTGAAGTAGATGCTGAGTAACCTTCAACTACAGACTCCCAAATTTCATACCCCAGGGAGTTCAAGTGAAATTCCATTCTCTTCTTCTAGAATGTGAAATTAGTTCCATCAAATTGGGGAATTTTACCACGTCCTCTATCTGAAGCCATTACTGTCCCTCTGACCACTCAACTGTTGATAAAACTTCATTGAGTCCTCGCTCTGATACCAATTGATATTCTCAGGATGACACTGAGAGGGGGGGGGGGTGAATCAGTGACCACATCAATTTCTTTTTCAACTATTCTGATTTGGTCTACTGCTTTGAAAATGCTGCCAAGAGCTGTTGATTAATCTGTGTAGTGCTGCCTTGAGCTGACTACTTGAGTTCTCTCATAGACAATTTATCAAACACATTTCATGCACAGACCAACCACACACCCACAGGTATCCATACCAGGGGCTTGGCCTGCCAAGTGTGTACACCCAGACCTGCAGCACACAGATTTCTAATCTATACTCAAAAACATATCCACATGACACACAATATGTCACACCCCAGTTCTGCACTATTCAGAACGGTGTGATGAACTGCTAACAAACCAACGGTTCAACCAGGATCTCAAGTAGACTATATCCGTTTGATCTAAACCCATACATCCATAATCATAATCAGAGTAAATACACAATAGCGGAAGTCTTATAATAAAATGAACTGAGAATCTATTGTGATATCAATATTTAAATAACCAATTATTCTGTATCAACTAAGACATAAATAAATATCAAATACATGTCTTTAATAAATCTAAATAAATAAACTAAAAATCTAATCGAATACACATGAGTTGCACTCGCAAGAGATGTCATGTGTATCCACTTCATCTTCAACTACCATCGCTGCTACGTTCCCGTACGCTGGAGCGTTTAAATAATCTTCAACAGTTGTACCTGCATCATCAACTAAAATATTCAACGTCGAAAGGGGTGAGCATCACGGCTCAGAGAGCAAACAAAACAATGCAACAATACATATGCATGCGATTCAATTCATATCTTTGCTCTGGTTTTACGTTTGCATTGTGCTATAGAAAGGATAGGTGGCTGCCGCACCTCTATGCATGAGAGTGTGGATATGCCCGATGACTCTCACCGTCGCCTACAACACCCAAATGAACATTGTACAACGAAGGTCACATTTATCGATGCATAACTCCATACCAACAAATAAACCCCTGATGGCTAGGGCTGCAAACGGGGCTCACTACTAACCAATCCTAATGTCAAACAATGTATCCAAGGCTTCACCCCAGCATCCCTCCGAGCACCCGTAGAGATAGAGCTAAGGCCCCCCGATAGAGTATAGGAACCAAGGACCGAGACCCTCCTTGATGCCCTACGTCGCAAAAGTTCTGCTAAGGTAACGGCAATACGACGATGCTAATGCAGAAGACTTGAGTCAGAGATAGAGCTAAAGTGTCCGGATCGAACACCGCATAACACCTCCCCTGATGCCCTACTCGCATCAAGCATACTAACCACACGCAAACATTCACATGCCTATTCCTAGCATCAATCATCATCATCATGTTATAGGTAAACAAAATTAAATATGCATGAACAATAATAGCACGAATATTGGATGACATGTTGAATGCACATTACAAGCATATTCGCAAAGAATCAAGCATCGCATTGGACTCAAGAAAATAAAAGTAGTTTATTATTAACCAATTAGTTTAGGTCTTGTTTCCTCACCTTAGCTTGTTATTAGATCCTCTTCCAAGCTTTAGAATCACCTTTACACTGTTATTATATTGCTAGAAGACCTAACAATGTCGATAAAATTTAATTAGAATTTATTCAGAATTTTAAATTATTCTGTTAACTGAGGGTCGGAGATAGGGTCGGAGTCATGATCGACCCTGGGTGCGACCCTCCCCAATCTGGACTTCCCGAACACTGAGGGTCAATACTCAGGATCACATAGGGTCGGATGGTCATCGACCCTTTGTGCGACCCTCGGTGTATTTTGGTCAATTTCCTTCATTTTAATCCATTCTTCATATTTGGGGTCCTATGGCTTGCTCTTACATTCCATTCAACATTCATTCTATGGTCTAGAACCATGAATCATCTACCTGAATAGCTTTCATATAATCTCCCATGGTTTTCCATGAAAACCTAACCATGGGTTGAAGGTTTGGGTTTCTCCGAGATCATACTCTCATCATTATCTAACCTAAGGTCTATAGAAACTTATGGAATTTATATCCAAACTTGAGAAGATTCCTCCTTCTCTGTAACTCTTCTTCTTCCTTAGCCTTTCCTTCAAGTTTTCCTTCTCTTCTTTTCTTCCTTCTATTCTCTTTCTCTCAATCCAATTAGAGTTGTAAAAGGAGTGAAAGAGGCTTAGGGACGTCCTATAAATAGAGTAGAAACATCCTAAAATACGTCCCTTTGAGATTAGGGAAGAATCCAACTCAAAAATTAGGAAATTTCCTAATTTCAATTTCGAACTGAGGGTCGATGGGAGGATCGATGATCCCGTTGACCCTAGGTTCTTAAGATGTCCAACCCTCCCTGTAAAACAGAGGGTCCGACTTTCTGTTTTGGGGGGTCCAACCCTCCTTAGCTGGGTATGCGACCCTCCCCTTAAATTGAGTGTTTTAGGGTCGATTTGATACCTGGGATCTCGATCTCCTTCACGCCCTTGGTCCATTTAACTCAACCATGACGGGTAAACCTGGTTCAATGTGATAAGACCGGGTTAGATTGACACGGGTCTTACAACTCCCCCATACTTATAAAAATTTCATCCTCGAAATTGTACGTACCTTCTGAATCAAATAAGTGAGGGTATTACTTTCGCATAGCATTTTATTCTTCCCATGTAATTTCTTCCATGTCTCTACTTTTCCAGGTGACCTTAACATAATAAATATCTCGATTGCGTAGTCGTTGAACCTTTCGGCTGGTGATTTCAGTTGGTGTTACTTCTAATGTCAAATCATTAGTCAATTCTGGTAAATCTACTGTCAACTCGTGCGTTGGATCCTTGACATACTTCTTCAATAGGAAAATATGAAATACGTCATGCACACTTGACATAGATGGTGGTAGTGCTAACTGGTATGCCACTTTCCCACGCTTAGCTAAAATCTCATACGGCCCGACATATCTTGGACTTAGTTTCCCTTTCTGTCCGAACCTTTTGAATCCTCGCATAAGCGATACCTTCAAAAATACTTTATCACCTACAAAGAACTCAAGATCTCTGCGTCGAATATCTGCATATTGTTTCTGACGGTTCTGAGCTGTTCTTACCCTTTCCTTGATAATATCGACCACTCGACAAGTCTCTTCAACAAATTCAGGTCCAGCAATACTACGTTCTCCAACTTCATTCCAAAATATAGGAGTTCGGCACTTTTTGCCATACAGTGCTTCATAGGGTGACATCTGTATAGTAGCCTGATAGCTAATGTTATAAGCAAACTCGATCAGTGGTAATCTTTCATCCCATGATCCTTTGAAGTCAATTACACATGCTCGTAGCATATCTTCCAGAATCTGGATCGTACGCTCTAACTGTCCATCTGTCTGTGGGTGGAATGCAATACTGAACTTCAATGTTGTACCCATAGCCTTTTGCAATCCCTCCCAAAACTTAAAAGTAAATCGTGGATCTCTATCAGACACAATGCTCTCTGGTACACCGTGTAATCGAACAATATTATCCACATACAGCTTTGCTAATCTTTCCAGTGTATACTGAGGCCGTATCGATATGAAGCGAGCTGTCTTAGTCAGATGATCTATAATCACCCAAACTGCGTCAACTGCTCGAGGAGTCAGTGGTAACCCCGTGACGAAGTCCATAGTGATGCAGTCCCATTTCCATGCTGGTTCCGATAACGGCTGTAACAGTCCTGTGGGTCTTTGTCGTTCAGCCTTTACTTTCTGACAATTTAGGCATTGAAACACGAACTTAGCTACATCTGCTTTCATTCCTCTCCACCAATATAGTTTCTTTAGATCATGATACATCTTTGTACTTCTAGGATGTATCGAATATATGGTGGTATGGGCTGCTTTCATCAGTCGGTGTCTAATGTCCACACTCTCTGTTTCAGGTACACATATTCTTCCTTTATATTTCAGTACTTTCTCTTCGTCCAAGGTGAATTCAGGATTAGTCCTACCTTTCTCGATATCTTCTTGTATTGTTCTCAGATAAGGATCTGATTTAATAGCTATCTTCACTTCTTCCATTATATCTGGTATAATTTTCAATGCAGCGAAGATGTTTGAAAATTGATGAATAAACCCTTGGTTGGCTAATCCATCCGTTGTATCTATCACATACTGCTCATTGCCGTGACTGAATACCATTCTGGTAGTACACATTGCTGCGGTTGTACTAACCTCTCCTTGAGATTTTATCATTGCCTTTCTGCTCAATGCATCGGCTACTACGTTAGCTTTCCCCAAAAGATACTAAATATCACAGTCATAGTCCTTCAGTAGTTCCAGCCATCTTCTTTGTCTCATATTCAGTTCTTTCTGATTAAATAAATAAGTAAGACTTTTATGGTCCGACTTAATCTGAAATTTCTCTCCGTATAGGTAATGTCTCCATATCTTGACAGCATGTACTACTGCCGCTAACTCCAGATCATGAGTGGGATAAATTTTCTCATGTACCTTTAACTGTCTTGAAGCATAAGCAATCACTTGCTCTCCTTGCATAAGCACACATCCTAATCCCAGTCCTGACGCATCAGTGTATAAGGTAAATGTCTGTCCTGAAACAGGAATAGTCAAAATCAGAGCGGATATCAATATGGTCTTCAATGTCTGGAAGCTCTTCTCACATTTATCCGTCCACACAAACTTTTCCCCTTTCTTAGTCAAACTAGTGAGAGGTACAGCAATCCAAAAATAGTCTTCCACGAATCTCCGATAATAACCAGCGAGACCCGGAAAACTTCTGATTTCTGAAATGCTCTTTGGTGCTTCCCACTTTACAATAGCCTCGATCTTACTGGGGTCCACTTTGATACCTTCTGCGGATACTACATGGCCTAGGAAGGCAACTTTTCTTAGCCAAAACTCACACTTGAAAAATTTGGCATATAACTTCTCTTTCCTTAAACGCTGTAGGGCCGCATTTAGGTTCTTGACATGGGTTTCCTTGTCCTTGGAGTATACCAATATATCATCAATAAATACTATAACCGACATATCCAACATATCATGGAAAACCCGGTTCATAAGCTCCATGAAAGTTGCTGGTGCATTTGTTAATCCGAAAGACATGACCAAGAACTCATAATGTTAATATCTGGTCCTGAAAGCTGTCTTAGGAATATCACCTTCTTTAATCTTCAACTGATGATAGCCCGATCGAAGATCGATCTTAGAAAATACTTTTTCTCCTTGCAACTGATCGAACAAGTCATCGATCCGAGGTAGTGGATATCGATTCTTGATTGTCAATTTATTCAACTCCCGATAGTCGATACATAATCGAACGCTTCCGTCCTTCTTCTGTACGAATAATACCGGTGCTCCCCATGGTGATATATTTAGTCGAATATAACCCTTGTCCAATAGTTCCTGTAGTTGCACTTTCAATTCCTTCAGTTCAGTAAGAGCCATTCTATAAGGTGCTTTTGAACAGGTGCGGCTCCAAGTATAAGGTCTATCACAAACTCGGTGGCTCTGTCGGGTGGTAACCCTGGTAGTTCCTCCGAAAATACGTCGGGATAGTCCCGCACGACATCAATATCTTCCATTCGTGGTTCTTCCTTGGTTAGGTCGACCACTGATACTAGATACCCGACTGCCCCCTTCTCAAGGCACTTCTTAGCCTTCAGTGCTGAGAGTATAAGCTTGCATCTACGAGAAAGTTTAGTTCCCAAAAAACTGAATTCTGCTCCTTCTTTGTCTTTGAATGTTATCTTCTTTTTGGCGCATAATAGGTTTGTAGAATGTCGAGCTAACCAGTCCATTCCCAAGATGACGTCAAAGTCTGCCATCTCAAGTTGTATCAAGGTTGCATCTAAGGTTTTCTCGTAAAAAAAAACTGGACATGGTCCATAACCTTTCTCTAATTCCACTTCTAACCCCATTGGTGACCGTACAAGTAGTTTGTAGTCCAATGTTTTGATGGGTAAGTTCAGCTTCTTTCCAAACGACATAGATACAAAGGAATGAGTAGCTCCTGAATCTAAGAGTACTCTGGCGGATACGTCATTTATAGGTACGATACCTGTGATTTATTTTACTTAGTCTACATGCTCATACAATGTAATTACAACTAAAAAGGTTTCAGTCATACCTGTGACCACATCGGGTGATGCAGCAGCATCCTCAGATGTAACAACATACACTCGTCCTTGATGTTGTGGCTTTCGGGGTTTAGAAAAATCTCTCATCATATGTCCCACTTGATTGCAGTTATAACATCTTGGACTTTCAGTATTTGGCTTTGGTTACTGCTGAGCTGCTTGAATGGTCTTGGGTGCAGCGGTGAAATTCTGAGTACGGAAAGGCTTGTATGTCCTGTTATTACCTCCGTTGTAAGAATTTCCAGCTGGCCTTTTCCCACCTCTGTTTTGTATAAAATAGCTTTCCTTCTGGCTTGATTCAATAACTCGAGCAATTTGAACAGCTTCATTATATATCTTATTTTCCAAGCCCAGAACGTGCTCTCTGATGCTTCCTCTAAGTCCCGTGAGAAACCTACGGGTCTTAGTGTCTTCTTCCTGCGTGGTGAGTGGTGCAAAGAAATACAGCTCTTTGTAACGCTGTTGATATGCATCCACTGACATTTGTCCCTGATATAAACTCAGGAATTCCTTCTCCATCGAATCTCTGAAGCCTCGGGGAAAGTACATCTCGAAGAGCGCTTCCTTATATATGGCCCACGTCAATAGGGCATGCTTGGTCAGTAGGTAAGCCCTAGTAGATTTCCACCAATGATGTGCATCACCCTTTAGCATGAAAGTGGCACATAGTACTTTTTCTTCTTCCGTAATAGTCATCATGAGAAAGTTTCTCTCCATCTCGTCGATCCAATGTGCTAGCCATAACGGATCCGACGGTTTACCATTAAATTCCTTGGGCTTCATCTTCAGAAATCTCTCAACCAGTCGAGAGTGATCTAGCTGATTTTGGGGGTATGCCCCAAACATGGGTTGTGGATACTGATAGTTAACCTGAGCTGCTTTCGGTCTTGGTACTGGAATCTGTGCAGCTGGTGGTTGAGGTGTTTGAGGTGCTGGGTGATTACCCACTGGTGCTGCACTGGCTTGTCCCGTCTGCATGGGTGTAGCATGAGCGGCTTGGAACATAACTCCCATTGCAACTTGCATTTGGGCCTGTGCATGTTGCATCTGTTGCAGCTGCTGTGCTAAATTCATTACCACCGTTGCCAACTCTGGTGGTAGAGGTGGCAAATTTGTAGGATTTGCCTGATCTGGATTTCCTGGTACATATATATTCTCCTAGCTAGTTTCCTCCACAGGTGGTGGTGGTGGAACTGCATTTTGGCTCTGTCTGGTTACTCTACGTCTAGACATAATTTCGTCTGAGATTGGTGGTGCCTGAAAAAATCATCAAAATAGGTGAGAAATCATTGATACTTCATGTAGGCATGCTAACCGATGTAAAATTTCAAATTGCAGCTCATTTTATAAAAGAAATACTGTCTTTCCTATGTAGGGTCGATGGTGGGGGTCGATGGTATGTTCAACCCTCAGTATCCGACCCTGGGAATGACCTGTTCTTCCCGAGAGCTGAGGGTCAATGGATATCCGACCCTCAGTATCCGACCCTGGGTTTTCTGTCAGATTCCCGAGAGCCGAGGGTCGATGGTAGGGTCGATCCGAGGGTCGATTGTCCTGGTCGAATTGTCCGACCCTCAGACCAAAAATCAGACTTTTAAAATCCGATTTTAGGTTCATTCTCTGTTATTTCCCTCCCGTTTTGACTCGTCTCTCACCTCTGAGTTGCTACAGTGCCACTCCACTATATTGGTCATTTTGGATCCGGGTTTCAACATCAACATCATCCCTATAGGTATGTTTTCTCATTTTTACCTGTTTTTAGGTTTCCATTTCTAGGTTTTAGTCCAATTAACCCAAAATTTTCAAATTAAACTTTTTCCAACCGTAAAAATTTGATTTTTATTGGGGGCTTTTGTTATTGGTGTCTCGAGGAATGAAAGCCCTCAAAAGTTTTTGAATTTCATCGGTTGGTTATCGAAAAACTTGGATTTTTGCTCTTTTGCCCTAATTTTTCAAAATTTTTGATTTCTTGAAATTTCTACAAAGTGGACCTCATTGGTTAAAATTTCCTACTGTATGTGTGTTGTAGGATACGTTAGAACCTACGTAAGTCCTCCTGGCCATGTGTATGGGTGACAAGTGAGGCTGTTGGCCACTTACGTCGTTAAAATGTCAAATTATGGATTTTTATCCTATTAACTCATTATCTGTTTTTCTTTGCAGATACCATGGCTCGTACCAAGGTACCCCGAGTTCGTGATCCTCTTCGCTTCCGCTCCAATGAAGCCGATGCACAGTATGCCCACTACATTCGTAAGAAGGTAGAGGGTGGTCGTTTGGTGAACATGGCTGAGCTAGCCCTGTTCAATGTGGAGAGAGCATTTGGTGATATGGGGTGGCTCCCCGTGATCACTTACGACGCGTGCACCTACCCGGATTTAGTGCGACAGTTCTATTGTAATCTCCAGGTGGTGGGGGATTACAATGATGTGGATAGGGGTCATGAGCTACGCATCATCAGCTATGTAAAGGGAGTGAAGATTTCATTTGACTATCGGCAGCTGGCCAATCTACTAGGCATTCCCTATGATGGCCCTATGGTGTACTGTGCGCCTGGAGAGCTCCAGTTTGTTTCCATGGAGATGAGGGCAGAGATCGACAGTCAACTGCTACGACCTGATCGCTGACAGATGAGAGCTTGTTACATGCGTCCGGCTCCACGGGTCTTCTGCAAGATTATCCAGCATAATCTGATTCCGCAGAGTGGCCATTGCGAGAGGGTTTCTCAGCTGACCTAGTATTGTTATACAGTATCTGCACTAAACAGCCCGTCTGCCTGCCATACATCATCATGCGGACTATGATTAGTGCCACATTGCCCAGTCATAGGGGTAATCTACCCTATGGACGTATGATCACAGTCCTGCTTACCCGCCTGGGGGTTGATTTGGTGGATGAGAATATTCAGGAGAAAACCTTCTCGTCGCCTCTAGATTTGGAGGCTATCTACAGGATGGGCATGCGGGATGCCCAAGTTAGTGACGAGGAGAGGAACGAGATGGTGCACCCTCTCACTCACATCGAGATGGTTGATGCTGAGGCAGTTGCTGCCATTGCTAGAGCTCATGCGGATCCTATCGATGATGATGACCGCATGTATATGGATGTCGACTCGATACCACCGCCTTCACCGACGCATGCGGCTGGAGTTGGTACTTCTTTTGCGGCGGATCCTGCACCTGAGACTGGTCCTTCTCATGCGGCTGGTCCTTCACGTCCACCTTCTGATATGATGGAGTTGTTGCATGAGATCAGAGAGGCTCAGCGCAGATCTGATCTGAGGATGGATGAGTTGCTGGATGCCCAACGTCAGACTGATCAGCGGGTGGCTGATCTTACAGCTAGTCTTCAGGCGACTCAGTCCCAGGTGGCCTGGTTGACCAGAGTCTATGCCGAGGACTATGACAGAGACCGCGAGGCACCGCCTCCTCCTTCACCTCTAGCTTCTTGATTGTATTTATTTTCTTGTACTACAGAGTAACTGTTCGGGTTGTGGACTGTACTCTGCTTTAGTTATGTATATATATTTGTGTCTCTCATATTGTATATAAACTGTTTCCCCTTTAATAGATGCATTATTCTCTTTTAATTTGGTCTCAACCATCACTTGTGCTTTTAGTGTGTTTGTATTAAAGTTTTTACTTTTATCCTATCTCAGTTCACAATTGTCTTGAATGTATACTAGTTCAGTGGACAAGGCCTGAGATGCTCTGATACCAAGTTGTCACACCCCAATTCCACACTATTCAGAACGGTGTGATGAACCGCTAACAAACCAATGGTTCAACTAGGATCTCAAGTAGGCTATATCCGTTTGATCTAAACCCCATACATCCATAATCATAATCAGTGTAAATACACAATAGCGGAAGTCTTATAATAAAATGAACTGAGAATCTATTGTGATATCAATATTTAAATAACCAATTATTCGATATCAACTAAGACATAAATAAATATCAAATACATGTCTTTAATAAATCCAAATAAATAAAGTAAAAATTTAATCGAATACACATGAGTTGCACTCGCAAGAGATGTCATGTGTATCCACTTCATCTTTAGCTACCATGGCTGCTACGTTCCCGTACGCTGGAGCATTTAAATAATCTTCAACAGTTGTACCTGCATCATCAACTAAAATATTCGACGTCGAAAAGGGTGAGCACACATCATGGCTCAGTGAGCAAACAAAATAATGCAACAATACATATGCATGCGATTCAATTCATATCTTTGGTCTGGTTTTACGTTTGCATTGTGCTATAGAAAGAATAGGTGGCCGCCGCACCTCTATGCACGAGAGTGTGGATACGCCCGATGACTCTAACCGTCGCCCACAGCACCCAAATGAACATTGTACAATGAAGGTCACATTTATCGATGCACAACTCCATACCAACAAATAAACCCCTGATGGCTAGGGCTGCAAATGGGGCTCGCTACTAACCAATCCTAATGTCAAACAATGTATCCAAGGCCTCACCCCAGTATCCCTCAGATCACCCGTAGAGATAGAGCTAAGGCCCCTCGGTAGAGTATAGGACTCAAGGACCGAGACCCTCCTTGGTACCCTACGTCGCAATAGTTCTGCTAAGGTAACGGCGATACGACGATGCTAATGCACAAGACTTGAGTCAGAGATAGAGCTAAAGAGTAAGGATCAAACACCGCATAACACCTCCCCTGATGCCCTACTTGCATCAAGCAAACTAACCACACACAAACATTCACATGCCTATTCCTAGCATTAATCATCATCATCATGTTATAGGTAAACAGAATTAAATATGCATGAACAATAATAGTAGGAATATTGGATGACATGTTGAATGCACATTACAAGCATATTTGCAAAGAATCAAGCATGGCATTGGACTCAAGAAAATAAAAGTAGTTTGTTATTAACCAATTAGTTTAGGTCTTGTTTCCTCACCTTAGCTTGTTATTAGATCCTCTTCCAAGCTTTAGAATTACCTTTACACTGTTATTATATTGCTAGAAAACCTAACAAAGCCGATAAAATTTAATTAAAATTTATTCAAAATTTAAAAACCATTCTGTTAACTGAGGGTCGGAGGTAGGGTCGGAGTCATGATCGACCCTAGGTGCGACCCTCCCCAATCTGGACTTCCCGAACACTGACGGTCGATACTCAAGATCACATAGGGTCCGATGGTCATCGACCCTCTGTGCGACCCTCGGTGTATTTTGGTCAATTTCCTTACTTTTAATACATTTTTCGTATTTGGGATCCTATGGCTTGATCCGACATTCCATTCAACATTCATTCTATGGTCTAGAACCATGAATTATCTACTTGAATAGCTTTCATATAATCTCCCATGGTTTTTCATGAAAACCTAACCATGGGTTGATGGTTAGGGTTTCTCCGGTTCTCTCATCATTATCTAACCTAAGGTCTGTAGAAACTCATGGAATTAATATCCATATCTGAGAAGATTACTCCTTCTCTGCAACACTTCTTCTTCCTTAGCCTTTTCTTCATGTTTTCCTTCTCTTCTTCTCTTCCTTCTCTTCTCTTTCTCTCAATCCAATTAGGGTTGTAAAAGGAGTGAAAGAGGTTTAGGGACATCCTTTAAATAGAGTAGAAACATCATAAAATACGTCCCTTTGAGATTAGGAATGAATCCAACTCACAAATTAGGAAATTTCCTAATTTCAATTTCGGCGACAACTGAGGGTCGATGGGAGGGTCGATGATCCCGTCGACCCTAGGTTCATACGATGTCCGACCCTCCCTGTAAAACAGAGGGTCTGACTTTCTATTTTGGGGGGTCCGACCCTCCTTAGCTGGGTATGCGACCCTCCCCTTAAATTGAGTGTTTTAGGGTCGATTTGATACCTGAGATCTCGATCTCCTTCACGCCCTTGGTCCATTTGACTCGACCATGACGGGTAAACCTGGTTCAATGTGATAAGACCGGGTTAGATTGACACGGGTCTTACACAATATAACGTGGTTCACCATCCACATACTGTGATGGCTACTCCACGGGGTAATACCCTAACAGGGTTTCGTATATTCCCTATACTCAACAATAATGCTATGGTTGCACCTACAACCCCGATGCTACAACATCAACCGCATTCACAGCTACAACTGTGTCTGAGGCACCTACCCCAACTCCAGTCAAGCACCCACTTGACAGGTTATACAATGTATATATCAAATATTTTTACAAACCCTTCCCATATGGCATTGATACAGAAAATAGAGTTTGTGTGCGAGATTACCTCCCGGTCTTTCTCACAACTGATGCAAGCCTCTCAGATGCTAGCATCTCGGCCTCCTCTTGGGCTTTACAAGTAGTTCTTCACCACAAAGACTCCATTGGACACTCACAGCTGGTCCACTCACTCTCTTCAAGCTTCAACGAAGCTTTCATGGCCTCACACATGCAGTAGGAGTCTCTCTCTCTCTTGGAGAAGCTTCAGTGTAGGGTTTTCATCAAATCGCCATTAGAGGGCTTCTGCTCGAGCTCAAACCACTCCCATTTTCTTCTATATTGAAATACCTTCAATTTGACATATTATGGGCCTCGATCCAAGATCGGATGGCTGAGATATGATCAAAAGAAGTTCGGTGAATGATTACATGCGCCGTGACGCACCATAACGACGCCGCGTCTGACGTACGTACGCTGCTGTCGATTTCTGATTGGCAGAGAGGGAATCAACATATTCAGACCGCTGGATCGATCTTCAAAAGGCAGGATCTCTCATGGACCGTCAGATCGGTCAGATCCCGTCAGCAATACTCAGAATGCACCTCGACCTTCAGATCGCATCTTCTGCGCATGCGCACCTCATGCGCGCAACATCAAATCATGGGTTCGGCTCCATGCGGCGCGAACCACACAATTAAACTGCCTCCAGCCAATGAGAAGGCTCGCGATGGACTCTAGGCACGATTTCTGTGCATCACTAGATCCTGCCTTTTTGTAAGCCTTTTATCTGGAATATAGCTGACGTGGCTTGATCCGAGCCACCCATACCGAATATGCTCCCATTTAAAAAGGCCAAAATACCCCTGCTAATATACTAAATGGCCTCTGTAACCATTAGTATCACCTACAGGTTTTTGGATTCCAGTAGGGTCCGAAACCCTTGCCCCTTTGCGACATTTTGTCGAACACCTTATGCGCATGCCTCCTTGTGCTGGCTTGCGGCGCGCGCGCGCGGCAATGCTGCTGCACTGTTTACTGCTGCCGAGCTTGCTTCCTTGCGGCATGACACGAGGCGATGATGTGCTGTGCTACTACTGTGCTGCTTGCTTGGCTGCCTTCGTCTGCGTGGCTGTGCTGTGCGCATGGCCCTGACATGCTGCTGGGCATGCTGGCATGGCTTGCTGGCCTGGTGCCGCGGGCATCTGCCATGCTAGCCTGGGCACCCAAGGTGGGACCCACCTGGTCCCCACCCATTCTCTCTCATCTTTCTCTCTCCTCCATTTTCTCTCTCTTCTTTCTCTCTCTTTATCTGGACTTTCTCATCAGCTGAACTACATTTCTTCGACTATTGCATCAACCCAATCACCCTGTCTGTCAGAGAGCCCTATAGACACTCTCTCTCATCCATATCACTCTCTGAGCTAAGATTACCAACAATGACAACTCTCACTGCACTGTCTAAACAGTGTTCCAACATATTTATCATTATTTGGTATTTTCTCAGATGAGTTCTCATTACCCATTCTCTACCCAGATAGTGGTGGGGTCAGGTTGAGGCCTTTTCTTAGTGCCCAATGGGCGATGGGCCAGCGTGTAGCGGATCTCACTTTGAGTCTCCACGTCACCCAAGAGTATAACTTTATCTTTTTTTAAAGTTACTCTCATTTTGATCTATGGCCATTGTTTTCTTATCTTTCTTGGATTTGGCCCGAGATCTTTCCCTTTACCTTTGCAGGGATTTAGGAGTTACTAGCCAATTTCTTTCTTCCTTTATCATACATCGTGTTCCACATCTTGTGAGTATCAGCTCGATTTTCTAATTTTTTGCTTACAGATGCTTCCTTCTTGTTACTGTACTATATCTTTTGTATACTCAAGTAACTATCTGACTGGTAGACCATACCATATGTTAATTGTTTATCAAGATACGTTTGGATTTTCTTTTCTTCTATCTGTATATATCCACCTTTTATATGTACATTATTGTCTTTTTTAAGTTCTATCTCAACCAGCACAGGTGCTTATGGTGTGTTTGTATTAAAACTTTTAATTTATCCTAACTCAGTTCATGGACTCTTGTGGAAGTATTCAGGTTTGATGGGCAAGGCTTGAGAGCTCTTATACCAAATTATCACACCCCAATGTTAGACTAACCATTGGTGTGATGAACCATCATAAGAACCAGCAGTTCAAACCAGAATCTTGTATATGTTGTGCCAACCATGTTAAACTAAAATACATTTCACATCAATCAAAGATATTAAAGTAAATAGTGAAAGTCTTATTAATAATGAACTGAGTGTCTACAATGATAAGTAATTACATAATCCAGTTATATCCAAGTAACCAAAAAATAATTAATACCTATTACAACTATCAAAATACAAAAATAAAACACTATGTGTAACCATGGTGGAATACTTGCTTGACGAATCATATTCATCCTCCACAGCTTGCACATCCATAACTGCCACGTGTCTAAAGATTGGCACATTCATGTAGTCTTCAACAGTATTACCTGCAACATTAGAAACTAAAATAAAATGGTACCATGGGGTAAGCTCCCAACCTAGCTCCATGAGAAAACAAAACAATGCAACAAACAGATGCATGCATTCAATTCATATCTTTGGTCTGATTTTTAAGTTTGCAATGTGCTATAGAAAGGATTGGCTACCATCGCACCTCTATACATGAGTGCGTGAATCCGTCCAATGGATCAAACACCATTGCCGTCCCACATGCACCTACCATGGAATAGAGTTAGAGCTAAAGTGTCCAGATCACACACTCAGTACTTCCCCCGATGCCCTACCCAGACCAACACATAAGCCCCTATTAGCGAGGGCTTATAAACTGAGCTCACAACTAACCAATCCTAATTTCATCCAGTGCATCCATGGCCTCACCCCAGCATCCCTCAATACATCCATAAAGATAGAGCTAAGGCCCCCTGGCAGAGTCAATGACCATACAGTCCGAGACCACCTCCCCTGATGCCTTACGACGTAATAGATCTGCTAAGGTAATGGCAATACGACAATGTCAGTAGGCAAGACTTGAATAGAGATAGAGCTAGAGTCTGGTGACCAGGTCAAAGAACATAATGCCAAATCCTCCCCCTGATGCGCCACTCGCATCCAATATACTAACCCCACACACATAATCACATGCCTATTCCTATCATCATCAATCAATATGGTTGCAAATAGACAGAAGTAAATATGCATGAGCAGTATTAACAGTAGTATTGGATGGCATGTGAGTTGCACATTACAAGCATACAATCATAGAATCAATCATGGCATTAGACACAATTAACTAAAACAACTTGTTATTATTTAATTAGTTTAGGTCTTGTTCACTCACCTGTTAACAAAACTTGATCTCCTTCGAAGCCTTGTAATTTTCATTGAATCAATTGAATGGCCTAAAAGTTGTATAAATTTAAATTAGGATTCATGTGTAATGTGTTATAGTAGTCGAAAATCAAAATAGATCACTGATAGGTGTCTGATAGGCCCTATGGTTGCATGCTGGGTCGACCATACCACGTATGGTTGATACCCTACGATTACACTAGATGCAACCATACCCTGCGATCATACATTTCTTGAATTCTTCCAGAATAGCTATGGTCAACACTATGGTCATCCTATGGTCGATCTATAGTCGACCGTAGCTACGACCATACGATTACTGATCAGAACCTACTTTTAATCCGAACTCTTCCTCTTGGTGCCTCAGTAGGGTCCTTCCTAATGATCATTCTTAGGTCCATTCTCTTAGTTTAATCAACTGATTACTTTAATCCATTCTCTGTGGTCTCCTCTTGAGGTTTGTTCAGGGAATCCCATAATTGAATCTTTGCATTGGGTTTGGTCTTACAATTTACACTAGAGACTTCTAATCTTGATGTTCTGAGGCTTACAGAGATAAGGTTCATACCTTACTTGTTGTAGGGAATCATTAAAACTCTTCTCTTAGCCTTCTCCTTAGTTTTCTCTCCTTCTCTTCCTCTAGGGTTTGCTAATGTTTCGAAAGAGTGAAAAAGGTTGAGGGACGTGCTTTATATGGAGAGAAACCTTCCATATAGAGTTCTCCAATATTAGGAAAGAGATCCCCCCCCCCTTAATTTGGAAAGTTTCCAACTTGGAGTCTTGTTTTGGGGTCGCACGGTCGGATGGTACAGTCTCATAATCCGTCGACCATAAGCTCAAAAACATCAATCGTACGGTCACTATTTGTTTGGTCTTCATTTCTTACCATATGGTCGACCATACCTACCTAGGTAGTTGACCATACACTTGATTCTAAGTGTTTTTGAGTCGATTCTCATACCTGGTCTTGTGGTCCATCTTTACACGGTCGGTCCACTTGATCCAACAATGATGGGAAGACCTAGCACGACACAGTTAGACCAAGTTCTTGGCGTACGGGTCTTACAGACAAGGCACCACAAATACGTGCAAAAGGGACCTAATGGGCGGCCACGTGGTCTTATTACTTAGGTGATGAACCAGCAAAACGTGACTTGTTAATAATAATAATAATAAAGCCAGCTAGACGCAACCTATTAATGATAATGAAGCCGACAAGATGTGACCTGTTAATGATAATAAAGCCGTCTAGCATGGGAGGACGATGTAAGACCCGCACTCTGAAAACCCGGTCTAACCTTGGTTTCGTGTCGTGACAGGTCTTCCGATCATCACCGAGCCAGACGGGGCAAGCGGATAACAAACAGGTACGAAATCGGACCGAAGTCGACCAATTATACCTGATTTTAGGTATACCGGTCGATGGTACCGGATGATGGTACCAGTCGACCGGTATGGCCTGCACAGCTATGTGCGGGAATTTGGAAATTGGTCTCTGCGGGTCCCGCTTTCCTGATTTTGAATCCTAGAAGTTTCCTAATCCTAGTAGGGTTACTAAACCCTATTTTTAGCCTATAAATACACCCTTAAACCCCTCAAATCCTTTCCATTGTCTCTCACAAACCCTAGAGAAGAGAAAGAGCTTGGAAAGGAGAAGGAGCTAGGAAGAAGAAGGAGGTGCCGCCATTACCGTTTGACGAAGCTCACGCTACGCCTATCAACGGTAAGTGTTTGAATCCCTCTTCTTACCCTATGATAGTTGTGTGGGTGGATCAATACCATGCAAAGTAGGTATTGATCTAAAACCCTAAATTGGCCAATAAACCCTAAGTTGCCGTCAAACCCTAGATTCGAGTTTCGAGATGATATTCATCGAAACGAGACTTGAATGAGTTGGGGATAGCTCTAACTCAAAGCCTAGACTTAGAATGGATAGGAGAAACCCTGAAAATCCATGGAGGATGATCGACGGCAGTCGAAGAACCCATGTATGGTCTTCCGGAGACATACCGGTCGACTATACCGGTTGCACATAGTGCGACCGGTATGTTGCGACCGCTACCTCTCGGGAGGTTGTTTGTGGGGGACCGGCTGACCATACCGGTCGCCAGTCTTTCCCACAGAGCTGCGACCGGTACATGCCACCGGCCAGCTCTGTGAGGGTAGTTTGTGATCTTTGTTGGTTTCCGACCAACATGAAACCCTAAATAATATATTCTAATGAAACCCTAATATTATGTAGGACGCTGTGACTTGTCATTTGGACCTTGCGACGTGGAGCAAGTTAACGAACGAGCGTCAGGTAAGGGAATCTGACCTAAACCTAATAATTAATGGACAGTAAATCATTGTTAATCATTGAATATCTATGATGTGATGTTTGTGCATATTCACATGCCATCCTTTACTTTCAGTTATTATTATTATTGTTCATGCATTCATAGGATGTGATTGTTAGGCATGTGATTGTTTTCGTTGGTGTGTGGAGTGGGGCATGGGCCTGGGATCGCTCTTCACATTGGCACCTTTTGTAGTATTCTATCTTAACATGCTTGGTACGGGTGGGGTATCAGGGGAAGATCGTGGTACGGTGGTCTCCGATATTGATGTTGTCCCGGCCATCGTTGTGTGGTACTGAGGATTCCGAGTCGACGCTGGCTTGTCCACGATGCTTTAGCTCTATCTCTATGCCGTAGGGAGTTATGTTGGGATAGGGTCTACCTGCGTATTGTTTCTATCCTAGTGGGTAAGTTGCGGATAGGGTATTAGGGGGAGGTGAGGTGTGGTGGTCTCCGACCCGGCCTGCATGCTCTAGCTCTATCTCTATGCCGTAGACGGCTGTGCTGGGATAGAGCATACGTTGTTGACATCTAGGATTGGTTAGTTGCGAGCCCAGTTTGCGAGCCCCGGCCGTAGGGGCTTAGGTACTTGGTATGGGTAGAGTATCGGGGAGGTGCGGTTATACCTTAGCTCTATCTCTATTCCATGATGGGTGCATGTGGGTTGGTGGTAGTGTGATTCTTGTGCGACGCCACACACTCGTGTATAGAGGTGCGGGGGGCCACCAAACCTTTCTATAGCACATTGCAAACTTAAAACCAGACCACAAAGATAAAATGATTGTTACTCATGCATAATCTTGTGAAACTGTCTGATTGTCTTACTGAGCTGTGTTGTGAGCTCACCCTTTGTGCACATCTTGTTTTAGATATAGATGCAGGTTATACTGTGGATGATTACGTGAATGCTCCGACGTATGGAGGTGTAGCTGCTCTGGATGTACAGGCAGGAGAGGACGAGCATGACGCTTCATGCGAGTGCCCTTTCTGCGTGTACCTGTGATGGATTTTTATTTATTTATTTCCGTTATTTTGATTGGATTAAAGGGATGTAATGATATTATTATTATGTGTTTGATTTTGAATAATGGGATATTTATTTAAATTATCAATAGATACTCAGTTCATTTTATTTAAAGTCTTCCGCTGTATATTTATATTCTGATTGTGGTTATGCGTAATTGGTTTGTATGGGTGGACACGGCCTATTCGAGATCCTGGTGTGAACCGTTGGTTCAATGACGGTTCACTCACACGGTTCTTGAAGTTGAAACCGTCATCGTTCACCGGCAGGACAGGGAAACCATTGTGGCCAGCACAGTGGGTTTCTGAAATGGAAAAGAACTTCCGATTGATGACGTGCACTGAGGAGGAGAAGGTTCTATTTGCCACACACATGCTGAGAGAGGACGCGAATGCTTGGTGGAATTCCACACGGGCATATTTGGAGAACCAATACGCACTAGTGGACTGGGAAGTGTTTAAAGTGGCTTTCTTCGATAAATATTTCCCAAAGAGCTTCAGAGATCAAATGGAGAGAGAGTTTATCAACCTGCAGCAGGCTCAGTCGACTGTAGATGCATATCAGCAGAGGTACGAAGAGCTGTTCTTCTTCGCACCAGTCAGTATGCGGGAAGAGGAGACAAAGATACGTAGGTTCACCATGGGACTACGTGGAAGCATCAGAGAGCATCTTTTGGGTCTGGATAAGAAGACCTACAACGAGGCAGTGCAGGTTGCGAGGGTGATAGAGTCCAGTCAGAGGGACAGCTTCTTCGCCCGTAACGGGGGAGTGAAGAGATCTGGCCGGAGAGAGCTCGGGTGGCGTAATACTAGACCATTCCGCCCATATGGGCGGTAGACCGCTACAAGCACTGCGAGAAACAACCCGGCACCACCGTGCCACAATTAGCCGGACCCAACCCAAATATTAAGTGTTATAACGTCGGCAAGAATCGGGACATGTTGCAAGGAACTGCACGCTACCTAAGAAGCAAGCTCCCCAAAGAAGCCGAGTTTATGCAAATACCACCGAAGAGGCAGCCGCATCACCCGATGTGGTAACCGGTACGACCTTATCCCTTACTATTTGGTTTATTCTTTCGGTTGCATGAGCATATAGAACTAAGGGGCAATATATTCCGGGAATTGTAAATGTAGCTGGTTTACCCGCTGAGTACTATTTGACTGCGGGGCCACGCACTCCTTTGTTTCTATTTCTTTTGGGAAGCGAATGGAGTTACCAATCAAGCAATTGAACCCAAGCTTGATAGTTCGCTCTCCACTAGGAGTCGAAGTGGCTTTGACCAAGTATTATGGACCATGTAATCGTAAGTATCGAGGGCCGAGACCTAGAAGCAAGCCTAGTAATACTTGAGATGGCAGATTTTGATGTCATTTTAGGAATGGATTGGCTAGGACATCATTCGGCCGTCCTTTTGTGTGGGGAAAGGAAGCTTGTGCTTCATCGACAAAGAGGGAAGGGAATACGGTTTCATTGGGATTAAGCTATCAAGGAAGTGAAAGTTGATCCTCTCCGCCCTCAAGACTAAGAGATGCTTGGAGAAAGAGGGAGTTGATTATCTCGTATCTGTAGTCGACCTCACAAGCAGAGTCACTCAAGATGGAGGATATAGAGGTGGTTCGGGAGTTTCCGGATGTATTTCCCGGAAGATCTTCCGGGCTTACCACCGGACGGGGCTACATAATTTGTGATAGACCTTATACCGGGGTTCAGCTCCGGTGTCTAAAGCACCATACAGGATGGCCCCGACCGAGTTAAAGGAGTTGAAGACCCAATTACAAGAATTGCTGGATAAGGGCTTCATACGACCTAGTATATCACCTTGGGGAGCACCTGTGTTGTTCGTCAAGAAGAAAGATGGAAGTGTACGGCTATGTATTGACTATCGTGAGCTGAACAAGTTGACGATCAAGAATCGGTATACTTTGCCTAGGATCGATGATCTGTTCGATCAGCTGCAGGGTGCAAAGGTTTTCTCAAAGATCGATCTCCGATCGGGTATCACCAATTGAAGATCAAGGCCGAAGATATTCAAGACGCTTTCGGGATGAGGTATGGGCATTATGAGTTTCTGGTTATGTCTTTCGGGTTGACCAACGCTCCGGCGTCGTTTATGGAACCGATGAACCGAGTGTTCCATGACATGTTAGACACTTCGGTCATCGTATTCATCGACGACATATTGATTTACTCTAAGGACATGGAGACTCATACAGCGCATTTGAGAGCAGCCCTACAACGGCTGAGGGATGTGAGGCTTTATGCAAAATTCAAGAAGTGCGAGTTTTGGCTGAAGGAAGTGGCTTTCTTGGGCCATGTTGTATCCGGAGACGGTATCAAGGTTGATCCAAGCAAGATAGCTGCTATAGTAGGATGGGAAGCACCAAAATCTGTTGCAGAGATTCGTAGTTTCCTTGGGTTGGCTGGTTATTATAGAAGATTCGTGGAAGATTACTCCGGGATCGCGGTTCCACTCACCGATTGACCAAGAAGGGAGAGAAATTTATATGGACAGATGAGTGTGAGAAGGGCTTCCGGACTTTGAAGTCAAGACTTGTCTCGCACTTATCCCGACCATCCCCGAACCAAGCGTACCGTTTACCCTATATACGGATGCTTCGGGGGTTGGGTATTGGGTGTGTTCTGATGCAAGGAGAACTGGTGATCGCTTACGCATCAAGACAGTTAAAAGAGCATGAGAAGAACTATCCTACGCATGACTTTGAGCTAGCAGCGGTTATTCATGCAATCAAGACTAGGAGACACTATTTGTACGGTGAGAAGTTTCGGATCAAGTCGGATCACAAGAGCTTAACGTATCTCTTCACTCGGAAGGATCCGAATATGAGACAGAGAAGATGGCTGGAATTGTTAAAAGATTATGATTGCGACATCCAGTACCATCCGGGGTAAAGCAAATGTGGTAGCCGACGCCTTAAGCGGAAAGTGGGCATCGAAACCTGAGGCGGGACCGAGTACAAATGCTGCATTGTGTGCTGCAGCCTCGAGTTCGATGGAAATTGATGAAGAACATATTATCGAAACTGCAGAAGATCCAGTGGAGCAAGGCTTGATTCATAAGTTCACTATGATGTTCGCCGCGCTGAAGATCTCGCCGAGTCTAATTGATGAAGTCAAGGTAGCAATCCTACAGGATCCATATCTCAAGACAGTGCAGGAAGACTTAGAGAAGGGTTCGTGCAATCCTGACTTTACCTTGGAATCAGACAAAGTACTCAAGTATCACGGACGGTTATGTATACCCGAGAGCGAAGATGCGATATCAAAGGCCGAGTTATGACCGAAGCTCATTACACTCCATATTCGGTACATCCAGGAAGTACCAAGATGTACCATGATCTAAGAAGACTATATTGGTGGAGGGGTATGAAAGCTGATATAGCTCGTTTTGTGTTCCAATGTCTGAATTGCCAACAAGTTAAAGCGGAAAGGCAAAGACCCGCAGGTTTACTACAGCTGTTACCAGAACCTGCATGGAAGTGGGATTGTATCACTATGGATTTCGTCACTGGCTTACTTTTGACACGAAGGTCAGTGGATGCAGTTTGGGTTATAGTAGATCGACTCACCAAGACAGCTCGATTTATCGCGGTCAGACCTCAGTATACCATGGAGAAGTTGGCCAAGTTATATGTTGATAATATAGTCAGACTTCATGGCGTTCCAGAGAGTATAGTATCTGACAGAGATCCCCGTTTTACATCAAAATTCTGGGAAGGATTACGAAAGCTATGGGAACAAAGTTGAAGTTCAATACGGCTTTCCATCCTCGGGACCGGACGGACGGTCGAACGAACCATTCAAATTCTGGAAGATATGCTTCGAGCTTGTGCATTAGATTTCAAAGGAGCTTGGGATGAGAAGCTATCACTTATCGAGTTTGCTTACAACAATAGTTATCAGGCTACAATTCAGATGGCCTCATATGAAGCTCTCTATGGGAGAAAATGTCGTACACCTCTATTATGGAATGATGTGGGAGAAAGAAGAATTGTAGGACCAGAGTTTGTTGAAGAAACTTGCCGAGTGATTGATCAGATCAAAGAGAGAGTAAAGACAGCTCAGGTTCGACAGAAGCACTATGCAGATAATCGACGTCGAGATCTGGAGTTTGCGGTGGGTGACAAAGTGTTCTTGAAGGTGTCACCGGTGCGAGGTCCGAAACGGTTTGGTAAGAAGGGGAAGCTATGCCCCGGTATGTGGGACCATATGAGATATTAAATCGACGTGGTAATGTAGCATATCAACTGGCTCTACCACCATCTATGTCTAGCGTCCATAATGTGTTCCATGTATCATTACTGAAGAAGTATGTCAGAGATCCATCGCATATCTTGAGCGTTGATCCTCCAGACTTGACTGAAGACTTAACTTTTGAAGTGGTGCCTGTAATGCTCTCAAGCCGAAAAGTTCAGCAACTTCGAACCAAGGATATCCACTATGTAAAGGTGCATTGGAGAAGCCAAAATGTGGAGGAAATTACTTGGGAAGAAGAGAGCGCGATGCGAAAGGAGTACCCTAACCTTTTTGACGATCAAGGTACGTTTAAATTTCGAGGCCGAAATTTCTTTTAAGGGTGGGGGAGTTGTAGTACCTACATGCAAATTTCGGGACGAAATTTCTTTTAAGGGTGGTGGAGTTGTAAGACCCGCACTCTGAAAACCCGGTCTAACCTTGGTTTCGTGTCGTGACAGGTCTTCCGATCATCACCGAGCCAGACGGGGCAAGCGGATAACAAACAGGTACGAAATCGGACCGAAGTCGACCAATTATACCTGATTTTAGGTATACCGATCGATGGTACCGGATGATGGTACCGGTCGACCGGTATGGCCTGCACAGCTATGTGCGAGAATTTGGAAATTGGTCTCTGCGGGTCCCGCTTTCCTGATTTCGAATCCTAGAAGTTTCCTAATCCTAGTAGGGTTACTAAACCCTATTTCTAGCCTATAAATACACCCTTAAACCCCTCAAATCCTTTCCATTGTCTCTCACAAACCCTAGAGAAGAGAAAGAGCTTGGAAAGGAGAAGGAGCTAGGAAGAAGAAGGAGGTGCCGCCATTACCGTTTGACGAAGCTCACGCTACGCCTGTCAACGGTAAGTGTTTGAATCCCTCTTCTTACCCTATGATAGTTGTGTGGGTGGATCAATACCATGCAAAGTAGGTATTGATCTAAAACCCTAAATTGGCCAATAAACCCTAAGTTGCCGTCAAACCCTAGATTCGAGTTTCGAGAAGATATTCATCGAAACGAGACTTGAATGAGTTGGGGATAACTCTAACTCAAAGCCTAGACTTAGAATGGATAGGAGAAACCCTGAAAATCCATGGAGGATGATCGACGGCAGTCGAAGAACCCATGTATGGTCTTCCGGAGACATACCGATCGACTATACCGGTTGCACATAGTGCGACCGGTATGTTGTGACCGCTACCTCTCGGGAGGTTGTTCTGTGGGGACCGGCTGACCATACCGGTCGCCAGTCTTTCCCACAGAGCTGCGACCGGTACATGCCACCGGTCAGCTCTGTGAGGGTAGTTTGTGATCTCTGTTGGTTTCCGACCAACATGAAACCCTAAATAATATATTCTAATGAAACCCTAATATTATGTAGGACGCTGTGACTTGTCGTTTGGACCTTGCGACGTGGAGCAAGTTAACGAACGAGCATCAGGTAAGGGAATCTGACCTAAACCTAATAATTAATGGACAGTAAATTGTTGTTAATCATTGAATATCTATGATGTGATGTTTGTGCATATTCACATGCCATCCTTTACTTTCAGTTATTATTATTATTGTTCATGCATTCATAGGATGTGATTGTTAGGCATGTGATTGTTTTCGTTGGTGTGTGGAGTGGGGCATGGGCCTGGGATCGCTCTTCACATTGGCACCTTTTGTAGTATTCTATCTTAACATGCTTGGTACGGGTGGGGTATCAGGGGAAGATCGTGGTACGGTGGTCTCCGATATTGATGTTGTCCCGGCCATCGTTGTGTGGTAACCGAGGATTCCGAGTCGACGCTGGCTTGTCCACGATGCTTTAGCTCTATCTCTATGCCGTAGGGAGTTATGTTGGGATAGGGTCTACCTGCGTATTGTTTCTATCCTAGTGGGTTAGTTGCGGATAGGGTATCAGGGGGAGGTGAGGTGTGTTGGTCTCCGACCTGGCCTGCATGCTCTAGCTCTATCTCTATGCCGTAGACGGCTGTGCTGGGATAGAGCATACATTGTTGACATCTAGGATTGGTTAGTTGCGAGCCCAGTTTGCGAGCCCTGGCTAGTAGGGGCTTAGGTACTGGTATGGGTAGAGTATCAGGGGAGGTGCGGTTATACCTTAGCTCTATCTCTATTCCATGATGGGTGCATGTGGGTTGGTGGTAGTGTGATTACTGTGCGACGCCACACACTCGTGTATAGAGGTGCGGGGGCCACCAAACCTTTCTATAGCACATTGCAAACTTAAAACCAGACCACAGCATAAAATGATTGTTACTCATGCATAATCTTGTGAAACTGTCTGATTGTCTTACTGAGCTGTGTTGTGAGCTCACCCTTTGTGCACATCTTGTTTTAGATATGGATGCAGGTTATACTGTGGATGATTACATGAACGCTCCGACGTATGGAGGTGTAGCTGCTCTGGATGTACAGGCAGGAGAGGACGAGCATGACGCTTCATGCGAGTGCCCTTTCTGCGTGTACCTGTGATGGATTTTTATTTATTTATTTCAGTTATTTTGATTGGATTAAAGGGATGTAATGATATTATTATTATGTGTTTGATTTTGAATAATGGGATATTTATTTAAATTATCAATAGATACTCAGTTCATTTTATTTAAAGTCTTCCGCTGTATATTTATATTCTGATTGTGGTTATGTGTAATTGGTTTGTATGGGTGGACACGGCCTATTCGAGATCCTGGTGTGAACCGTTGGTTCAATGACGGTTCACTCACACCGTTCTGGTTGGATCAGAATTGGGGTGTGACAGACGAGTTGAGCTAGCCAAAATGTGCGCTAGTGCTTAATACGTTGACACCCAGGGATACGTGTCTTCTAACCATTGCAAGACAAAATGTGGCATTAACACCTCTCTTTCTACTAGGTCTATTGATTTTAATAATAACAATAAGAATCGCTATAATCTAATTTTTTTTCCTATTAAATTCTTCTTCAATCCCTTATTTATTTGGGACTATTGTTATCGGATTTCCAGGTTCTTCTATCTTCATCTATTAAATTTCATGGACTCATTTAATGTAGTTCTTACAGTATAAAATATTACCTACAATGATGGTTGGACAGCGAGGTTGAAACTTTGATAGCACTGGCAGTCCTTGTAGGCTTCTTCTTTCCTTCTTTCTTCTTACTTTCTACTCCTCCATTAGCACTCTTCCTTAAAGAATGTGTAAGAGGTTTTATAACGAACATTACATCCCTAGGAAAGAGAGGTTTAGTTGGTTTCATCTTCCATGTTTCCTTCTGGAAGTATAACTCTTCCAGAAGTAGGAGACGATGGGAAGAGGCCATGTAGCAAACAAGTTGAGAGAATCTAGGAGCTCCTATTTCATAGAGGACTCCAAGGCTATTTCACTAAAGATGGGACTCTAATGGTTCATCCAAGAGTGAAAGAATATTCCTAATTGCTTCTAGAATTAATTCAACTTGATCCATTCCTATGGATAGGTTGTACACTTAGTCCGGTTGGAACTGGCAGATCTTACTGGCTAGAGTTTCCCGACTGGCCTTATCCTTCGATGCCAATATTAAGGACTTAATTTGTAACTTTTCTTTTATTTTCGGTTCGGTCCACCATTGGTGCAACCAAATTCCTTGCTAATGACTAGGGAACCTATTTGGTTGACTGTGGAAAACCCTCCTAGTACAATAGAAATCTTATTAGGCCGGATTTTCTAGGTGCGGGCTTTATAACTCCCCCTTAATAGAATTTTGTCCCTGAAATTCCAATATACTAAGGGTCTCAATTTGCAAGGTTCTCCCCCTAACAATACTATCCACTAAGGGTTTCATACACGTTACTACTCCTCAGCTATTTGCTATGGGTCTTGCAGTCTCCATTCCTAACTAGTACCAGTCCATCTCTCTGAGTTGAACCCTCTTCTTGTTATTAGTTTAGGCTAAAAGGGTTTAAATCTTAAACTTTTATTCCTACTCGCTTTTGTTATTGGAATATTCTTTATTCTGGTAGTTTTAGGTTTATTAGAGCCTCCTAGACTCTATTCTACAAGTTAATTTTGGTTTCATTGAAATGTACTCTTGGGGTAATTTATGTAGGATTAACATTATTTTGTCTTTTCATTTTGTGATTCCGTTATCTGCATCCCATTTATCCTAATGGTTTCCTAGAGCTCTAGGCTAGTCACCTTCCAACTAACATTTTAAATCTTACGATATTTTCCCACTATCTTACAAAGATTCACCATTTATTAACTTAGTTCCATCATGCTAAATAATCAACAATCAAGTGTCTTACTATACACTAACATCATATCAATATGACCTAACCATTCCTTTAGCATGCGCACATGATATTGTTATAAACATGGCTTCAAAAGTTTAGTAGTTACTAGTTGGAGTTTCATTCATGTTGTTCATATCCTCGTTTCTTGCATCACCCTTGCTCTCAGGCTGAGGTTGAACGATCATCTGATGACAGTTCACTCCAGCTAGGGACTTAGCTCTTGCCTTGAGCATTGACGAGCATTCTTTAAAATCTTCTTAGCCAAGATTTCATTGAGTTTATTCTTAGGTACGTAGTCTCGAGGACTACAAGGTGAGCTAAAATTTGGAACATGCACCTCAATGGGTTTTGCTTGATCTTCCATCAATGGGGTCTTCACTTCTTGGATTCGTTCTAGTAAGATCTCCAAGAACAGTACATCTGGTGCTGCTGGTACTTGTGGACATTAAATCACGCTGTGCCAATACAACAATAGTTAGAACATTTTGGCATACCCTTGGGCAAGGATCTGATCACTTCCCCAATGGTTTTGGGTTTAACTTCCTCCGCTGGACGGTGAGTTTGATAGGGTCTCTGGGTGTCTCCTGCATAAGGGTTACGCTTCACTTCAATCTCTATATCAGATCTATCCCACACTCTATCTGAAGAATATAGCTATGTAGTCAAACCTCCAAACATTTCTCGAAATTTGCTTCCGTAGTTGATAGCGGTTTTAAGTTATTGGGTCCATGCCAAGTACGACGGTTTCCTTGGACTTTAGATCATTCATAATGCCTCATAGACTCTTCTATAAATGAATCCCCCCAGATGGAGTAAAGTTCTCCCTTCAAGGTATTCTCTTAAGGTGCGAAGTAAGTCAGAAAAGCTCTTCAGAACATATCCTATGTGATTATTCCATGTTGTTGCAATAACTAGGATTCTGTATCCTGCCACCAATGATATGGTGATCCCTCTAGCTGGTAAGTGGCACACAGAACTTTTTGGGCATTATTGCAACCCATGTCTTCAAACATCTCATCCATACGCTAGTGCCACTCTTGTGAATAAGATATGTCCTCAAACATTCTAGAGAACTTTAGAGGTCTAAGTCTCAAGAATCCTTTTATTGGCCAGTCTCGTTCTATCCTGGCAGTGTTACCCCATGAAGAAGGAACATTGGTATTTCAGTTACTACTTTACGGGGTGCTGGCCATGCATACTGCGCCAGAAATGCTTCCCAAAATGTTTTCCAAGAGACTTCTTCATGGTTCATCATTAATTCAGGCTCAGCAGCTAACCACCACTGATAAGGTGCACCCTTTAACTGGTAAGCTGCACACTGAATCTTTGGGCATCTGAACACTCTAATGCCCTAGAAATTTCTCCATGCTCTGGATCTAGTATATTGGTTGATTCTGATCCTTGGACGATCCAATAAATTCAACTAATCTTAACTTAAAAAATCGGTGCCAAGTTTATTGCCCAAGCACTTCTCCTTCGCAACTATCCTATAACAGAGTGGTAGGTGGTTGATTACCATTGGGACTTGACCCGTTACTTGATCCGCTTTCAGTTGGGACTTTTGATTTGTGATACGATGGGAATCAAAACGACCATGCGACACCATTGGAAAATAATTAGCGTTTCTTGGAATGGCACGTTAACACAGTTAGGGATGCTTTTCTAATTAATCGGTACAATTCTATAATGGACAAGTATTCTTCATAAACCAATGCTATGCTACACCCATAACAATCTTGTGATTCAACGATTCCATATACTCTAGTTGTAACATTTGATTCAAATATTTGTGACCAACCATCGCGACCGAGTACCAAAATACAGTGTTATGTGACTGTCAGGTCATTACATCGTACGTTACTCCCATGACCGATGGTCTGTCTGAGAACTTCCAGAAAGGTGCCTATTGGCCTGATGGAAAGGCTGATGATGATCCCAGACAATCGGTGGAGGCAAAATCCAACTTTATAAATTGGAAAACATTGGTCATTTTTCTTACTCGTTTTCTAATTTACCTAGAGCCTTAGAATCGCCTCTCGCAATGTTCCTCTTCGCCTCCAATGCTCCTCCAAGTCTCCAAGCCTTCTTCAAACGTCAATCGTTCTTCAATTACTCCACTAAAAGATATGATTTTTACTTTCTCTACTAAGAATCAAGTTCCTAGGGTTTAGGAGAATGCTCTCAAAACCCTAGTGTTCCTTTTCTTAAGTTTTCTTCTTGTTTGTGCTTGTTATTATTTCTTCATTGTTCCAAGTGATTTAATATGATTGGTATGTTATTCTTATTACATTATTATTGTTCATTGTCCATTTCTTCATGTTCACCATTATCTACACACTTTGTTTCTAAGATTTTCTCTTCAAAGTTGTGATTCATTTTTTTTTCTAAAGATTTTTCTCCATGGTTAGACTATACCCAACTTTTATAATTGCTTTAATACCTCCTTACCCTTTGTTGACAATGTATACCTCTTAACATGTTTCTAATGCATTATTTGCTAATCAAATATGTTATTTGTATTTGTTGCTTCATTGTTCTATTGCATTGTTAATGGTGTCTCTAAAGAGACTTAACAATGTGGTAGCTAACTAGTTACTGATTACAGACAAAAAAAGTATTCTCTTGGGTTTGATCATACTATGCTAAGCATTATGCTACTTAAATACCTGAATTGTGCTTATTATTTGCTTGGCTTATAGATTTGGTGATTGAACATCCATGTTCTCTTAAAATTTCTAAATTTCTTGTGTACTAGTAATTTTATTCAAATTTCTATTAATTGTTTCCTGCTTTTTATGGTTGAATTATTATGCCTCTAAATCATTTTGATTTTATTAGAAATCTATCTTTTACATTTTCCCCTATTGGCCTTTTATGTTCTAAAGTTTATTATTTATTGCCCCATTTTCTAACTTAGTTTTCCTTGTTCATTCATTCCCATTGCAAATTAAATGGCTCCACGCAAGACTACTATCAAGAGACCTAGAAACAATCCCCTCCACTTCTTGACATAGTCCAATTCTGTTCCCTTACTGCACATGAATCATACCCAAAATTTGAACGCAAGTTTGTTATTTTGGGACAGCAAGTGAACTTTGTTGAAATTGAGAGGTTTTAAGTCCAGGCAATGTTTGATGGTTTGGGTTGGCCTCCTATGCTTGAGATTGGGATTGGCACCAGACCAAACTTCGTAAAACACTTTTACTATAACTTGGAGGTTGAAGGTGACATGGGAGACGTTGAACAGGATCAAAACCTCCGTATTTCCAATAGAGCTAATAGTGTGGCCATCAACCTAAATACAGAGTAGTTGGCTGATATCTTAGGCATTTCCATGGTTGGGGACAAAGAATCTAGTAGAGATAAAGAGTTCCTAACTAAGGCACAGATGTTGGAGATCTGGAACATACTTCTAATACCTAAAAAACCATTACAAGTGGGTAACTTTCACCCCCTCCCTTGACTTTACTATAGGATTCTCAAGTACAATATCCTACCTTAGAGTGGTCACTTCGATGAACTCTCCACCTTCAGCCAATTCCTTACCCATAGAATAGTGAAGTGTCTACCAGTTTATCTACCATATATTCTTATGAGGACTATGATAGTGGTAGCAGAGGATACCCGGGCTTCACGAAAGGGACATTTGCCTTATGGTAAGTTGTTGACCACACTATTCATGTGTCTTAGCATTGAGGTGCATGAGGAGGAGGCCTTCGAGGCTACAGTCTCTACACCCTTCAATTGGTACACCATCATTAAAATGAAGCTCAACAATGTGGTGCTAAATGATCTAGTGCTAGAGGCTCATCAACATCCTAGAGATCCCTAGCATAGCATATGCCAAAAGAGGTTAGAGAGGAGGCATAGACATATGTGCCCACAGAGGGTGTATCCAGAAGTCTGGTTGGTTCATCCAAGACTCCGGCTACATTGGATGACCTTGTGGAGAGACTAGACAAGATTGACAAACATTAGACACAACAGACACAGTAGATGCACAACTTGAAGAATCAAGTTTGCGGTTCCAGCATACCCTGACCAGCTTTTACACCCATCTTCACATCTACCAGAGCTTTGATGAGGGCTGGTATTCTATTGGCAGAGGACATCGAGGCGGCTACGGTGGCAAAGGCATGACTATAGACCTTCCAGAGGCTTCTTGCACCTACTCTTCCATCTTCACACCCAAAGGAGTGATAGGTCAGGATGATTTACCTTTTTTTTTTATCGGTTATAATGAGAAATTTGGTAGGATGAGCAGAAGAATAGATATTTACTCATTCTATTTTCTTCTTTTTTTTGTCATAACTTCTTTTTGAAATGTTTTATACTTTGAGGTTATTTTTGGATATTTATTTTATCTTGCTTTACCGTGCAATTAAAGTTTTCCTTACTTTTAGTGGTGTTATCATTAATTTCTAGTCTTTCCATAACTTATTATGCTTGGTTATGATTCTTTAAACACATAGCACACAAATTTGTTTCATAATTACCATTTATGCTCTTGAAGGTTTTTATTACCTAATGCTTAATTCACTATCAAAATAATTATGGTTGTGGTTGACGTGTATAGATAACAGAGCACTGCTCTGATACCAAACCTGACACACCCCGAATTTACTATATGTAAAATTTTGGTAGGCGACTGACTGGACCATTGATCGTTTTAATCATGGTACAACCAGGATACATGCTCAGTAGGTACCAAAACCAACTACCATTCCTCCCATAACATAGATATAGAGTAATGTAACATAGTGGGAACATTCTAAGTAAATTAAGCTCTATTGTTATTATATAAACATAAATGTTAGGTAAATTCACCAGCCACCCAATAGAATATTGCCATGGGAATGATTCTATCCATATAGACACCAGATGGAGGAATATGTCCACGACGAATGCCCTTTCAGCATGACAGACAGGAGTGGGTCGTTAGTCATTTACTGGCCCAGCTGCTTCCACATGGGCCCATCTAACCCACTTAATCGTCCATAAAAACTAAGGGATAGAAAGGTCATCTCCGCCTTCACCAGGGGCAGAAATGACTTTATAGTGAAGCACTATTCACTATAAATAGCCACCAAATCCCAAGAATAAAGGTACATAATATTTAATACCCATTCTCCTAGGGATTCGAGCTCTGACACCTCAAACTGAGAATCCCTTACTTAATAAATCCTTAAGTGGGCTTGGATACCAAGCCCATTGACTGTTCACAGATTCCTGACTTTAGCATTGGAGTGCACCTAGGGCCATAGGCCCGCCTCTCCTTTACATTGTATTTTGCCTCGCAGATCTAATCAGCTTTGTGGGTCATAGTTATGGATTCTGGATGAAATAGTTTGGCACCCATCATGGGACCGTTTGAGAGATTCAAAGTTTAAAGACAAACGTCAAAAGCACCTCCATTGTACATGAGTCCTTGAAGAATAAGAAGTCACACAATCAACTTAATCCTCCTCCATTGGAAGGGGGGACTGTGAACCTTCAATAAGCAAGCAGAGAAAACCCTCGGCATACAAGGGAGAAAGGAAAAAGAGCGACGGATCTGGCCCCAGTATCAGAGGCCTATGTCACTTATGAGCAGTTCAATGCGATGGCTCAGCAGTTGGAGACCTTGACATGGTTCATCCAAGGGGTAGAACCCCGATCAAAGGAGCAACTTTTCAACCTTACATCGGAGTCATTCTACCATTCAATCCTAATTTGTGATCAAAACCCTAACCAGAGCCCTACCAAGCTAGGCAACCTGGAGATATAGCTAACTGAGGAGCGATAGAAAGAGTAACCACCCCGCCAAAAAGTGGGACTGGTTCAACCTTACAGCACAGAAGAATATCCATCAGGGACAGGTTAGGACCCCTACCTAGGATTGAGGTCAGACAAAATGAAGGAGTTCTGGAAGAACCTTTAATCCTGCAATATGTACCAATACTAGTGGTCGGCATGGTGTGAATGACAGGGGTAAGGCACCCATGCGCCTAGAGTTAGCCGCAAGAATGGAGGAGCAGCTTACACTTTGTAGTAGAAGGTTGAGACCATGCAAAAAATAGGAGCATCACTGGATTAGGAAAAAGATTATTCAACTGATAATCTTCTTATAGACATTCTCATAAGGGTTCCCTTGCTGAAGAATTTTTGCATGCCACCGGTGGACACTTATGACGGATCGACTGACCCTATAGAACACTTGAACAACTATGTAGGGGCTATGGTTCTCTATGCCAATCCAGATGCGATCATGTGCAGGGCATTTCCTCTCACTCTAAAGGGCGCGGCAAGGATGTGGTTCAACAATTTGTCCGCAAGGTCAATTGATTCTTCCAAAACAATGAGTAAGTTATTTTAGATGCACTTCTAGGGAAGCAGGGTGTTATGGAAAACCTCTATCGACCTCATGAATATGAAGCAGAAGCTGTGTGAGTCTCTTTGTGCATTCCTCACTAGGTTCAATGTAAGACCTGCACTCCACTAACTCGGTTAGACCTTGTCGTGCTAGGTCTTCCCATCATAACTGGCTCAAGAGAACCAACAATATGAAGGAGCCACAAAGTCAAGTAAATAAACTAGTTAAACTAATCAATTATAAGGTTGTCCAATCAAGTGTCTTAGTTTGTTTGATCGTAGGGTTATGGGACCGGTGAGTCGATCGGTCAGTCCCACATTTGACTCCGTGTTTAGAAAACTTTAGTAATTTGGAGAGGTTTCTCTCCTAATTTAGAGAGGATTCTATATGAAGACTTTCTCTCTATAATGAGGATGTCCCTCTACTCTCTTTTTCTCTTTTTGCTCATTCTCAAAGCCTAGAATTGATAAAAAGAGAGGAGTAGAAGGAGAGGAAGGCTTGGTGAGAAGGAAAGCTTAGAGAAAGGAAAAGAGGCTCTACAGGGAGATATTATGCCATTAAAACTCTAACCTATTTCCTCAAGGAGGATCTACGATAAGTGCCTCATCTCATAAAGGGTTAGATAACATTAGGTTCTAGATTGGAGATCACATTGTGAGGAGGATCAGATCCGATCCTATGTTTCAAACCTAAATATTTTGAATATTGAATTCTTAGTAATATTACAATGGTTAGGGTTGGATGGAATGATTTAAACAATGTATAGTGGCCATAGAATAACCTTAGGATGAACCTCATTATTGTACCAAGGAATCAACTCAGGAGGAAGTCAGATGGAAAGCCAAAACTAGAACATGACCAGAAAGTTATGTGGTCCCTTTACTGGTCCATTATATTGCATGACCAGTGAGTCGATCATATACTCTCGAGGAGTGTATCAAGAATTGTGCGGATCCTTCAGTGATCGACCATAGCATGACTATTGAGTCGACCACTCAATGTCTGGTTGACAGGTATCAAGGACCACTGAGTCGACCAGTCAATGACTGGAAGGCATGTTTTGGAGACTAAACAAGGGTTCTGACTACTGTAACTTGATAAAATCAAACCCTAATCTAAATTCATAAATTGTTTAGATTTCTAACTAGTTCATGGTAACTTTTAAAACTTAGAAAAGGAACAAAACATCATTCACAGGTGAGGGAACAAGACCTAAACTATTTGGATAATAATAAGTTACCTTTACCTTCTATTAAATTTGTCTAATGCTATGCGTTGTGTGAATGTTTGTGCATATAACATGTCATCCAATAACTGATATTCCTATTCATACATATTTATTATTCATCTATTCTGTTATGATGATGATAATGATGATGATGATAGGAATAGGCATGTTCTTGTGTATGGTTGGTGTGTTGAAGGGGGAGAGGTTGGAGCATCAAATCATTCATCACATTGACATTGTCATATCACTGTTACCTTAGCAGAACTAGTATGTCATAAGGTATCAAGGGGGGTGATCGTGGTGTGGGTCCTAGTCTAGTCGGTAGACCTTAACTTTATCTCTGTGGGCGTATTAAGGGATGCTGGGATGAGGCCTTAGATACAAAGCTGTGATGACTTCTAGGATTGGTTAGACACGAACCTAGTTTGCAAGCGCTTGCCAGTAGGGGCATACATACTGGTATGGGGTAGAGTATCAGGGAGAGGGCTGGCAGTGTGTGATCCATTAGGCCCTAGCTTTAACTTTATTTTATAGTGGGTGATGTGAGGTGATAGTGGTGTGTAATCCATTGGGCGTACCTATACTCGTTGCCTATCCTTTCTATAGCACATTGCAGACTTATACCAGACCCAAGATATAAATTGAATGCATGCATACGTTTATGCATTATTTTGTTTACTCATTGAGCTATGTGGTGTGCTCACCCTACGATATCATATTTATTTTAGTTGATGATGCAGGTACAACTATTGAAGATTATATTAATGCATTGTCATATGGATACATGACCACTATTGATGTACAAGTGGTGGAAGATGAGCATGACTCTTCATGTGAGTGTTTCCAGTGTCTCTACCCATAGTTTAATTTAGTATTTTGAATTATGGAACTTGTAGTAGATATTTATTTATGTTTTGGTTTTCTTGGAGATAACTAGTTTAATATTTACATATCACATTAGACTGTCAGTTATTTATTAATATAATTCTATTACTTACTTTACTATTTTTTATTGTGTAAAATGCATTTGGTTTGGATTGTTAACACGGTCTTATGTATTCTTGGCTTAAACTGATAGTTTAGTGATGATTCATTCACATTTCTAGTTCTTCCAGAATTAGGGTGTGATAATTTGGTATCAGAGTGCTTGGACTCTGTCAATCAAACCTATATACATCCATAAGAGTCTGTGAACTGAGTTAGGGTTAAAAATAAAAGCTTTAACATAAACACACCATAAACACAAGGCTGGTTCAGACAGAAATTAAAGCAAGACGATAATACACATACTGAAAGGTGAAACAAAATATATAAATATCTAAACCCATATCCGAAACTAAAGCAAGAATAATGTGCATCCACATACAAAGAGAAAAAAAGACAAGTAAATGTATATCCGGATAAAGAAATACAGTGTGGTCCATAATCCGAAAGTTACTCTGCAAATATAATCATAAAATAAAACGTATCAATAACAGAAAATAAAATCTCAGCCTTGAGCTGGTGGAAGAGGTGGAGACTCTCTATCTCTGTCTTTGTCCTCTGCATAATCCCTCTGGAGTCAAGCTATCTGCTCCTGTGTGGTGCTGAGACTCATAGCAAGACCTGCCACCCACTAATCTATCAATTTTTGGGCATTAAGTAAAGCCCGTTGAGAATCTCGGATCTCTTGAAGGAGTGCCATCATGTCATCTAGTGGAGGATGCAAAGGACCAGTAGAGGGAGTAGTCCAAAAAGGGCCAGCTGCAGTAGTATGTTGTGGCGAAGCTGGGGGAATGACATCTACATCCATGTACATCCAATCGTCATCCCCATCACCCTCTACTACCACCACCTCGAAGGCTGCTGCTATTGCTGTTGCTGCATTTGCTAGTGTCCCTATCGCCACTAGACTCAGAGGACGATCCAGTGCATTCTGCTCTTCATCACTGACCTGCACCTCCTGCATCTCCATCTTATAGATAGCATCCTAGTTGAGTCCTGCTGATACTGTCTCCTCATACATTCTCTCATCCTTCATGTTTACATAAAGGCAGTCGAGAAGGGTAGTGATCAGACGACCATAGGGTAGGTTACCCATCACGGCGGGCATTGTGGCTCGGTGCATAATGTGAATAATGATATGATATAGGGGAGACAAATAGGCTGCCTAATACAGATGTAGTAGAGAAGATACTAGGTAAGCGATGATACCTCATCATAGTGCCCACTCTACGATATGAGGTTGTGCTGTGTGATTTTGTAGTATACTCGAAGCTTAGGACGAAGGTTGATCGCCCGCATCTCCTAGAAATCATTCCGTAGGATCTGTTTACTCACCTCTACGTGCATACCTTCTGTTAAAAATCTACGCTCCTTTGGCACATAGTGGACTAACTTACAAGCAGTTGAAATGTTCAGCAACCCTACCAACTGCTGTGTGTCAAAGAAAATGGGTACCCCTTTCAACCAGCTAGTGATCCTAAGCTCCCTACCTCTATCAAGATTCACTAGATCACCCTCGAGCTGTAAGTTTCCGTAGAACTGCTTGACCCAGTCAGGATGTGTCGATCATTGGTACTGGGTCATAGGGAGCCAACCCATGTTCTCAAACACATTCTCTACATCAAATAGAGCTAAACTCGATAAATTTATAAATGTAACGACCTTTACCTTCTTGCTTTGATACCAAGGATACTGCGCCTCGGCCTCAGGTGAGCAGAAGCACAAAGCATCATACTATCTAGGGTTCTTGGTTCAAGGCATATAGACTATAAGGATAAAAATCAAACAAAATAAGTTAGTTAAATTTCAAAAATTTCAGCAGCATAACATCGTAAATTGGTCAAAAGCCTCATTTTCATCCAATTACTTAGACTCGAGGACATACATTAATGGGAAATACAACCAAACATACTAAACAACATTTAGATAATCCAAAGAATTAATACATTTCAAGATAATAAGCAAAATTTTCAAAATTGGGTAAAATCCCCAATTTCTAGTGCAAAAAAAAAATGAATTTTTGGTTGTTTGGCCAAACCAACTGATGAAACCCAAAATTTCTTTAGGGCTTTAATCCATTGGGTGCCCAACATCAATCTCAGGTAAAGAAATTAACATTCCTACCACTGAATAAGATTTAATTTAAAAAAAATAAGAATAGACGATGAAGAGCTATGAAAATAATCCAAGGATAAAGAAGAGATTGGGAACATACTTTCGTGATGTATTGGAAGTTGTTGACCAGTAGGGAAGGTTTGAATTTATCCAGTGGCACTATAGCAACTCACTGGTGGTGAGTTGAGTTAGGGCTTAGAAGAGGACAAAAGTGAAAAGTGAAAAAAAGGCTCGAATACTGTTTAAAAAGCTGATTTTGATTGACCGGTGGACAAATACGACCAAAAAATCGACAGATCAGTTGACCAATGAGTCGACCATAAACCCTTGGGATTGTTCCCAGGGTTTGTTTGGAAGACTCACTGGTTACTTCAAGTATGACCGGTCAAGGTCGACCAGACAATTTTTCCTTGACCTATATTGTAAGACCCGCACGCCACGATCCCGGCCTAACCATTTATTTCGTGTCGGGATCCGTGTTCATATCATGGTCGAGCCAAGTGGACCTAGTGTGTGAAGAAACCCAAGACCCAATATGAAAATTTACCCAAAAACAGTCAAAATGAGGATAGGGTCGCATGTTTTAACATGTAGGTCCGACCCTCCCATCGACCCTCACCATCGACCCTCAACCATGGGTCCCAGGGTCTATGAGTTGTCCAACCCTCCCATCGACCCTCACCATCGACCCTCAGCATTCGGAAAAAACAGCACGAACCGAAAATTGAGAAACCGTCCTAATTTCAATTGGAACCTTTCCTAAACTCAATGGGACTTATTTTGGGAGGTTTTGCCCTATAAATAGGACGTCCCTAAGCCTCTTTCACTCATTTTACAACCCTAATTGGATTGAGAGAAAGAGAAGAGAAGGAAGAGAAGAAGAGAAGGAAAACTTGAAGAAAAGGCTAAGGAAGGAGAGGAAATTCAGAGGAAACTCTGAATCTCAGTAAAACTAAGGTATGGATACATTCCCCATGATTTATTTAAGACTTTAGAATGGTTTACGAAGATGATATGACTTAGAAGAAACCTAAATCATCCATCCATGGTTAGGTTTTCATGGAAAACCATGGAGGAGATCATTAAAACCATGTAGGTGAATAAAGTATAGTTCTAAACCATAGAACATGTATAGAATGGATTGTGGAAGTAAGTCATAAGACCCAACCATGAAAGAGAGAACAAAATCTGATATTTTAGACTCAAACCATGGAAGGTCACACCTAGGGTCGATGACAGATCTGACCCTAGCATCGACCCTCAGTGTTCGGGAAGTTCAGATTAGGGGGAGGGTCGCACCCAAGGTCGATCATGACTCCGACCCTACCTCCGACCCTCAGTTAACAAAATGGTTTTTAAATTCAGAATTTATTCTAATTAAATTGTATCGGCTTTGTTAGGTCTTCTAACAATATAATAACATTATAAAGGTGATTCTAAAGCTTGGAAGAGGATCTATTAACAAGCTAAGGTGAGGGAACAAGAACTAAACTAACTGGTCAAGAATAAACTGTTTTATTTCTTGAGTCCAATGCCATATTGATTCTATGCATGTATGCTTGTATGTGCATTTAACATGTCATCCAATATTTTTATTATTTGTTCATGCATATTTACTTTATTGTTTATAACATGATGATGATGATGATGATAGGAATAGGCATGTGAATGTTTGTGTTTGGCTAGTGTATGTGGTGCGGGTAGGGATGGTATCAACCGGTACAGCCATGACCGTTCTTCATGGGGTGTATATTGTGCCATGGTCTATTCAAGTCATGTCCACTAAGCAAGTGTTAGTGTGCTTGATGCGAGGGAAGCATCAGGGGGAGGACGTGGCATTGTGGTTCAGCCTGGTCACCAGACTCTAGCTCTATCTCTACTCAAGTTTTGTCCACAAACATCGTCGTATCACCATTACCTTAGCGGAACTAATATGTCGTAGGGTATCAGGGGGGGGGACGTGGCATTGTGGTTCAGCCTGGTCACCAGACCCTAGCTCTATCTCTATGGATGTATTGAGGGATGCTGGGGTGAGGCCTTGGATACATTCTTTGGCATTAGGGTTGGTTAGTTGCGAGCCCAATTTGCAAGCCCTCGCCAACAGGGGCTTACGTGTTGGTATGGGCAACCGGTACAGCCATGCCGTTTTCATGGGGTGTATATTTTCCATGGTGGGTGCATGTGGGGCAACGATGCCATTTTCATTGGGCGTTTCCACACACTCGTGTATAGAGGTGTGGCGGCCACCTATCCTTTCTATAGCACATTGTAAACTTTAAACCAAACCAAAGATATGAATTGATTGCATGCATATAGATTGTTGCATTGTTTTGTTTACTCACTGAGCTCAAGTTGGAGAGCTGACCCTCGCACGTGCAATTCTTTTTAGTTTCTGAAGTTATAGGTACTATGATTGAAGATTATGTAGGTAAGCCAACATATGAACATGTGGCGGTTATGATGAGCAAGCTGTAGAGGACGAACATGGTTCGTTAAGCGAGCGTTTCAGCGGTGGACACGCGTAGTGTTTAGTTTGCGTATTTGGATATTGTAATATGTATTAAAATATGTTTTGGTTATATGAAAATAAATGGAATATTAATTATTTAACATGATTAGACCTCAGTTCATTATCTGTAAGACTTTCGCTATTTACTTTATTACCTCTGATTAATGTGGAATGTGTTTTGGTTTATCATATGTGGGATAGCCTATTTTGAGATCCTAGTTGAACCGTTGGTTTATTGACGGTTCATCACACCATTCTGATTGGTACAGAATTGGGGTGTGACAACTTGGTATCAGAGCTCTCGTAGGCCTTACCCATTAAACCTGAATACTTCCATTGGAGTCCATGAACTGAGTTAGGATAAATTAAAAGCTTTAATACAAACAAACCATAAGCACCTGTGTTGGTTGAGACAGAACTTAAACAAGACGATAATGTACATATAAAAGGTGGAACCATATATATACACTCACACAGAAAGAGAAGACCAAGAATTATCCTAATAAACAAACAATTTATGGTATTATCTATAAGTTGGTAGTTATCCAAATATACAAGGATATAGTAAAGTAGCAAGAAGGGAGCTTCTGTACAGCAGAAAATTAGAATACCGAGTTGGTACTCACAAGATGTGAAACTCGATGTAAGACAGAGGAAGAAGGAAAATGGCTAGTAATGCCAAAACCCCTGTAGAGATAAAGGAAAAGATCTCAGGCTAAATCCAAACAGAGATAAGAAGATAATGGCCATGTAAGTAGATATGTTTATATAGGATGCGGTGCATTATTGCCTTACTCTTATGATTATAGAGGATGCACATACTTGATTTTAATTCTCGTACCTTGACAGGGTACCTTCTTGATTTAACCTGTCAATTGGAGTTATAAATATTGTTTCTATAGTCTTAGTCCTGATTATACCAATCTGCACCATTCTCATGATCGACAACATGAACAGAGATACGAACTAAATGAACAGTTAAATGCTTAATCATGTTGAGTGTACATCTACTGATTTATACCTGATTTATTGATGTACGAAAATTTTCTCCAGATTTATACCTGATATACTGATGTATGAAATTTTCTCTAGATTTATTCCTATAGTGCCTTGACCAATGGCATTATATATTCGATAGAACCTGTAACCATGAGGTCAAGAACTGTAGAACCTCTATTTTCATATATTTGGATCACCGTGCAATTTAATGATCTTTTGATGCCGGTTGGATTACCACAGATTTACTCCTGATCCTTGAAACCTAGATTCTCTAGATAAAGCAAGTGGTTGTCATTATGGTAATTGAAAGAAGGAAATGAATTGTTTTGGACAAACATTCTGAATTATACACTCCCTGATCATTGTTGATAAAGATGTGTAGTGATAATGGAATTATTGGAAGAAAGATGATTGGATTCAGACTAAATGCTATAGCTAATGAACCTCAGATGAAGTAATGGAGAATCTATTTTGAGATTGCCAAATGGATGGATATGAGTTATGTCTATAAAAGAGTGCATGAGGAAATGTGGGAACTATTAAGAGTAGCCAGTAAAGAAATAGATAGCACTCAAGTAGAGTTAATGATGGTTATATCAATATGAATTTTAATAAGATAAAAGATTCCTAAAGGCAAATCTAAGAGTGGATACAAGGATAAAGTTATGGCATAAGTAGTACTCGATTTAATACAATGATAATTGAGTTATGCCCAATGTTGAGTGATTGATTAAGTAAAGACCAAAATAGTTTGGTTGAATTAATGAAATTATAAGCATATGCCCTAATGCTTATAAATAGATTTGGGATATGAGATCTTGACGATAGTCTTAAGAGATGAAGAAACTAGACAAGCTTTCAAGACCGTTACACCAGATTTTCTAGTTCAAGCCCTTTTTGGACTAGATGTTCAATTGGATGAGTGTTATGAACGAAGTCCAAATCGTATGGATGGATATAATATGGACACAACCTAATTAAACTTGAGATGGCAGACCTTGACGTCATATTGGGAATAGAGTAGTTGTTTCAACACTCTACAATGATTACGTGCATAGAAGAGGTTGTCATTCAAGAATAAAGACGACACATAATTTGGTATTATTGGAAGCATGTTACCTAAGAAGCGAAAGCTGATCTTCTCTATGCTAAAGGCGAAGAGATGCTTTGAAGAGAAAGAAGTAGGATATATGGTATCTTGTGGTATACGTTACCAAAGAAGCAACACAGATGGAAGATATTGATGTGATGCGTGAATTTCCTGATGTATTTCCAGGAAACTTATCGGGTTACCATCTGATTAAGTGATCGAGTTCGTCATCGACTTGTTACCCAAGGACGATACTTGTGTCAAAGGCACCTATAAATAGCTCTTATAGAATTGAAGGAATTGAGACTCAACTACAAGAGTTACTAGGCCAAGGTCCTAATCAGCTAAGTATTGTATCACGGAGAGCGCCAACGCAACTCGTAAAGAAGAAGGACGGTAGTGTCAGATTATGCATAGACTACCGAGAACTAAACAAGTTCAAGATCAAGAATCGATATCTACTACCTTAGATCGATGACTTGTTTAAATAGTTGCAAGGAGCAAAGGTATTTTCTAAGATTGATCTTCGATCAAGATATCATCAGTGGAAGGATTTTGGACAGAAATATCTCGAAGATAGCTTTTAGAATCGGGATTGGACATTATGAGTTCTCGATTATGACGTTTGGATTAACCAATGCCCTTACGTCTTTTATGGAACGGATGAACTGTGTATTACATGGCATGTTGGACACGTCGGTCATAGTTTTCATAGATGATTTTGGTTTATTCTAAGAATGAAGCAACTCATATAACGGATCTTAGAATAGCTTCACAATAGCTGAGAAGTGAAAAGCTTCATGTCAAGTCCAAGAAACATGAGACATGATAAAACAAATGATCTTCTTAGATCACGTAGCATCATATAAAGGGATTAAAGTGGACCCTATTCAGATAGAAGCAATTGTATGGAATATTGCGAAGATAAGAAGTTTCTTGGTTTTAGCTGATTATTACAGACGATGCTTGGAAGACCACCCTAAGATCGCAAAACCTCTTACCAAGCTAACCAGGAAGGGAGAGGAATTTATTTGAACCTACAAGTGTGAAGAATGTTTCCAGATTCTAAGGTAAGGTTGATATCAACTCCCATCTTGATCATTTCGGTACCAAGGGAACATTTTACCCTATCCATCAGAGCTTTCGAATTGGATCAAGGATGCGGTTTGATGCAAGGTAAATAAGCGATTGCATACGTTTCAAGAAAACTAAAGGAGCATGAGAAGCGTTACCCTACTCATGACTTGGAATTATCGATGATGAATTATGCAATAAAAACTTGGAGACATTATCTATACGGAGAAGAATGTTAGATTTAATGGGAATACAAGAGTTTATTTATCTCTTCACCAGAAAGAGTTGAACATGAGGATAAAATAGCTGAAATTGCCCAAGGATTAAGACTGTGAAATTCAGTGTCACCCGAGCAAGGCTAATGTAGTAGCTAAGGCTTTACGCAAAAAGGGATTATGAGGTCTAAAGAAGGATCGAGTATAAATGTTGCCTTATGTTCTGCAGCAACAGATTCAAATTAGGAAAAAGAGTAACATATAATAGAAGCTAGGGATGATCCAATTAAGCGAGAACTTATGGTTGAACTTATGGAGCAATAGTTCGTCGGTTGCGCTTGTAGAACTAAAGATCATCTCTGAATTGATGGATAAAGTAGAAGTAGTAATTTTGTTAGGTCTGTATATAGGAACGGTGTAAGCAGACTTAGAAAAGGAAAATCAAACCCTGACTTTTGTTTTGGGAATGAAATTGCAATATCGTGAACTATGTCACTGATTTGCCACTGACTACCAGATCGATTGATATAATGTGGGTGATTGTTGATCGTCTTATGAAAATAGCTCATTCCATTGCTATACGACCTCGGTATGCTGTGGAGCAGCTAAATAAGCTATACGTAGATAATATTGCCAGAATGAATGGTATGCATGAGAGCTTAGTGTCGGTCAGAGGCTTATGCCTTATCTCGAAGTTTTGGGAGGATCTACAGAAAATAATGGGGACAAAGTTAAAGTTTAGTACTGCACTTTACCCCAAACCGACAGATAGTCGGGGCAGACTATACAGATCCTAAGAGATATGCCCCGAGCTTGTGAATTGATCTCAAGGAACTTGAGTTGAGAAGTTACCGTGAATTGAAGTTGCTATTAAGCTACCATGTAAACATCACCTATCAAGCATGGTACGGTAGAAATGTCAAATTCTTTTATTTTGGAATAAAGTTGGTAAATGAAGAATTTTGAGACCTAAGGCTAATGAAGAAAACTATCGAGTGGCAGACAAGATCAAAGAAAAGGGGCAGGATAGCTCAAGATGTCAGAGAGACACCAAGACCTTGAGTTCGCCATAAGCGACAAAGTGCTTTTGGAGATATCACTTATGCATGGTTTAAACAATTCAATGAGAAGAAAAGTTGTATTCTATATATGTGTTGGACTTTATAAACTTTGGGAGACATAGAAAAGTTGTATATCAATTAGCGTTACCGCTATCCATGTCTAGTGTGCATGATGTATTTCGTGTGTCTCTATTGAAGAAGTACATTGGAGATCCATATCAAAAGTATTGACCACGGAATCACTGGATTAAATAGGAGATTTAACTATTGAACTGGTACCAGCCTAGTTCACTAGTGGGAAGGTACAATGTTTTCAAAGCCAGGATAATTATTATATGAAGGTAACCTGGCAAAGACAAGACGTGGAGAAGAGTGCATAGGAGGAAGAAGATGCAACGCAGAAATAGAATTCCCACCTATTGACTCCGAAGTAAATTCAAAATTTCGAGGATAAAATTTATTTTAAGGATGGGGGAGTTGTAAGATTCGTACGTTCAAATTTTGAGGACAAAATTCATTTAAGGATGGGGGAGTTGTAAGATCCATACTTTCAAATTTCGAGGACAAAATTTCTTTTAAGGGTGGGGGAGTTGTAAGACCCGCACGCCACGAACCCGGCCTAACCATATATTTCGTGTCGAGATCCATGTTCATATCATGGTCGAGCCAAGTGGACCAAGTGTGTGAAGAAACCCAAGACCCAATATGAAAATTTACCCAAAAACAGTCAAAATGAGGGTAGGGTCGCATGTTTTAACAGGCAGGTCTGACCCTCCCATCGACCCTCACCATCGACCCTCAACCATGGGTCACAGGGTCTATGAGTTGTCCGACCCTCCCATCGACCCTCACCATCGACCCTCGGCATTCGGAAAAAACAGCACGAACCGAAAATTGAGAAACCTTCCTAATTTCAATTGGAACCTTTCCTAAACTCAATGGGACTTATTTTGGGAGATTTTGCCCTATAAATAGGACGTCGCTAAGCCTCTTTCACTCCTTTTACAACCCTAATTGGATTGAGAGAAAGAGAAGAGAAGGAAGAGAAGAAGAGAAGGAAAACTTGAAGAAAAGGCTAAGGAAGGAGAGGAAATTCAGAGGAAACTCTGAATCTCAGCAAAACTAAGGTATGGATACATTCCCCATGATTTATTTAAGACTTTAGAATGGTTTATGAAGAGGATATGACTTAGAAGAAACCCAAATCATCCATCCATGGTTAGGTTTTCATGGAAAACCATGGAGGAGATCATTAAAACCATGTAGGTGAATAAAGTATAGTTCTAAACCATAGAACATGTATAGAATGGATTGTGGAAGTAAGTCATAGGACCCAACCATGAAAGAGAGAACAAAATCTGATATTTTTGACTCAAACCATGGAGGGTTGCACCTAGGGTCGATGACAGATCCGACCCTAGCATCGACCCTCAGTGTTCGGGATGTTCAGATTAGGGGGAGGGTCGCACCCAGGGTCGATCATGACTCCGACCCTACCTCCGACCCTCAGTTAACAGAATGGCTTTTAAATTCGGAATTTATTCTAATTAAATTTTATCGGCTTTGTTAGGTCTTTTAACAATATAATAACATTATAAAGGTGATTCTAAAGCTTGGAAAAGGATCTATTAACAAGCTAAGGTGAGGGAACAAGACCTAAACTAATTGGTTAAGAATAAACTGTTTTATTTCTTGAGTCCAATGCCATATTGATTCTATGCATGTATGCTTGTATGTGCATTTAACATGTCATCCAATATTTTTATTATTTGTTCATGCATATTTACTTTATTGTTTATAACATGATGATGATGATGATGATGATAGGAATAGGCATGTGAATGTTTGTGTTTGGCTAGTGTATTTGGTGCGGGTAGGGATGGTATCAACCGGTACAGCCATGACCGTTCTTCATGGGGTGTATATTGTGCCATGGTCTATTCAAGTCATGTCCACTAACCAAGTGTTAGTGTGTTTGATGCGAGGGGAGCATCAGGGGGAGGACGTGGCATTGTGGTTCAGCCTGGTCACCAGACTCTAGCTCTATCTCTACTCAAGTCTTGTCCACTAACATCGTTGTATCACCATTACCTTAGCGGAACTAATATGTCGTAGGGTATCAGGGGTGGGGGACGTGGCATTGTGGTTCAGCCTGGTCACCAGACCCTAGCTCTATCTCTATGAATGTATTGAGGGATGCTGGGGTGAGGCCTTGGATACATTGTTTGGCATTAGGGTTGGTTAGTTGCGAGCCCAGTTTGCAAGCCCTCGCCAATAGGGGCTTACGTGTTGGTATGGGCAACCGGTACAGCCATACCATTTTCATGGGGTGTATATTGTCCATGGTGGGTGCATGTGGGGCGACGGTGCCGTTTTCATTGGGCGTTTCCACACACTCGTGTATAGAGGTGCGGCGGCCACCTATCCTTTCTATAGCACATTGCAAACTTTAAACCAGACCAAAGATATGAATTGATTGCATGCATATGGATTGTTGCATTGTTTTGTTTACTCACTGAGCTCAAGTTGGAGAGCTGACCCTCGCGCGCGCAATTCTTTTTAGTTTCTGATGTTACAGGTACTATGATTGAAGATTATGTCAGAAATCCAACATATGAACATGTGGCGGTTATGATGAGCAAGCTGTGGAGGACGAACATGGTTCGTTAAACGAGCGTTTCAGCGGTGGACACGCGTAGTGTTTAGTTTGCGTATTTGGATATTTTAATATGTATTAAAATATGTTTTGGTTACATGAAAATAAATGGAATATTAATTATTTATCATGATTATACCTCAGTTCAATATCTATAAGACTTCTGCTATTTACTTTATTACCTCTGATTAATGTGGAATGTGTTTTGTTTTATCATATGTGGGATAGCCTATTTTGAGATCCTGGTTGAACCGTTGGTTTATTGACGGTTCATGACACCATTCTGATTGGTGCAGAATTGGGGTGTGACATATATATTCCCTGTTTGGTTCTGTTTGTTGGGGATTTTCTTATACTATGGGATTAACTTGCAAACTATTGTATGTTGTACTTGACTCATATCTATTAACTATGTAGAAACCACCATAGTTGATAGTCTAAAATGGTTCACCGTACTTGTAAAAATAATCAAAGAGGCAGAATCCCAACCCCACTACCACCTGGAACGAGGAATGTGAATGGAAACCCTAAAAAGCATGTTAGAAAAAAATAAAAATCAGAATGTTGCGTCACAAGGAGTCAACAATCAAGCCAATCCAACCAAATTACCTGGACCACCACCACCACTTGATTTGGCCATGGTTGTGACGAATGTGGCACGACAAGTACAAGAGCTACAGGAAATGCAAATGAATATGCAGGTAGCCATGGGAATCACTGCTCTAGCTACTAACGCTACACCCAACACCCCTAGGATAGATCAATAGAGTACTGGTTGGTCGCAATAATGTGCCCATAGCACCCATCGGTAATAACATGGTGCCTACAGTACAACAAACCCTGTTGGTGCACACATCAGTGCAAAACCTTAGAGCATAGCAAGGTCTCTACCAGGGTGGTTACCAATACCTACCACCAGCATATGGAGCACATGGACAACAGGATCATTCTAGACTTGTATAGCATTTCCTGAAGATGAAGCCTTAGAAATTCTTAGAAAAGATGTTAAATCTATTGTCGCCAACTTACTAGATTGATGAAATAGAGAAGAACTTTCTGATGATGACTATTACTGAAGAAAATAAGGTTCTATATGCTATTTTTATGATAAGGGAGGATGCAAATCACTGGTGGAAGTCTACTCGAGCCAACTTGTTGACCAAACATCCTCAGTTGACTTGGGATATATTTAAGGAAGCTTTCTTTGAGAAGTATTCTACCAAAAGCTTCAGGGACAAGATGGAGAAAGAATTCTTGAGTTTGTATCAAGGCTAGATGTCTATTAACGCTTATCAGTAGCGTTATGAAGAACTAATATTCTTTGCTCCCACTAATATGCAAGAGTAGGATACTAACACTCAAAGATTCGTTATTGGATTATGATGAAGTATTCGTGAACATGTGCTGGGACTGGAAAAGAACATTTATAACAAAGCCGTGCAGGTTGCTCGAGTGCTAGAGTGGAGCCAGAAAGAGAACTACTGTCACACCCCAATTATGGCTGAACCAGAATAGTAAGTGAACCGCTACTAAACCAATGGTTCACACTAGGATCTCAATAAGACTGTATCCACTAATACAAACCATTGCACATAACTATAATCAGAATATAAATAAATATAGTAGAAGTCTTAAATTAAATGAACTGAGTACTACATTGTAAGTATAGTAACCAATTATTCCCCACACCAAAACATAAATAAAATATCTTTACACAATTTGAATCCAACTGAAATAAAATAAAATAAAATAAATCATCCTAAAGGTACACGCAGAAAGGGCACTTGCATGAAGCGTCATGATCATCCTCCCCTGCTTGCACTTCTAAAGCAACATCACCTCCATATACTAGAGAGTCTACGTAGTCCTCCACAGTATAACCTGCATCAACATCTAAAAACATGTATATATACAAGGGTGAGCTCACAACTTAACTCAGTAAGAAAATCAGACAATACAACAAACAATATGCATGAGTAACATTCACATTATGGTCTGATTTTAAGTTTGCAATGTGCTATAGAAAGGATTGGCGGCCACCGCACCTATATACACCAGTGTGTAAATCCATCGAATGGATCAAACACCATTACCGTCCCACATGTACCCACCATGGAATAGAGATATAGCTAAAGTGTCCGGATCACACACCGCCAATACTTTCCCTGATACCCTAGCCATACCAATACATAAGCCCCTATTGGAGAGTGCTTGAAAACTGGGCTCGCAACTAATCAATCCTATATGTCATCACAGTAGACCCTATCCCAGCACAGCTTCCTATATAGAGATAGAGCTCGAGTCGGGTGGCCAGGCCGAAGACCACAGTGCCATGTCCTCCCCCTGATAACCTACCCGCACCAAGTATGCTTAGACGAAAGCGATAGAAAAGGAGCTAGTGTAAGGAATGATCCCAGACCCCAGGCCCTTCCCATTCTACATACCAACGAAAACATTTACATACCTAACACACAATCCTAGCATAGCGAGTATGTATGAACAAAATATAATACTAAAAGTAACGATGACACGTGAATATGCATAAGCAACACTCCATAGCACAAGATAATTATTAGAAACGTTTTACTATTATTATTTAATTATGGTTTGGGTCTGATTCCCTTACCTGAAGCTTGATTGGTAGCTTGTTCCGCGTCACAACATCCAATCTCGCTATCACAGGGTCCTATAAGATTTTAGGGTTTAATTAGAATTAGTTTCTTAGAGTTTATGTTGGTCGGAAACCAACTAGTATCAAAATATACCCGATACAGTGCATACAGGTCGGAGGTACCGATCGCTGCCCTGTAGGAACGGTTAGACCGGTATGGTCGACCAGTCCCTTTATGACCAGCTCCCTAGAGGTACCGGTCGCTGTACTGGTAACATATGGTTCAACCGATATGGTCGACTGGTATGCCTTCGGAAGACCACCAACTTGGTGTTCGTCTCCCATCGATCACCCATTATGGCTTCTAGGGTTCCTCCTATACCTTCTAGGCTTGAGCAACATTTTAGGATTGTTTTTATCTTTCATTCAAAACCTACATTCTAAGAAATTTTAGTTTAGAATTCAAATCTAGGGTTTATCAACCGAATTAGGGTTTAACGAGAATTTAGGGAGTTTGATCAATACCTAGCCTTTTATGGTATTGATCAATCATGATCAATCACCCATAATGCTTAAATTAGAGAGAAGTTCAAGCACATACTGTTGGTTCTTAACTATGGTGTTCTTCGTCCAATACTGCTCCTCTTCCACCTTTCTTAGCACTTTATCCTCTGTAGGGTTTGTGAGAATCAATTAAAGAGGTTTAAGGAGGTTTAGGCATCCTTAAATAGGTTAGATTAGATTTTAGGAAGTTTCCATACGTTAGAAAAGTCTCTAGGATTGAGATTTGGCAAGCGGGACCCATAGAGATCCGTTTTCAGATCTAACTAGTCTGCCTGGGTAGACATACTGATCGATTAATACCATGAGACTGGTATAAAAATTATCTCAGTTTTGGTCTATTTTCATACCTGATTGTCATCTACTGGTCCCGTCTGGTCCGATGATGATTGGAATACCTGTTACGACATCAAATAGAGGTTTAGATCGGGTTCATGGAGTGCAGGTCTTACAACTCCCCCACCCTTAAAAGAAATTTCATCCCCAAAATTTGCATGTAGGTCTCACAACTCCCCCACCCTTAAAAAAAATTTTGGCCTCAAAATTTGCACGTACCTTGTTCATCGAAAAGGTTAGGGTACTCCTTCCGCATTGCATTCTCTTCCTCCCAAGTGATTTCTTCCACATCTTGGCTTTTCCAATGCACTTTGACGTAATGGATATCTTTGCTTCGGAGGTGTTGTACCTTTTGGCTTGTGAGCATCACAGGTAGCACCTCAAAGGCTAAATCCTTTGTCATGTCTGGTGGGTCTGTTGTCAAGATGTGTGATGGATCCCTGACATACTTCTTCAGTAAAGAAACATGGAACACATCATGAATGCTAGACATGGATGGTGGTAGAGCTAGTTGATACACCATCTGTTCTCGTCTGGTCAGTATCTCGTACGGTCCCACATATCTGGGCATAACTTCCCTTTCTTACCGAACCGTTTCAGACCTCGCATCGGTGATATCTTCAAGAATACTTTGTCACCTACTGTAAACTCCAATTCTCGATGTCGATTGTCTGCATAATGCTTCTGTCAAACTTGAGTTGTCATTACTCTTTATTTAATTTGATTGATCACTCAACAAGTTTCTCCTATAAATTATGGTCCTACGATCCTTCTCTCTCCCACCTCATTCCATAACAGAGTTGTACGACATTTCTTCCCATAGAGTGCCTCGTATGGGGCCATTTGGATCGTAGCCTGATAGCTATTGTTATAAGCAAACTCGATGAGCGATAGCTTCTCGTCCCAAGCTCCCTTGAAATCTAGAGCACACGCTCGGAACATATCCTCCAAGATTTGAATGGTTCTCTCTGACTGGCTATCTGTCTAAAGATAAAAAACTTTACTAAACTCCAGTTTGGTTCCCATGGCTTTTTGTAATCCTTTCCAAAACTTTGATGTAAAGCGGAGATCTCTGTCAGATACTATACTATCTGGGACGTCGTAAAGTCTGACTATATTATCGACATATAGCATGGCTAGCTTGTTCATGGTGTACTGAGGTCTGACAGTGATGAAGTGAGCTATCTTGGTAAGCTGATAGATTATCACCCATACGGCATCCACTGCCCTTGGTGTCAAGGGTAGGCCAGTGACAAAATTCGTTATGATACAATCCCACTTCCATGCTGGCTCCGATAAAGGTTGTAGCAAAGCTGTGGGTCTCTATCTTTCTGCTTTCACTTGCTGGCAATTCAGGCATTGAAATATGAATCAAGCTACATCCACTTTCATACCCCTCCACCAATATAATCTCCTCAAATTGTGATACATCTTTGTGCTTCCTGGATGTACCAAATATGGGGTATAATGACCTGTTATAATTCCGTCTTTGATGTTTGAATTCTCACTCTCAGGTGTACATAATCGTCCACGATACCTGAGTACCATGTCTGAATCCAAGGTGAAGTCGGGGTTGCTTTTACCCATTTCTAGATCTTCTTGTACAGTCTTGAGGTGTGGATCCTATAGGATTGCTGCTTTCACCTCATTCACCAGATCTGGTGAGATCTTCAAGGCGGTAAACTTCAATGTAAACTTAAGAATCAAGCCTTCTTCTACTGGATTTACAGCTGTCTCTAGTATATGGTTTTCTTCATTCTCTATTAAGCCCGAGGCTGCAGCACATAGTGCAGCGTTTGTACTGGGTCCTACTCAGGTTTCAATGCCCACTTCCTACTTAAGGCATCAGCCACGACATTTACTTTACCTGGATGGTACTAGATGTCACAATCATAATCATTCAATAGTTCCAGTCATCTCCTCTGTCTCATATTCAGGTCCTTCTAAGTAAAAAGGTAAGTCAAACTCTCGTGGTCTGACTTGATCTGAAACTTTTCACCATAAAGGTAGTGCCTCCAAGCCTTGATTGCATGAATGATAGCTACTAATTCCTGATCATGCGTAGGATAGTTCTTCTCATGCTCTTTCAACTATCTTGATGCGTAGGCAATCACCTGTTATCTTTGCATCAATACACCATCCAAGTCCCAACGCTGATGGATCCGTATATAGAGTAAACGGTAAACCTAGTGCTGGGATTGTTAAGATAGGTGCAAAGACTAATCGTGAGTTCAGAGTCTAAAAGCACTTCTCACACTCGTCTGTCCATATGAACTTTTCTCCTTTCTTGGTTAGTCCAGTAAGTGGTACAGCGATCTTTGAGTAGTCTTCTACAAATCTTTTATAGTAACCAACCAATCCAATGAAGCTACGAATCACTGCAACTGACTTTGGTGCTTCCCATCCTATTATAGCTGCAATCTTTCTTAGATCTACTTTGATGCCGTCTGTAGATACTAAATGACCTAAGAAGACCACTTCCTTCAGCCAAAATTCACATTTCATGAACTTGGTGTAGAGCTTCTCCTTTCTCAACCGTTGTAGGGCTGCTCTCAAGTGTGTTGCGTGAGTCTCCCTGTCCTTTAAGTAGACCAGTATGTCATCAATAAATACGATGACCAAAGTATCCAACATGTCATGAAATACTCGGTTCATCAGCTCAATGAATGATGCTGGGGCATTGGTCAACCCGAATGACATCTCGAGGAACTCATAATGCCCATAACTTGTCCTGAAAGTAGTCTTCGGATTATCTCATGCCTTGATCTTTAGTTGATGATACCCTGATCTAAGATCGATCATTGAGAAAACCTTCCAACCCTGCAACTGATCGAATAGGTCATCGATCCTAGGCAAAGGATATCTGTTCTTGATAGTTAACTTGTTCAACTCTCGATAGTCGATACTTAGTCATATGCTAACATCCTTATTCTTTACGAATAAGATAGGCGTTCCCCACGGTAATACACTTGGCCATATGAAGCCCTTGTCTAGCAATTCTTGCGATTGGGTCTTCAACTCTTTTAACTCTATAGGGGCCATCCTATATGGTGCTTTAGATACCGGCACCAACCCTGGCATAAGGTCTATCACGAACTCCGTAGCTTGTTTGGAGGTAGTCCGGGTAGATTTTTTTGGAAGTACATCTAGAAACTCTCGTACTACCTCTAGATCTTTCATCTTTGGCATCTCTGCTGCGATATCAACCATAGACACTAAGTATCTAACTCCCTCCTTTTCTAGGCATCTCTTAGCTTTTAAAGCAGAGAGGATCAGCTTTCGCTTCATAGGTAACTTGGTTCCGATGAAACTAAACTCCATTCCATTTTTCATCTTTGAAAGTGAGCTCCTTTTCGACACATAATTGACTAGCCGAATGCTGGCCTAATCATTCCATTCCCATGATAACGTCAAAGTTTGCCATCTCAAGTTGAACTAAATTTGCTTCATGGTTTCGCCCATCAATGATGACTGGGCATGGTCCATAGCATTCATTTAAGACCACTTCCACTCCCAATGGAGAGCGAACTATCAAACATGGAGTTAAGGGCTTGACAGGTAACTCCAGCCTCTTCCCAAAAGATATAGAAAGAAAGGAGTGGGTAGCCCCAGAGTCAAAGAGTACTTTGGCGGATACACTAGCTATATCTACAGTTCCTGGAATTTAATTATTCCTTAGTCTACATGCTCATACATGGGAATGTGGTAAACAAGGAATAATAATAATATGGAGTAAATTTGTACCAGTCACCACATCAGGTGATGTGGTTGCTTCCTCAGTAGTGATTACAAACACCTTCCCTTGCTATGGCAGTTGCTTCATGGGTAGACTGCATGTCCTTGCATGATGCCCTATCTGCTAGCAGTTAAAGCATTTGACGTTGGGGTTCTGACCAGCTACTTGTGGTGGTGGTGCAGTAGTATTTCTTGCTGGCACCGGAGCAGACTGAGCCCTATAGGGGCAGAATGGTCTAGTATTCCCTCCACCAAAAGTCTCAGTACCTGGCCTCTTTAGTCCCATATTTTGAGCAAAGAAGCTGTCTCTTTGGCTTAATTTGATCACTCTATCAATTTGCATAGCTTCTTCATACACCTTCTTTTCCAAGCCCAAAACATGTTCCCTGATGCTTCCTTGTAACCCCATAGTGAATCTATGGGTCTCGTTTCCTCCTCTTGCATACTATCTGGAGCGAAGAAGAACAGCTCTTCGTACCTTTACTATTACGCATCTACAGTCATCTGGGATTATTGTAGGTTGAGGAATTCCTTCTTCATTTGGTCTCGAAAACTCTTTGGGAAATACTTGTCGAAGAAGCCCCCCTTGAATATTTCCCAAGTGATTTGGGTGTGCTTCATCTCCAAGTATGACCTGGTAGAATTTCATCAGGCATTAGCATGTTCCTTGAGCGTGTGTATACCAAAAAACACCTTTTCATCTTCTGTACAAGTCATCAAATAGAAGTTCTTTTCCATCTCAGCAATCCACTGTGCAGGCCACAATAGTTTCCCCGTCCTTGAGAAGGTAGGGGGTTTCAGCTTCAAAAATCTATCAACTGCTCGGCTTAGATCGTTCTGCCCCTGTGCATTTGTCCCATACCATGGTGGTGGATATGCATAGACACCTTTATAGGCAGATGATGTTGGAAATGATTATGGTAACTGTAGATTCTGTTCTTTGCCCATCGGCCCAGTACTACCATCTACTGGTAGTGCGGTGTTAATTCCCCCAGACTCAGGTGCACCTTTGGTAGGGATATATCCTGGTAGCCTGAACATCTTTAGCATCTCGTTTAAGAACGCTTTCTATTGAGCTTCCATCGGGTAGACCATGTTCATTACTATAGTCTCATAATAATTGTGAGGAGGGTCTGGTAGATTTGTTGGTGCCCTGTGACTTTGCCCTTCTCCACCGTATCTTATTGGTGTCCTGTCCCCGTCTCCCTCATTGGGGTTCCACCTTCTGGGTTCAGGTTTTCCACACCAACATTTTCTGCTTCCAAATTGTCCTCGGTTTGACGCACCTTGAATGGTGACCCTTCCATGAACCTCTATGACAGTTTCCACCTGCCATCTCAGATTACTCTTCCCTATTTGGATTTGAGAAGGAGACATAACACATGAGGTACATTCAAATAGTCACATTTGTCGTAATAGTGTTAGTCTTTAACAAGTGTGAGGCAAAAATTGTAATGGAAACTTTAAATCAAAATTTTATAATTTTTCTCAAAATTTTCTGAGCTTAGATACTTGTCCGGTCGCAACATACCAGTCGTTCCACTGTGGAATATAGTGCGACTAGTATGGTCAGGCGGACAACCCTCTCAGACTTCCCGATATGTACTGGTCAATACCAGTTACAAGAACTACTAGAGAAGGGTTTCATACGACCCATCATATCATCGTGGGGAGTGCCTGTTTTTTTCATAAAGAAGAAGGATGGTAGCGTATGACTATATATCGACTACTGTGAGTTGAACAAGTTAACCATCAAGAATTGATACCCATTGCCTAGGATCGATGATCTGTTCGATTAGTTGCAGGGTGCAAAGGATTTTTCGAAGATTGATCTTAGATCGGGGTATCACCAACTGAAGATCAAGGTAGGAGATATCTCGAAGACTGCATTCAGGACAAGACCCCGATGTATAAATATGAATTCTTTCTCACACGGCAATACCCTTCCCAAGTTACTAAAAGGGCGGCTTTTGGCTTTCTGACTACAGGTACTACTGGCTGGCAGACTACTGTAACTAAAGACCATCCTGGTCTCGATCGCCTTTACTGGCGCCTTTCTGATCATGGGCTTTATGAGTTCTTTGTGATGTCATTCGGGTTGACTAACGCTCCAACGTCATTCATGGAACTGATGAATCGACTGTTCCATGACATGTTGGACACTTCAGTCATTGTATTCGTTGTTGGTCTACTCAAAGGATGGGGAGACTCATGAAACACACTTAAGAGCAGCCCTGCAACGGCTGAGAAAGGAGAAGCTCTACGCCAAGTTTAAGAAGTGTGAATTTTGGCTAAAAGAAGTAGCATTCTTGGGTCACGTAGTGTCTGTAGACGGAATCAAGGTAGATCCAAGTAAGATCGCAACTATAGTAGGATGGGAAGCACCAAAATCAGTTGCCGAGATTCGTAGCTTCCTTGGATTGGATGTTTACTATAGAAGGTTTATGGAAGACTGCTCAAGGATCATTGTTCCACTCACTAGACTAACCAAGAAGGGAGAGAAGCTCATATGGACGGACGAGTGTGAGAAGTGCTTTCAAACTTTGTAGTCAAGACTGGTCTCTGCACCTATCTTGACAATCCCAGCACTAGGCTCGTCGTTCACCATATATACGGATGCATCAGGGTTAGGACTTGGATGTGTATTGATGCGAGGATAACAGATGATCGCTTACGCATCAAGACAGTTAAAAGAACATGAGAATAACTATCCAATGCATGATGTATAATTAGCAGCGGTCATACATGCAATCAAGACTTGGAGGCACTACCACTATGGTGAAAAGTTTCAAATCAAGTCAGACCAAAAGAGTTTGACTTACCTTTTCACTCAGCAGGACCTAAATATAAGACAAAGGAGATGGCTAAAACTGTTAAAAGATTATGATTATTACATCCAGTACCATCCGGGTAAGGCAAACATTGTGGCAGATGCCCTAAGGAGAAAGTGGGCATTGAAACTTGAGGCAGGACCCAGCACAAATGCGTAGTATGTGCTGTAGCCTCGGGCTCAATAGAGAATGAAGAAGAACATATATTAGAGCCTACAGAAGATCCAGTGGAACAGGGCTTGATTCATAAGTTCACATTGATGTTCGCAGCCTTGAAGATCTCACCAGATCTAATAGATGAAGTAAAAGTAGTAATCCTATAAGATCCACATCTCAAGACTGTCCAAGAAGATCTAGGAAAGGGTAAAAGAAACCCTGATTTCACCTTGGATTCAGACAAGGTACTCAGGTATCGCGGATGATTATGTATACCTGAGTGTGAGAACTCAAATATCAGAGACAGAATTATGACAGAAGCTCATTATAATACATATTCGGTACATCCAGGAAGCACCAAGATGTACCATGATTTAAGAAGATTATATTGGTGGAGGGTATGACAGCAGATGCAGCTCGATTAATATTCCGTTGTCTAAATTGTCAGTAAGTGAAAGCAGAAAGAAAGAGAGCCGCAGGTTTTGCTACAATCACTATCGGAGCCAGCATGGAAGTGGGATTGTATCACAATGGATTTTGTCAGTAGCCAACCCTTAACACCAAGGTTAGTGGATGTCGTATGGATAATATTCGATCGACTTACCAAGATAGCTCACTTCATCGCTGTCAGACTTTAGTACACCATGGACAAGGTAGCCAAGCTATATGTGGATAATATAGTCAGACTTCACGGCATCCTAGAGAGTATAGTATCTCACAGAGACCCCCGTTTTAAATCAAAGTTCTGGGAAGGATTACAGAAAGGCATGGGAAGGAAACTGAAGTTTAGTATAGCTTTTCATCCTCAGACAGATGGGTAGTCAGAACCATTCAAAACTTAAACGATATGCTCTGAGCGTGTGCTTTAGATTTCAAGGGAGCTTTTGACGAGAAGCTATCGCTCATCGAGTTTGCTTATAACAATAGCTACCAGGCTACGATCCAAATGGCCCCATACGAGGCACTCTATGGGAAGAAATGTCATACACCTCTATTCTAAAATGGTGTGGGAGAGAGAAGCATCGTAGGACCAGAATTTGTAGAGGAAACTTGTCGAGTGATCGATCAAATTAAAGAAACAGTAACGACAACTCAAGTTGGACAAAACCATTATGCAAACAAATCGATGTCGAGATCTGGAGTTTGCAGTAAATGATAAGGTATTCTTAAAGATATACCGGTGTGAGGTGTAAGACCCGTATCAAACTAACCCGGTCTTACCACCTTGAACTAGGTCTACCCATCATGGTTGAGCCAAATGGACCAAGTGCATGAAGGAGATCACGATCCCAGGTATTAAACTGACCCAAAAACACTCAAAATAAGGGGAGGGTCGCATACCCAGCAAGGGAGGGTCGGACCCCCCAGTATAAAAGTCAGACCCCCAGTTTTACATGGGGGATCGGACACTTTAAGGACCAGGGGTCGAAGGGATCTCCGACCCCCCTATCGACCCCCGGTAGTCGGTAAAAATAGTTCGAAACTTAAATTAGGAAACCTTCCTAATTTCAATGGGATTCCTTCCTAATCTCAATGGGACTTATTTTAGGAGTTTCTACTATATAAATATGACGTCCCTAAGCCTCTTTCACTCCTTTTACATCCCTAATTGGATTGAGAGAAAGAGAAGAGAAGGAAGAGAAGGAGAAGAGAAGAAAAGTGGAGAAGAAGACCAAGGAGAAGGGATTCAGAGGAAGAAGCATACTTCTCAGGTATGGATACTATCTCCATGAATTTCTTAAGACCTTAGAGTAGATAATGAAGAGGGGATTATCTAGGAGGAACCCAAATCATCCACCCATGGTTAGGTTTTCATGAAAAACCATGGGGGAAAGTATGAGAGCCATATAGGTGAATAAACCACGGTTCTAGGCCCTAGAACATGTGTGGAATGGACTGTAGGAGCAAGCCTTAGGACCCCAAACATGAAGAATGGACTGAAGGAAGAAAAATTGACAAAACACACAGGGGGTCGCATGGGGGGTCGATGGCCAATCAAACCTACCAGACCCTGAGCATCAACCCCCAGTGTTTGGAAAGTCCAGAATAGGGGTGGTCGCACCCAGGGTCGATAAAGAGTCCGACCCTAGCATCGACCCCCAGTTAGCAGCATGCTTTTTAAAGTTCGAATTAATTCTAATTAAATTCTATCGACTTGGTTAGGTTTTCTAGAGATATAATATCGATATATAGTTGATTCTTAAAGCTTCAAAGAGGACTTACCACCAAGTAAAGGTGAGGGAACAAGACCTAAACTAATTGGGTAATAACAAACTATTTTTATTTCTTGAGTCAAATGCTATGTTTGATTCTATGCGAATATGTTTGTAATGTGCATACAACATGTCATCCAATATTTTTATTATTTGTTCATGTATATTTACTTTATTGTTTATAACATGATGATGATGATGATGATAGGAATAGGCATGTGAATGTATGTGTGTGGTTGGTGTACCTGATGCGAGCGAGTATCAGGGGGGGTGTCATAGGCTGGGCCTCAGCACTTCAGCTCTATCTCTAACTCAAGTCTTGTGCATTAGCATCTTCGTATCGCCATTACTTTAGCAGAACTATTACATTGTAGGGTATCAGGGGAGGTGGTCTCGGTCCTTGTAGTCTCTGAATCTACCGGGGGGCCTTAGCTCTATCTCTATAAGCGTTCTGAGGGATGTTAGGGTGAGGCCTTGGATACACTATTTGGCATTAGGATTGGTTAGTTGCGAGCCTAGTTTGCAAGCCCTCGCCAGCAGGGGTTACATGTTGGTATGGCACTGTACAATAAACGTTAACCTTTGTTGTACAATGTTCATGGTAGGATGGATGGGGACGACAATAAATGTTAACCTTTGGATGGACATCCACACCCTGTGTATAGAGAAGGGGTCAATAAACGTTAGTCTTTGACCACCGAACCTTTCTATTACGGATTGCAAACTTAAAACCAGACCAAAGATATGAATTGAATGCATGCATATGTATTGTTGCATTGTTTTGTTTGCTCACTGAGCCATGATGTGTGCTCACCCTCTCGACGTCGAATGTTTTTAGTTGATGATGCAGGTACTATCGTCGAAGATTATGTCAACACTTCAGTGTATGGGCACATGGCGGCGATGGAAGTTGAAGACGAAGTGGATACGCATGACTCCTCTTGCGAGTGCAAATCATGCGTATTCGATTAGATTTTATTTTTATTATTTGGATTTAGTAAAGACATGTAATTGATATTTATTTATGTCCTAGTTGATACAAAATAATTTGCTACTTAAATATGATTATCACATCTAGATTTCTCAGTTCATTTTACTATAAGACTTCCGCTATTGTGTATTTACTCTGATTATGAATGTGGATGTATGAGGTTTAGATAAAACGGATATAGCCTACTCGAGATCCTGGTTAAATCGCTGGTTTGCTAGCGGTTCATCACACCATTCTGAATAGTGCGGAATTGGGGTGTGACATGAGGTCTGAAAGGATTAGGTAAGAAAGGGAAGCTATGCCCCAAATATATGGGATCGTACAAGATACTGACCAGATGAAGACAGATGGCATATCAACTAGCTCTACCACCATCCATGTCTAGCGTTCATGATGTGTTCCATGTTTCTTTACTGAAGAAATATGTCAGGGATCCATCGCACATCTTGACAGCAGACCCACCAAACTTGATAGAGGTTTTAACCTTTGAGGTGGTACCTGTGATGCTCACAAGCCGAAAGGTACAATACCTCCGAAGCAAAGATATCCATTACGTCAAAGTGCATTGGAAAAGCCAAGATGTGGAAGAAATCACTTGGGAGGAGGAGAACGCAATGCGAAAGGAGTACCCTAACCTTTTTGATGAACAAGATACATGTAAATTTTGAGGTTGAAATTTCTTTCAAGGGTGGGGGAGTTATGAGATCTACATGCAAATTTTTGGGATGAAATTTCTTTTCTTTTAAGGGTCGGGGAGTTGTAAGACCCGCACTCCATGAACCCGATCTAAACCACTATTTCATGTCATAACAGGTCTTCTAATTATAACTGGACCAGACAGGACGAGCAGATGACAATCAGGTACAAAAACAGACCAAATGTATAATAATTTTTTGTACTGGTCTCATCATACATGTCTACATACCGATCGACCTGTTTGTCTGTCCAAGCAGACTAATTAGATCCAAAAATGGATCTCTGCGGGTTTCGCTCGCCAAATCTCGGTCCTAGAGACTTTCCTAACGTACGAGAACCTTCCTACACCCTATCCTAGCCTATTTAAGGACCTCTAAACCTTCTTAAACCTCTTTGATTAATTCTGACAAACCCTAGAGAGGAGAAGGAGATCAAAAGAGGAGGAGGAGCCGATAACGGTTGAAAAAGAGCCTCCGTTGGACGAAGAAAACTATAGCTTGTAAACCAATAGTGAGTGCCTAAACTTTCCTCTAGGATAAGTATTGATTAATACCATGCAAGGTGAGGTATTGATCTAAAATCCTTAATTAGTCGTCAAACCCTAATACAGTCAATAAACCCTAGATTAGAATTCTAGGCTAATGATCATTGAAACTAAGACTTAAAGGGATCATAAAAAAAACCCTAATACGTTTCTCAGGCCTAAAATGCATAGGGGAAATCCTAGAAGCCAAAATAGGTGACCGACAGAAGACGAACTCCAAGTTGATGGTCTTCTAGAGGAATACCGATCGAATATACTGGTTGCACCATATGCGATTGGTACAGCGATCGGTACCTCTCGGGAGCTGGTCATGAAGGGACCGCTTGACCATAACCTTCGCTCTATTCCTTATAGGGCAGCGACCGGTATGCATTGTATCTGGTATATTTTGATACCAGTTGCTTTTTGACCAACGTAAACTCTAAGAAACAAATTCTAATTAAACCCTAACATCGTGTTGGACCCTGTGATAGTGAGATTGGACGTTGTGACATGGAATAAGCTAGCAATCAGGCATTAGGTAAGGGAATTAGACCCAAACCCTAATTAACTAATAACAGTAAAACGTTGTTAATAACTATTGTTCTATGGAGTGTTGCTTGTGCATATTCACATGTCATCTTTACTTTCAGTTATTATATTGTTCATGCATACTCAATATGCTAGGTTGTGATTGTTAGGCATGTGATTGTTTTCATTAGTGTGTAGAATGGGAAGGACCTGGGGTCTGGGATCATTCCTCACACTAACACCTTTTCATATCGCTTCTGTCTTAGCATACTTGTTGCAGGTAGGGTATCAGGAGGAGGACATAGCACTGTGATCTCCGGCGTGGCCACCAGACTCGAGCCCTAGCTCTATCCCATAGGAAGTTGTGTTGGGGTAGGGCCTACTATGATGACATATAGGATTGGTTAGTTTTGAGCCCAGTTTGCAAGCCCTCGCCAATAGAGGCTTAAGTGTTGGTATGGGTAGGGCATCAGGGAAAGTGTTGGCGGTGTGTGATCCGGACACTTTAGCTCTATCTCTATTCCATGGTGGGTGCATCTAGGACGGCAATGGTCTTTGATCCATTGGGCTGATTCACACACTAGTGTATAGAGGTGCGGTGGCCACCAATCCTCTCTATAGCACATTGTAAACTTAAAAGCAGACCATAATGTGAATGTTACTCATGCATATTGCTTGTTGCATTGTCTGATTTTCTTACTGAGCTAACTTGTGAGCTCACCCTTGTATGTATACATGTTCTTAGATGTTAATGCAGGTTATACTATGGAGGACTATGTGGATGCTCCAGTGTCTGGAGGTGTTACTGCCTTGGATGTGCAAGTAGGGGAGGACGAGCATGATGCTTCATGCGAGTGCCCTTCTGCCTATGCCTATAGGATGGTTTATTTTATTTTATTTTATTTCAGTTGGATTCATAAATTGTATAAATATATTTTATTTACGTTTTGGTGTGGAGAATAATTGGTTACTATACTTACAATGTAGAATAGAGTTTATTAAATTTAAGACTTTCGCTGTATCTATTTATATTCTTATTATGGTTATGTGCAATGGTTTGTATTAATGGATACGGTCTTACTGAGATCCTGGTGTGAACCATTGGTTTAGTGGCGGTTCACTCACACTTATTGTTCAATCAAAATTGAAGTGTGAGTGAACCACCACTAAACCAATGGTTCACACCATGATCTAAGTAAAACCGTATCCATTAATACAAACCATTGCACATAACCATAATCAAAATATAAATAAAAACAGCAGAAGTCTTAAATTAAATGAACTTAGTTCTACATTATAAGTATAGTAACCAATTATCTTCACACCAAAACATAAATAAAATATATTTACACAATTTATGAATCTAACTGAAATAAAATAAAATAAAATAAACCATCTTAGAGGCACATGCAGAAATGGCACTCACATGAAGCATCATGCTTGTCCTACCCTACTTGCATATCCAAGGCAGCAACACCTCCATATACTGGAGCATCCATGTAGTCCTTCAAATTAAAACCTGCATCAACATCTAAAAACATATATATATACAAGGGTGAGCTCACAACTTAGCTCAGTAAGAAAATCAGACAATGCAACAAGCAACATGCATGAGTAACATTCACATTATGGTCTGGTTTTAAGTTTGCAAAGTGCTATAGAAAGGATTGGCGGCCCCAGCACCTCTATACACGAGTGTGTGAATCCTCCCGATGGATCAAATACCACTGTTGTGCCACATGCACCCACCATGGAATAGGAATAGAGCTAAAGTGTCCGGATCACACACCACCAATAATTCCCCTGATGCCCTACCCATACCAACACGTAAGCCCCTATTGGCGAGGGCTTGCAAATTGGGCACGCAACTAACCAATCTTATATGTCATTACAGTAGGCTCTATCCCAGCACAGGTTCCTACGACATAGAGATAGGGCTAAAATCTGGTGGCCAGGCTGGAGACCACAGTGCCACCTCCTCCGGAGACCACAGTACGACGTCCTCCCCCTGATACCCTACCCGCACCAAGCATGCTAAGACAGAAGCGATACGAAAAGGTGCTAGTGTGAGGAATGATCCCAGACACTAGGCCCTTCCCATTCCATACACCAACGAAAACATTCACATACCTAACACATAATCCTAGAATAGCGAGTATGCAAGAACAAAATATAATACTGAAAGTAAAGATGACATGTCAATATGCACAAGCAACACTCCATAGCATAAGAAAATTAATAGCAACATTTTACTGTTATTAGTTAATTAAGGTTTAGGTCCGATTCCCTTATCTGACGCCTGATTGCTTGCTTTTTCCATGTCAAAGTGTCCAATCTCACTATCATAGGGTCCGATATGATGGTAGGATTTAATTGGATTTAGTTTCTTAGAGTTTAAGTTGGTCGGAAACCAAATGGTATCAAAATATACCCGATACAGTGAATAGTGGTCGCAGGTACTGGACGCTGCCCTATAGGGAATGGTGCGACCGGTATGGTTGATCAGTCCCTTCATGACCAGCTCCCCAGAGGTACTGGTCACTGTACCTGTCGCATATGGTGCGATCGATATGGTCGACTGGTATGCCTTCGGAAGACCACTAACTTGGTGTTCATCTCCCATCGATCACCCATTATCGCTTCTAGGGTTCCTCCTATGCCTTCTAGGCTTGAGAAATGTTTTAGGATAGTCTATATCTTTCATTCAAAGCCTACATTCTAAGAAATCTTAGTTTAAAATTCAAATCTAGGGTTTATCAAACGATTTTGGGTTTGATAAAAATTTACGGACTTTGATCAATACCTAGTGTCACACCCCAATTCCGTACTATTCAGAATGGTGTGATGAACCACTAATAAACCAACGGTTCGACCAGGATCTCAAATAGGCTGTGTCCATTTGCTTAAACAAACACATCCACAACCATAATCAGAGTAAACAAACAATAGCGGAAGACTTATATATTAAATGAACTGAGAATTCTAAGAGTGTTAACATAAATAAAATATTCAATTATCTTCATTTGACTAAGACATAAGTAAGTGAAATAATCAATTACATTTTCTGTATAATCTAAACAAAATCTAATAAAAAATACATGAGTTGCATTCGCATGACGAATCATGAGACTCCATCATAACTTTAGCGTCCATCGCCGCAGCATATCCATACATAGGGGCATTTATATAATCTTCTACGGTCATACCTGCATCATCAACTAAAAACATTCGACGTCGAAAGGGTGAGCACACATCACGGCTCAGTGAGCAAACAAAACAATGCAACAAACATATGCATGCATTCAATTCATATATTTGGTCTGGTTCATAAGTTTGCAATGTGCTATAGAAAGGGTCAGTTGTCGCCTCACCCTTATACACAGTGTGTATAAGCCCAGCCAACGGATCAAACACCATTGTCGTCCACATCCACCTCACCATGGAATAGAGATAGAGCTAAAGTGTCCGGATCAAACACCGCATAACAATTCCCCTGATGCCCTACCCATACCAACACGTAAGCCCCTACTGGTGAGGACTTGCAAACTGGGCTCGCAACTAACCAATCCCAATGTCAAACAGTGTATCCAAGGCCTCACCCCAGTATCCCTCAATACGTCCATAGAGACAGAGCTAAGGCCACCAGGCAGAGTCAGAGACTACACGGTCCGAGACCACCTCTCCTGATGCCCTAGGACGTAATAGTTCTGCTAAGGTAATGGCGATACGATGATGTTAGTAGACAAGGCTTGAGTATAGATAGAGCTAAAGTGCCCAGATCAAATACCACATAACACTTCCCCTGATGCCCCACTCGCATCAAGTACAGTAACCACACACAAAGATTCACATGCCTATTTTTAGCGTCATCATCATCATCATGTTATAAATAAATAGAATTAAATATGCATAAACAATATTAGCAGGAATATTGGATGACATGTGATATGCACATTACAATCATACAGACATGGAATCATTTATGGTGTTGGACTCAATAAACAAAAATAGTTATTATTAGCCGATTAGTTTAGGTCCTGTTCCCTCACCATTGATTGAGCGTAGATCCTCATTTAAGCTTTATGAATCATATTTAAATCACTAGAAAGACCTAACAAGTCGATAGATTTTAATTAGAATTAAATCTAAGAAATTTAGACTAACTGAAATTGTAGGATCGTAGGTAGGGTAGCACCAAGGGTAGCAGTTTTATGCGACCCTAGGTGTATGACCCGTGTCAATCTAACCCGGTCCTACCACTTTGAACCAGGTTTACCCGTCATGGTCGAGTTAAATGGACCAAGGGCGTGAAGGAGATCGAGATCCCAGGTATCAAATCGACCCAAAAACACTTAAAATAGGAGAAGGGTCGCATACCGAGCTAAGCAGGGTCGGACCTCCACAGAGAGTCAGACCCTCAGTTTTGAAGGGAGGGTCGGACAGCTTAAGTCCCTAGGGTCGACGGGATCATCGACCCTCCCATCGACCCTCGGTTTCTGCCGAATATAGAAATTAGGAAATTTTTATATTTTTCGATTGGGATTCTTTTCCAAATCCCAATGGGACTTATTTAGGATGTTCGTACTCTATTTAAAGGACGTCCCTAAGCCACTTTCACTCCTTTCACAAACCTAATCGAATTGAGAGAAAGAGAGGAGAAGGAAAGAGGAAGAAGAGAGGCAAGCAAGAGAACCTAGCAAAAAGGAGAAGAATTTTAGAGGAAAAGTTATCTCCTCAGGTATGGATACTAGCTCCATAAGTTTCTACAGACCTTAGGTTAGTTATTGTGGAGAGAGTGATCTCGGAGAAACCCAAAACCATCAAGCTATGGTTAGGTTTTCATGGAAACCATAGGAGAATGCATAAAAACTATTTAATTGGATTGTACATGGTTTCAGACCATGGAATGAATGTAGAATGGGATGTAGGAGCAAGCCATAGGACCCCAAACACGAAGAATGGATTAAAAAGTGGAAATTGGACCAAAGTGCACCAAGGGTCGCACCGAGAGTCAATGACCATCCGACCCTAGGTGTTCCTGACCATCGACCCTCAGCATTCGGGAAGTCCAGAAAGAGGGGAGGGTCGATAGACCCATCGACCTTAGCATTGACCTTACCTTCGACCCTCAGTTAACAGAGTAGTTTTTAATTCCGAATAAATTCTAATTAAATTCTATCGACTTTGTTAGGTCTTCTAGCAATATAATAACATTATAAAGGTGATTTTAAAGCTTAGAAAAGTATCTATTAGCAAGCTAAGGTGAGGAACCTTAACTCCAAACTAAAGTGGTTAATAATAAACTGTTTTCTATTTCTTGAGTCCTATGCTATGTTTGATTCTATGCGAATATGTTTGTAATGTGCATACAACATGCCATCCAATATTTCTATTACCTGTTCATGCATATTTACTTTATTGTTTATAACATGATGATGATGATGATGATGATGATAGGAATAGGCATATGCTTGTATGTGTGTGGTTGATGTGCTTGATGCGAGCGAGTATCAGGGGAGGTGTGATGAGAACGTCAATAAACGTTAACCTTTGGCAGGTCTCAGCACTTGAGCTCTATCTCTAACTCAAGTCTTGTGCATTAGCATCGTCGTATCGCGATTACTTTAGCAGAACTATTATGTCGTAGAGTATCAGGGGAGGTGGTCTCGGTCCTTGTAGTCTCTGACTCTACCGGGGGGCCTTAGCTCTATCTCTATGGACATTCTGAGGAATGCTGGGATGAGGCCTTGGATACACTGTTTGGCATTAGGATTGGTTAGTTGCGAGCCCAGTTTGCAGCCCTCGCCAACAGGGGCTTACGTGTTGGTATGGCACTATATAGCAATAAACGTAACCTTTGTTATATAATGTTCATGGTTGGGTGCATGTGAGTTGACGATAAACGTTATCTTCGGGTAACGTCACACACTCGTGTATAGAGACGGAGTCAATAAACGCGACCTTTGGCTACCTAAACCTTTCTATAGCATACTGCAAACTTATATACCGGACCAAAGATATAAATTGACTTTTTGCATGCATATGTATTGTTGCATTGTTTTGGCGACTCAATGAGCCGTGATGTGTGCTCACCCCTCGACGTCGAATATTTTTAGTTGATGACACAGGTTATACCGTTGAAGACTATATGAATGCGTCTGCGTACGGGAACGTGGCAGCTATGGAAGCTGGAGCTGAAGATGATATACACGACTACTCTTGCGAGTGCGACTCGTGTGTATTTGATTAGATATTTTATAGGTTTCTTTTATTCAATTTAATAAAGACTTGTATTTGATATTTAAATATTTATGTCTTAGTTGGAAACATTATAATTTGCTATTAAGTTATTGATATCATCTTAGTTTTCAGTTCATTTATTTATAAGATTTCCGCTATTGTGTATTTAATCTGATTATGATTACGGATGTGTGTAAGTTTGGATAATGCGGGGATAGCCTATTTGAGATCCTGGTTGAACCGTTGGTTATTTAGCGGTTCATCACATCATTCTGAACAATGTAGAATTGGGGTGTGACAACTTGGTATCAGAGCGTCTCAAGCCTTGCCCGCCGAACTGACACACATTCAAGACCATTGTGAACTGAGATAAGATAAATTAAAATCTTTAATACAAATACACTGTAAGCACAAGTGATGATTGAGACCAAAGTTAAAAAGAGAATAATGCATCTATTAAAAAGGGAGACAAGTTTACATAACAATGAGAGCGAAACAAAACATATATAAATAATGAAAGCAGAGTACAGTCCACAACCCAGACAGTTACTCTGAAGTATAAAAAAATGAAAGTACAATCAAGAAGCAGGAGGCGTAGGAGGAGGCGGTGCCTCACGGTCTCTGTCGTAGTCCTCAGCATAGACTCTAGTCAACCAGGCTATCTGAGTCTGGGTCGTCTGTAAACTAGCTGTGAGACCGGCTATCCTCTGATCAGTCGCACGCTTCACCTCTAAGAGCTCTCCCATCCGCACGTCTGATGCGTGTTGAGCAGCCAACAGCTCATCCACCCTCATATGCTGAGCGTCTAGCAACTCCTCCATCCTCAGATCAGATCTGCGCTGAGTATCCCTGATCTCCTGCAACATCTCCATCATGGCTGAAGGTGGAAGTGAAGGATCAGCCGAATGGAAAAGACCAGCCTCAGGTGCAGGAGCCGCCGCAGAAGAAGTACCAACTCCAGCTGCATGTGTAGGTGAAGGCGGTGGTATCGAGTCGACGTCCATATACATACGATCGTCATCGTCGATCGGATCCACACAAGCTCTAGCAGTAGCAGCAGCAGCCTCAGCATCAGCCATCTCGACCCGAGTGTGAGGGCGCACCATCGCGTTCCTCTCCTCATCACTAACCTCAGCATCTCGCAGCCCCATCTTGCAGAGAGCCTCCCAATCTAAAGGCGACGAGAAGGTCTTCTCCTGAATCTTCTCATCTACTAGATCCACCCCCAAACGGGTCAGTAGAACTGTAATCATGCGTCCATAGGTTAGATTACCCCTATGACCGGACAATGTAGCACTAATCATCGTCCGCATGATGATGTAAGGAAGACAGACCGGCTGGCGAGTGCAGATGCTGTAGATCAAAAATTGGGTCAGCTGCAACACCCTCTCATAGTGCCCACTCTGCAGAATCAGATTATGCTGGATAATCTTGCAGAAGACCCATGGAGCTGGACGCAAGTAGCAAGCTCTCATCTGCCAACGATCAGGACGGAGCAACTGATTATCGATCTCTGCCCTCATCTCCATCTCAACAAACTGTGGCTCTCCCGGTGCACAGTACACCATGGGGCCATCATAGGGAATGCCCAACAAGTCGGCCAGCTGCCGATAGTCGAAAGAAATATCTATCCCCTTGACGTAACTGGTGATGCGCAACTCCTGACCATGCTCAACGTCATTGTAATTCCCACCACCTGGAGATTACAATAGAACTGGTGCACCAAATCTGGACAGGTGCACGCGTCGCATGTGATGATAGGGAGCCAACCCATATCACCAAATGCTCCCTCTACATTGAACAAGGCTAACTCAGCCAAGTTCACCATGCGACCCCCTTCCACTTTCTTATGGGCATAGTCAGCATACTGTGCCTCAGCTTCATTCGAACGGAAGCGAAGTGGATCACGCACTCTAGGTACCTTGGTACGAGCCATGGTATCTGCAAAATAAGAAAGGGAAAGGAAACAAGGAGTTAATAGGATAAAGATCCAAAAATTTGATGTAATAATGACATAAGTTGACCATAAAGCTCATTCCTCACCATACAAGTGGGCATAAGGACTTACGAAGGCTTAAACATATCCTACAACCTACATGCAGTAGGAAATTTTAACTAACGATGTCCAATTTGAAGAAATTCCAGAAAAATTGAAAATGTCGACAAATTAGGGCAAAAAGAGAAAATTTCAAGTTTCTCGATAACCAACCGATGAAACTCAAAATTTTTTGAGGGCTTTCGTTCCTCGAGACACCAATAACAAAAGCCCCCAATAAAAATCAAATTTTTATGGTTGGACAAAGTTTAATTTGGAAAATACAAGTTAAATGTGCAAAAACCTAGAAAAGAAAACCTAAAAACAGGTAAAGATGAGTGGACATACCTGTAGTGATGACGTGGACGTCGAAACCCGGAGTCAAACTGACCAAAAACGGTAGAGTAGCACTGTAGCAACTCAGAGAGGAGAGACGAGTCGAAACGGAGGGGGAATAGTGAGAAATGACCCAGAATCGGATCTTAAAAATCTGATTTTTGGTCCGAGGGTCGGACAATTCTACTGGATCCATCGACACTCGCATCGACCCTCAGCTCTCGGGAATCTGTCAGAAAACTAAGGGTCGGATACCGAGGGTCAGATACCCATTGACCCTCGAATCGACCCTCAGCTCTCGGGAAGAACAGGTCATTCCCAGGGTCGGAAACTAAGGGTCGGACATACCAGCGACCCTCACCATCGACCCTGCATTGAAAAGACAGTATTTTTTTTTATAAAATGAGCAAGAATTGGAATCGATTATTGGTTAGCGTGCCTACATGAAATATGAATGACTTCACACCTATTTTGACAATTTTCAGGCACCACCAATCATCGAAAGGAATCATGTCTGGACGTAGAGTAACCCGACAGACTCGAAATGCAGTCCCACCACCACCACCACCCGTGGAGGAGACTAGCCAAGAAAACAATTATGCACCGGGTAATCCAGAACCGGTAAACCCTACTAATTTGCCACCCCCACCACTAGAGCTAGCAACAGTGGTGATGAATCTGGCACAGCAGCTGCAGCAGATGCAACACGCACAGGCTCAGATGCAGGTTGCCATGGGAATTATGTTCCAAGCCACTCAGGCCGCACCCATGCACACCAGACAAGCTAGTGCAGCACCAGTAGGTAACCACCCAGCCCCTCAGACACCTCAACAACCGGCTGCACCGATTCCAGTGCAGGTACCGGAAGCAGCTCAAGGGAATTTCCAGTATCCACCCTATATGTTTGGGGCAAACCCCAAAATCAGCTGGATCATTCCTGACTAGTGGAGAGATTTTTAAAGATGAAACCCAGAGAATTCAACGGCAAGCCGTCTGATCCAATGTGGCCAGCATACTGGATAGACGAGATGGAGAGAGACTTCCTCATGATGACCGTTACAGAGGAAGAGAAAGTACTATGCGCCACCTTCATGCTCAAGGGCGATGCATACCATTGGTGGAAATCCACGAAGACATATTTACTGACCAAGCATGCCCTACTGACATGGGCTATATATAAAGAAGCATTCTTCGAGAAATATTTTCCACGAAGCTTCAGAGATTCGATGGAGAAGGAGTTCTTGAGTCTTTACCAGGGACAGATGTCAGTGGATGCGTACCAACAGAGTTATGAAGAGCTGTTTTTCTTCGCACCACTGAGTATGCAAGAAGAAGAAACCAAAACCCATAGGTTCGTCACGGGACTGAGAGGAAGCATCAGAGAACATGTTCTGGGCTTAGAGAAGACAATATATAATGAAGCTGTCCAGATTGCTCGAGTGATTGAATCGAGCCAGAAGGAGATCTATTTTACTCAGAACAAAGGCATGAAGAGACCAGCCGGAAACCACTACAACAGAGGCAATAACAGGACGTATAAGCCTTTCCGTCCTCAGAACTCTACTACTGCACCCAAGACCACTTCAGCAGTGCAACCTCAGTCAAAGTCAAATTCTGAAGCCCCGAAGTGTTTTAACTGCAACCAGCCGGGACATATGGAAAGGGAGTGCCCTAAACCCAAGAAGCAATTCCATCAAGGACGTGTATATGCTATCACGTCCGAAGATGCGGCTGCATCACCCGATGTGGTCACAGGTATGACTGAAACTTTTAAAGTTGTGATTACATTGAATGGGTATGTAGACTAAGTAAAGATAAATTACAGGTATTGTACCTATAAATGGCGTACCCGCCAGAGTACTCTTCGATTCCGGAGCTACTCACTCCTTTATATCTGTGTCATTTGGAAAGAAGACTAAATTACCCATCAAAGCATTAGACTACAAATTACTTGTACGGTCATCGATGGGGTTAGAAGTGGAACTAGAGAAGGGTTATGGTGTAAAACCCGTGTCAAACTAACCCGGTCTTACCACCTTGAACCAGGTTCACCCATCATGGTCGAGTCAAGTGGACCAAGGGCGTGATGGAGATCGAGATCCCAGGTATAAAATCGACCCAAAAACACTTAATTTCAGGGGAGGGTCGCATACCCAGCCAAGTAGGGTCGGACCTCCCAAAATAGAATGTCAGACCCTCAGATTTGAAGGGAGGGTCGGACAGCTTAAGACCCTAGGGTCGACGGGATCATCGACCCTCCCATCGACCCTCGGTTTCTGACAAATATAGAAATTAGGAAATTTCCTAATTTTCGGTTGGGATTCTTTCCAAATCTCAATGGGACTATTATAGGACATTCCTACTCTATTTAAAGGACGTCCCTAAGCCACTTTCACTCCTTTCACAACCCTAATTGAATTGAGAGAAAGAGAGAAGAAGGAAAAGAGGAAGAAAGGAGACAAGGAGGAAGGCTTAGCAAAAAGGAGAAGAAATTCTAGAGAAAAGTAATCTTCTCAGGTATGGATACTAATCCCATGAGTTTCTACAGACCTTAGGTTAGATATGGTTGAGTGTAGGATTTCGGAGAAACCCAAACCATCCATCCATGGTTAGGTTTTCATGGAAAACTATAGGATGATGCACGAAAACTATTTAGATGGATTATACATGGTTCTAGACCATGGAATGACTGTTGAATGAATGTAGGAAGCAAGCCATAGGACCCCAAACATGAAGAGTGGATTTAAAAGTGGAAATTGGACCAGAGTGCATCGAGTGTCGCACCGAGGGTCGATAGACCATCCGACCCTAGGTGTTTCTGACCATCGACCCTCAGCATTTGAGAAGTTCAGAATGAGCGGAGGGTCGATAGACCCATCGACCCTAGCATCGACCCTCAGTTGACAGAATAGTTTTAAATTCTGAATTAATTCTAATTAAATTCTATCAACTTGGTCAGGTTTGCTAGCAATATAATAACGTTATAACGGTGATTCTAAAGCTTGAAAACGTATCTTTTAGCAAGCTAAGGTGAGGAACCTTAACCCCAAACTAAATTGGTTAATAATAAACTGTTTCTCTATTTCTTGAGTCCTATGCTATGCTTGATTCTATGTGAATATGCTTGTAATGTGCATACAGCATGCCATCCAATATTTTTATTACTTGTTCATGCATATTTACTTTATTGTTTATAACATGATGATGATGATGATGATATGAATAGGCATGTGCTTGTATGTGTGTGGTTGATGTGCTTGATGCGAGCGAGTATCAAGGGAGGTGTGATGAGAACGTCAATAAACGTTAACCTTTGGCGGGTCTCAGCACTTTAGCTCTATCTCTAACTCAAGTCTTGTGCATTAGCATCGTTGTATCGCCATTACTTTAGCAGAACTATTATGTCGTAGAGTATCAGGGGAGGTGGTCTCGGTCCTTGTAGTCTCTGACTCTACCGGGGGGCCTTAGCTCTATCTCTATGGGCATTTTGAGGGATGCTGGGGTGAGGCCTTGGATACACTGTTTGGCATTAGGATTGGTTAGTAGCGAGCCCAGTTTGCAAGCCCTCGCTAATAGGGGCTTACGTGTTGGTATAGCATTATATAGCAATAAACGTTAACCTTTGTTGTATAATGTTATGGTAGGGTGGATGGGGACGACGATAAACGTTAACCTTCGGGCGGGCTTCCACACCCTGTGTATAGAGGCGGTGTCAATAAACATTAACCTTTGACCACCCAACCTTTCTATTGCACATTGCAAACTATAAACCGGACCAAAGATATAAATTGACTTTTTGCATGCATATGTATTGTTGCATTGTTTTGGCTACTCACTGAGCCGTGTTGTGTGCTCACCCCTCGACGTCGAATATTTTTAGTTGATGATGCAGGTTATACAGTTGAAGATTATATGAACGCGTCTACATACGGGAATGTAGCAGCCATGGACGCTGGAGCTGAAGATGATACACACGACTCCTCTTGCGAGTGCAACTCGTGTGTATTTGACTAGATATTTTTATAGGTTTCTTTATTGGATTTATAAGACATGTATTTGGTACTTAAATATTTATGTCTCAGTTAAACACAGAATAATTTGCTATTATTTATAGATATCATTTTAGTTCTCAGTTCATTTATTTACAAGATTTCCGCTATTGTGTATTTACTCTGATTATGATTGTGGATGTGTGTAAAGTTTGGATAATGCGGGGATGGTCTATTAGAGATCCTGGTTGAACCGTTGGTTATTTAGCGGTTCATCACACCATTCCGAACAAGTGTGGAATTGGGGTGTGGCAACTTGGTATCAGAGCTTCTCAGGCTTTGCCCGCCGAACTTACACGCATTCAAGACCATTGTGAACTGAGATAGGATAAATTAAAAGCTTTAATACAAACACATTATAAGCACAAGTGATGATTGAAACCGAATTAAAAAGAAAATAATGCATCTATTAAAGGGGAAAACCAGTTATATACAATGAGTGAAAGAAACAAAACGTATATACATCGCTAAAGCAGAGTACAGTCCACAACCCGGACAGTTACTCTGTAGTACAAGAAAAGTAAAGTACAAATCAGGAAGCTGGAGGCGAAGGAGGAGGCGGTGCCTCACGGTCTCTGTCATAGTCCTCGACATAGACCCTAGTCAACCATGCCACCTGGGTCCGAGTCGTCGTCCGGACTAGCCGTGAGATCAGCCACCCTCCGATCAGTCCGGCGCCGGGCGTCTAGGAGCTCCCCTATCCTCGGGATCCGATGCCCGCCGAGCCTCTCTAATCTCGTGAAACATACTCAGCACGTCATCAGCAGGTGGGCGTGAAGGACCAGCCCCATGAGAAGGACCGGTCTCCGGTACCGAAGCCGCCGCAGCAGAAGGACCAGCCCTATCCGCATGCGTGGGTGATGGCGGTGGTATCTCATCGACATCCATATATAAGAGATCATCATAGACCGGATCCCCACGAGCCCTAGCAGCAGCCTCAGCATCAGCCATCTCAACCGGAGTGTGAGGGCGCACCATCGCGTTCCTCTCCTCATCACTAACCTCCGCATCTCGCAGCATCATCTTGCAGATAGCCTCCCAATCTAGAGGCGACGAGAAGGTCTTCTCCTGAATCTTCTCATCCACCAGATCCACCCCCAGACGGGTCAGCAACACTGTAATCATGAGTCCATAGGGTAGATTACCCCTATGACCGGACAATGTGGCACTAATCATCGTCCGCATGATGATGTAAGGAAGGCAGACCGGCTGGCGAGTGCAGATGTAGTAGATCAAGAACTGGGTCAGCTAAGACACCCTCTCATAATGCCCACTCTGCGGGATCAGATTATGCTTTGGATAATCTTGCGAAAAACTCGTGGAGCTGGACGCAAGTAGCAAGCCCTCATCCGCCATCTATCAGGATGGAGCAACTGGTTGTCGATCTCTGCCCTCATCTCCATCTCAAAAAACTGTGGCTCTCCCGGCGCACAGTACACCATAGGGCCATCATAGGGAATGCCCAACAGATCAGCCAGTTACCGATAATCAAAGGAGATGTGCACCCCCTTGACGTAGCTAGTGATGCACAACTCCTGACCATGCTCAACGTCATTGTAATTCCCCACCACCTGGAGATTACAATAGAACTGGCGTACCAAGTCGGGACATGTGCACGCGTCGTATGTGATGACAGGGAGCCACCCCATATCACCGAATGCTCCCTCTACATTGAACAAGGCTAGCTCAGCCAAGTTCACCATGCGACCCCCTTCAACCTTCTTACGGGCATAGTCCACATACTGTGCCTCAGCTTCATTCGAACAGAAGCGAAGTGGATCACGCAATCTTGGCACGTTGGTACGGGCCATAGTATCTGCAAAATAAGAAAGAGAAAGGAAACAAGGAGTTAATAGGATAAAAATCCGAAAAAAATTAAAATAGAGCCCCATCTCTCACCATACAAGTGGGCATAAGAACTTACGTAGGTTAAAACATATCCTACAACCCACACGCAGTAGGAAATTTTAACCGACGAAGCTCAATTTGAAGAAATTCAAGAAAAATCGAAAATGTCGACAAATTAGGGCAAAAAGAGAAAATTTTAAGTTTCTCGATAACCAACCGATGAAACTCAAAAATTTTTGAGGGCTTTCGTTCCTCAAGACCCCAATAACAAAAGCCCCCAATAAAAATCGAAATTTTACAGTTGGAAAAAGTTTAATTTGGAAAATACGAGTTAAATGAGCAAAAACCTAGAAATAAAAACCTAAAAACAGGTAAAGTTGGGAAAGTATACCTGTAGAGGTGATGTGGATGTCGAAACTTGGACTAAGAATGATCCACAACAGGGAAGTAGCACTGTAGTAACTCGGAGAGAAGAGGCGAGTCAAAACGGAGGAGGAATAGTGAGAAATGACCCAAAATCGGATCTTAAAAATCTGATTTTTGGTCTGAGGGTCGGACAATTCGACTGACACCATCGACCCTCGGATCGACCCTCCCATCGACCCTCGGCTCTCAGGAATCTGACAGAAAATCAAGGGTCGGACTGAGGGTCGGACACCCATCGACCCTCGCATCGACCCTCAGCCCTCGGGAAGAACAGGTCATTCCCAGGGTCGAATACCCAGGGTCGGACATACCAGCGACCCTCACCATCGACCCTGCATAGAAAAGACAGTATTTATTTCAGAATGAATTGGGGATTTTGGAATTTTATATCAGTTAGCGTGACTACATTAAGTATAAATGATTTCTCACTGATTTTGATGATTTTTAGGCACCACCCATCTCAAAAGAAATATGTCTGGACATAGAGTTACCCGACAGACCCGAAATACAGTCCCACCACCACCACCAGTGGAGGAGACTAGTCAAGAGAATAACCATGCACAGGGTAATCCAGAACCAGCAGGCCCTACAAATTTGCCACCTCCACCACCGGAGCTAGCAACTGTGGTTATGAATCTGGCACAACAGCTACAGCAAATGCAACACGCACAAGCTCAAATGCAAGTTGCGATGGGAGTTATGTTTCAAGCCACTCAGGCTGCAACCATGCACACTGGGCAAGCTAGTGCAGCACCAGTGGGTAATCACCCAGCTCAACAGACACCTCAACAACCAGCTGCACCAATTCCAGTGCAAGTCCCAGAAGCAGCCCAAGGGAACTATCAGTATCCACCCCCTATGTTTGGGGCATACCAAATCAACTGGATCACTCCCGGCTAGTGGAGAGATTTTTGAAGATGAAACCTAAGGAATTCAACGGCAAGCCGCCCGATCCATCGTGGCCAGCACACTGGATAGACGAAATGGAAAGGAACTTCCTTATGATGACTATTACCGAGGAAGAGAAAGTACTATGCGCCACCTTCATGCTCAAAGGCGACGCACACCATTGGTGGAAATCTAAAAAGATGTATTTGTTGACCAAGCACGCCCTACTGACATGGGCTATATATAAAGAAGCATTCTTTGAGAAGTATTTCCCAAGGAGCTTCAGAGATTCAATGGAGAAAGAGTTCTTGAGTCTGTACCAGGGGCAGATGTCCGTAGACTCGTATCAACAGCGTTACGAAGAACTATTTTTCTTCGCACCGGCTAGCATGCAAGAAGAAGATACAAAAACCCGTAGGTTTGTCGTGGGACTAAGAGGAAGCATAAGAGAAAATGTTCTGGGCTTAGAGAAGAAAATCTACAACGAAGCTGTCCAGATTGCTCGAGTGATCGAATCGAGCCAGAAGGAGAGTTATTTCTCCTAGAACAGAGGCATCAAGAGACCAGCCGGAAACTCCTACAACGGAGGCAATAATAGGACGTATAAACCTTTTCGTCCTCAGAATTTTGCCACTGCTGCAAAGTCTACTTCCGCAGCTCAACCACAGCCAAAGCCAAATTCTGAAGCCCCGAAGTGTTATAACTGCAGGGCACATGGCAAAAGAATGTCCAAAACCCAAGAAGCAGTTACATCAAGGACGGGTATATGCTGTTACATCAGAGGATGCAGCCGCATCGCCCGATGTGGTCACAGGTATGACCGAAACTTTTAAGATTATAATTACATTGATTGAGTATGTAGACTAAGTAAAAACAGATCACAGGTATTGTACCTATCAATGGCGTACCAGCCAGAGTACTCTTTGATTCAAGAGCTACACATTCATTTATATCTGTGTCGTTTGGAAAGAAGACCAATTTACCCATCAAAACATTAGACTACAAGTTACTTGTACGGTCACCGATGGGATTAGAAGTGGATTAGAGAAAGGTTATGGGCCATGTCCAGTTCTCATTGGCGAGAAAACCTTGGATGCAACTCTAATACAACTTGAGATGGCAGACTTCGATGTCATCTTAGGAATGGACTGGTTAGCTCGGCATTCTGCAAATCTGTTATGCGCCGAGAAGAAGCTAACGTTCAAAGACAAAGAAGGAGCAGAATTCAGTTTCTCGGGAACCAAACTTCCCAGAAGATGCAAGCTCATACTCTCAACATTAAAGGCTAAGAAGTGCCTTGAAAAAGGAGCCGTCGGATATCTAGTATCAGTAGTCGACCTAACCAAGGACGCGCCACGAATGGAAGATATTGACGTCGTGCGGGATTACCCAGATGTATTTCCGGAGGAACTACCCGGATTACCGCCCGACCGTGCCACAGTGTTTGTAATAGACCTGATACCTGGAGCCGCACCGGTATCAAAAGCACCTTATAGAATGGCTCCTACTGAACTGAAGGAATTAAAAGTACAATTACAAGAACTGCTGGATAAGGGTTATATTAGACCCAGTATATCTCCATGGGGAGCACCGGTGTTGTTCGTAAAGAAGAAGGATGGTAATGTTCGATTATGTATCGACTATCGAGAGTTGAATAAACTGACAATCAAGAATCGATATCCACTACCCAGGATCGATGACTTGTTTGATCAGTTACAAGGAGCGAAGGTATTTTCAAAGATCGATCTTCGATCAGGCTATCATCAACTGAATATTAAAGAAGGTGACATCCCGAAGACAGCTTTCAGGACAAGATACGGACATTATGAGTTCTTAGTGATGTCCTTCAGATTAACTAATGCACCGGCAACATTCATGGAACTTATGAACCGGGTTTTCCACGATATGTTGGATACATCGGTTATAGTATTTATTGATGACATATTGGTGTACTCCAAAGACAAGGAAACCCATGTTAAGAACCTAAATGCAGCCCTACAACGTTTAAGGAAAGAGAAGTTATACGCCAAATTTTCGAAGTGTGAGTTTTGGCTAAGTGAAGTCGCCTTTTTAGGCCATGTAGTATCCACTGAAGGAATCAAAGTAGACCCCAGTAAGATCGAGGCTATCGTAAAGTGGGAAGCACCAAAGAGTGTTTCAGAAATTAGAAGTTTTCTGGGTCTAGTTGGATATTATCGGAGATTCGTAGAAGACTATTCTGGGATTGCCGTACCTCTCACCAGTTTGACCAAGAAAGGAGAAAAATTTATGTGGACGGATAAGTGTGAAAATATTTTTCAAACACTGATGACCAGATTGATATCCGCCCCAATTTTGACCATTCCCGTTCCAGGACAGACATTTACCTTATACACTGATGCATCGGGATTGGGACTAGGATGTGTGCTTATGCAAGGAGAGCAAGTAGTTGCGTATGCCTCGAGACAGTTGAAGGTACATGAGAAAAATTACCCCACTCAAGACTTGGAGTTAGCGGCAGTAGTACATGCTGTCAAGATATGGAGACACTTCAGATTAAGTCGGACCATAAAAGTCTTACTTATCTATTTAATCAGAAGGAGTTGAATATGAGACAAAGAAGATGGCTGGAACTATTGAAAGACTATGATTGTGATATCCAGTATCATCTGGGAAAAGCGAACGTGGTAGAGGATGCATTGAGCAGGAAAGCAATGATAAAATCTCAAGGAGAAACTAGCACGACTGCAGCAATGTATACCAACGGAATGGTGTTCAATCATGGCAACGAACAATATGTGATAGATACAATGGATGGACCAGCCAACCAAGGGTTTAATCATCGGTTTTCTAATATGTTCGCGGCATTGAAGATTATATCGGATATAGTGGATGAAGTGAAGACAGCTATCAAAGCAGATCCTTATCTGAGAACAGTACAAGAAGATATTGAGAAAGGTAGGACCAACTCCGAGTTCACCTTAGATAACGAGAAGGTACTGAAATATAAAGGGAGAATATGTGTACCCGAAACAGAAAGTATGGACATTAGACACCGACTGATGAAGGAAGCCCATACCACCATCTACTCGATACATCCTGGAAGCACAAAAATGTATCATGATCTAAAGAAACTATATTGGTGGAGGGGAATGAAGGCAGATGTAGCCAAGTTCGTGTCTCAATGCCTAAATTGTCAGAAGGTAAAGGCAGAACGATAAAGACCCGCAGGACTGTTACAGCCATTACCGAAACCAGCATGGAAGTGGGACTGCAACACTATGGACTTCGTCACAGGACTACCATTGACTCCTCGAGTAGTTGACGCAGTTTGGGTGATTGTGGACCGTCTGACTAAGACAGCTCGCTTCATATCGATACGACCCCAAGATACACTGGAAAGGTTAGCAAAGCTGTATGTGGATAATATTGTTCGGTTACACGGTGTACCAAAAAGTATTGTGTCCGATAGAGATCCACGATTTACTTCCAAATTTTGGGAAGGACTGCAAAAGGCTATGGGTACAACATTGAAGTTCAAGATCGCATTCCACCCACAGACGGACGGACAGTCAGAGCGTACAATCCAGATTCTAGAAGATATGCTACGAGCATGTGTGATTGATTTCAAAGGATCATGGGACGAAAATTTACCATTGATCGAGTTCGCTTACAATAACAGCTATTAGGCTACTATACAGATGTCACCTTATGAAGCATTGTATGGCAGGAAGTGTCGAACACCCTTGTTTTGGAAAGAAGTTGGAGAACGTAGTATTGTTGGACCGGAATTTGTTGAAGAGACCTGTCGAGTGGTCGACATCATCAAGGAGAGAGTGAAAACAGCTCAGAACCGTCAGAAGCAATATGCAGATACTCGACGAAGAGATCTAGAGTTCGCCGTAGGTGATAAAGTATTTTTGAAAGTATCGCCTATGAGAGGATTGAAGAGATTCGGACAGAAAGGAAAATTAAGTCCAAGGTATGTCGGACCATATGAAATTCTAGCTAAGCATGGAAAATTAGCTTATCAGTTGGCATTACCACCATCTATGTCAAGTGTGCACGACGTATTTCACATTTCTCTATTGAATAAGTATGTCAAGGATTCAACGCACGTGTTGATAGTAGATTTTCCAGAATTGACTGATGATTTGACATTCGAAGTAACACCAATATAAATCACCAGTTGAAAGGTTCAACGTCTACGCAACAGAGATATCTACTATGTTAAGGTCACATGGAAAAGTAGAAACATGGAAGAAGTTACATGGGAAGAAGAGAATGCTATGCGAAAGCAATACCCTCACTTGTTTGATTCAGAAGGTACGTACAATTTCGAGGACAAAATTTTTATAAGTTGGGGGGAGTTGTAAGACCCGTGTCAAACTAACCCGGTCTTACCACCTTGAACCAGGTTCACCCATCATGGTCGAGTCAAGTGGACCAAGGGCGTGATGGAGATCGAGATCCCAGGTATAAAATCGACGCAAAAACACTTAACTTTAGGGGAGGGTCGCATACCCAGCCAAGTAGGGTCGGACCTCCCAAAACAGAATGTCAGACCCTCAAATTTGAAGGGAGGGTCGGACAGCTTAAGACCCTAGGGTCGACGGGATCATCGACCCTCCCATCGACCCTCGGTTTCTGATGAATACAGAAATTGGGAAATTTCCTAATTTTTGGTTGGGATTCTTTCCAAATCTCAATGGGACTATTATAGGACATTCCTACTCTATTTAAAGGACGTCCCTAAGCCACTTTCACTCCTTTCACAACCCTAATTGAATTGAGAGAAAGAGAGAAAAAGGGAAAAGAGGAAGAAAGGAGACAAGGAGGAAGGCTTAGCAAAAAGGAGAAGAAATTCTAGAGAAAAGTAATCTTCTCAGGTATGGATACTAATCCCATGAGTTTCTACAGACCATAGGTTACATATGGTTGAGTGTAGGATTTTGGAAAAACCCAAACCATCCATCCATGGTTAGGTTTTCATGGAAAACCATAGGATGATGCACGAAAACTATTTAGATGGATTATACATGGTTCTAGACCATGGAATGACTGTTGAATGAATGTAGGAAGCAAGCCATACGACCCCAAACATGAAGAGTGGATTTAAAAGTGGAAATTGGACCAGAGTGCATCGAGGGTCGCACCAAGGGTCGATAGACCATCCGACCCTAGGTGTTTCTGACCATCGACCCTCAGCATTTGGGAAGTTCAGAATGAGGGGAGGGTCGATAGACCCATCGACCCTAGCATCGACCCTAGCATCGACCCTCAGTGGACAGAATAGTTTTAAATTCCGAATTAATTCTAATTAAATTCTATCGACTTGGTCAGGTTTGCTAGCAATATAATAATGTTATAACGGTGATTCTAAAGCTTGGAAAAGTATCTTTTAGCAAGCTAAGGTGAGGAACCTTAACCCCAAACTAAATTGGTTAATAATAAACTGTTTCTCTATTTCTTGAGTCCTATGCTATGCTTGATTCTATGTGAATATGCTTGTAATGTGCATACAGCATGCCATCCAATATTTTTATTACTTGTTCATGCATATTTACTTTATTGTTTATAACATGATGATGATGATGATGATAGGAATAGGCATGTGCTTGTATGTGTGTGGTTGATGTGCTTGATGCGAGCGAGTATCAGGGGAGGTGTGATGAGAACGTCAATAAACGTTAACCTTTGGCGGGTCTCAGCACTTTAGCTCTATCTCTAACTCAAGTCTTGTGCATTAGCATCGTTGTATCGCCATTACTTTAGCAGAACTATTATGTCGTAGAGTATTAGGGGAGGTGGTCTCGGTCCTTGTAGTCTCTGACTCTACCGGGGGGCCTTAGCTCTATCTCTATGGGCATTTTGAGGGATGCTGGGGTGAGGCCTTGGATACACTGTTTGGCATTAGGATTGGTTAGTAGCGAGCCCAGTTTGCAAGCCCTCGCTAACAGGGGCTTACGTGTTGGTATAGCATTATATAGCAATAAACGTTAACCTTTGTTGTATAATGTTATGGTAGGGTGGATGGGGACGACGATAAACGTTAACCTTCGGGCAGGCTTCCACACCCTGTGTATAGAGGCGGTGTCAATAATCGTTAACCTTTGACCACCCAACCATTCTATTGCACATTGCAAACTATAAACCGAACCAAAGATATAAATTGACTTTTTGCATGCATATGTATTGTTGCATTGTTTTGGCTACTCACTGAGCCGTGTTGTGTGCTCACCCCTCGACGTCGAATATTTTTAGTTGATGATGCAGGTTATACAGTTGAAGATTATATGAACGCGTCTACATACGGGAATGTAGCAGCCATGGACGCTGGAGCTGAAGATGATACACACGACTCCTCTTGCGAGTGCAACTCGTGTGTATTTGAATAGATATTTTTATAGGTTTCTTTATTGGATTTATAAGACATGTATTTGGTACTTAAATATTTATGTCTCAGTTAAACACAGAATAATTTGCTATTATTTATGGATATCATTTTAGTTCTTAGTTCATTTATTTACAAGATTTCCGCTATTGTGTATTTACTCTGATTATGATTATGGATGTGTGTAAAGTTTGGATAACGCGGGGATGGTCTATTAGAGATCCTGGTCGAACCGTTGGTTATTTAGTGGTTCATCACACCATTCTGAACAGTGTGGAATTGGGGTGTGACATATGGACCATGTCCAGTTCTCATTGGAGGGCAGACCTTAGATGCAACCTTGATACAATTTGAGATGGCAGACTTTGATGTTATCTTGGGAATGGACTGGTTAGCTCGGCATTCTGCAAATTTGTTATGTGCCAAAAAGAAGCGAACATTCAAAGACAATGAAGGGGTAGAATTCAATTTCTCGAGAACCAAACTTCCCCGGAGACGCAAGCTCATACTTTCAGCACTAAAGGCTAAGAAGTGCCTTGAGAAGGGGGCAATCGGGTATCTAGTACCCGTGGTCGACCTAACCAAGGAAGCATCACGAATGGAAGACATTGATGTCGTGCGGGAGTACCCTGACGTATTTCCAGAGGAACTACCCGGATTACCACCCGACCGGGCCAAGGAGTTTGTAATAGACCTGATACCTGGAGCCGCACCCGTATCAAAAGCACCTTATAGAATGGCTCCTACGGAACTGAAGGAATTAAAAGTGCAACTACAAGAATTGCTGGACAAGGGTTATATTCGACCCAGTATATCTCCATGGGGGCACCGGTGTTGTTCGTAAAGAAGAAGGATGGTAGCGTTCGATTATGCATCGACTATCGGGAGTTGAATAAACTAACAATCAAGAATCGATATCCACTACCTCGTATCGATGACTTGTTCGATCAGTTACAAGGAGCAAGAGTATTTTCTAAGATCGATCTTCGATCAGGCTATCATCAGCTGATGATTAAAGAACGGGATATTCCGAAAACAGCTTTCAGGACCAGATACGGACATTATGAATTTTTGGTTATGTCTTTCGGATTAACTAATGCACCGGCAACGTTCATGGAAATTATGAACCGAGTCTTCCACGATATGTTGGATACGTCGGTTATAGTATTTATTGATGACATATTGGTATATTCCAAGGACAAGGAAACCCACATCAAGAACCTAAACGCAGCCCTACAGCGTTTAAGGAAAGAGAAGCTATATGCCAAATTTTCAAAGTGTAAGTTTTGGCTAAGTGAAGTCGCATTCCTAGGCCATGTATTATCCGCTGAAGGAATCAAAGTGGACCCCAGCAAGATCGAGGCTATTGTAAAGTGGGAAGCACCAAAGAGCATTTCGGAAATCAGATGTTTTCTGGGTCTAGTTGGTTATTATCGGAGATTCGTAGAAGACTATTATAGGATTGCCGTACCTCTCACCAGTTTGACCAAGAAGGGTGAAAAGTTTGGGTGGACGGATAAATCTGAGAAGAGCTTCCAGACACTGAAGACCAGATTGATATCTGCCCCGATTTTGACTATTCCCGTTCCAGGACAGACATCTACTTTATACACCGATGCGTCGGGACTGGGACAAGGACGTGTGCTTATGCAAGGAGAGCAAGTAATTGCTTATGCATCAAGACAGTTAAAGGTACATGAGAAAAATTACCCCACTCATGATCTGGAGCTAGCGGCAGTGGTACATGCTGTCAAGATATGGAGACATTACTTATACGGAGAGAAATTCCAGATTAAGTCGAACCATAAAAGTCTTACTTATTTATTTAATCAGAAGGAGTTGAATATGCGACAAAGAAGATGGCTGGAACTATTGAAAGACTATGATTGTGATATCCAGTATCATCCGGGAAAAGCGAACATAGTAGCGGATGCATTAAAAAGAAAAGCAATGATTAGATCTCAAGGAGAAGTTAGCACAACTGCAGCAATGTCTACCAACGGAATGGTATTCAATCACGGCAACCAGCAGTATGTGATAGATACAAAGGATGAATCAGCCAACCAAGGGTTTATTCATCGGTTTTTGAATATGTTCGCGGCATTCAAGATTATACCGGATATAGTGGACGAAGTGAAGACAGCCATCAAAGCAGATCCTTATCTGAGAACAGTACAAGAAGATATTGAGAAAGGTAGGACTAACCCTGACTTCACCTTGGACGACGAGAAAGTACTGAAATACAAAGGAAGAATATGTGTACCTGAAAAAGAAAGTATGGACAATAGACACCGACTGATGAAAGAAGCCCATACCACCATCTATTCGGTACATCCTGGAAGTACAAAAATGTATCAGGATCTAAAGAAATTATATTGGTGGAGGGGAATGAAAGCAGATGTAGCCAAGTTCGTGTCTCAATGCCTCAATTGTCAGAAAGTAAAGGCTGAACGACAAAGACCCGTAGGATTGTTACAGCCATTACCGGAACCAGCATGGAAATGGCACTACATCACTATGGACTTCGTCACGGGACTACCATTGACTCCTCGAGTAGTTGACGCAGTTTGGGTGATTGTGGACCGTCTGACTAAAACAGCTCGCTTCATACCTATACGACCTCAGTATACACTGGAAAGGTTAGCGAAGCTGTATGTGGATAATATTGTTCGATTACATGGTGTTCCAGAAAGTATTGTGTCGGATAGAGACCCACGATTTACTTCCAAATTTTGGGAAGGATTGCAAAAGGCCATGGGTACAATGTTGAAGTTCGGTACTGCATTCCACCCACAGACAGATGGACAGTCAGAGCGTACAATTTAGATTCTAGAAGATATGCTATGAGCATGTGTGATTGATTTCAAAGGATCATGGGATGAAAAGTTACCATTGATCGAGTTTGCTTACAATAACAGCTATCAGGCGACCATACAGATGTCACCTTATGAAGCACTGTATGGCAGGAAGTGTCGAACTCCCTTGTTTTGGAATGAAGTTGGAGAACGTAGTATTGTTGGACCGAAATTTGTTGAAGAGACTTGCCGAGTCGTCGACATCATCAAGGAAAGAGTGAGAACAGCTCAGAATCGTCAGAAGCAATACGCAGATACTCGACGTAGAGATCTGGAGTTTGCCGTAGGTGAAAAAGTATTTTTGAAGGTATCGCCTATGCGAGGATTGAAGAGGTTCGGACAGAAAGAAAAACTAAGTCCAAGATATGTTGGGCCATATGAAATTCTAGCTAAGCGTGAAAAAGTGGCTTATCAGTTAGCACTACCACCATCTATGTCAAGTGTGCATGACGTATTTCACATTTCCCTATTGAAAAAGTTTGTCAAAGACCCAATGCATGTTTTGAAAGTCGATTTGCCGGAATTGACTGATGGTTTGACGTTTGAAGTAACACCAACAGAAATCAATAGTCGAAAGGTTCAACGTCTACGCAATAGAGATATCTACTATGTTAAGGTCACATGGAAAAGTAAAGACATGGAAGAGATTACATGGGAAGAACAGAATGCTATGCGAAAGCAATACCCTTACTTATTTGATTCAGAAGGTACGTATAATTTTGAGGACACAATTTTTATAAGTTGGGGGGAGTTGTAAGACCCGTGTCAATCTAACCCGGTCTTACCACCTTGAACCAGGTTTACCCATCATGGTCCAGTCAAATGGACCAAGGGCGTGAAGGAGATCGAGATCCCAGGTATCAAATCGACCCAAAAACACTTAAAATAGGGGAAGGGTCACATACCCAGCTAAGCAGGGTCGGACCTCCCAAAACAGAGAGTCAGACCCTCAGTTTTGAAGGGAGGGTCGGACAGCTTAAGACCCTAGGGTCGACGGAATCATCGACCCTCCCATCGACCCTCGGTTTTTGCCGAATATAAAAATTATTTCTATATTTTTCGATTGGGATTCTTTCCAAATCCCAATGGGACTTATTTAGCATGTTACTACTCTATTTAAAGGACGTCCCTAAGCCACTTTCACTCCTTTCACAACCCTAATCGAATTGAGAGAAAGAGAGGAGAAGGAAAGAGGAAGAAGAGAGGCAAGCAAGAGAACTTAGCAAAAATGAGAAGAATTTCAAAGGAAAAGTTATGTCCTTAGGTATGGATACTAGCTCCATAAGTTTCTACAGACCTTAGGTTAGTTATTGTAGAGAGAGTGATCTCGGAGAAACCCAAAACCATCAAGCTATGGTTAGGTTTTCATGGAAACCATAGGAGAATGCATAAAAACTATTTAGATGGATTGTACATGGTTTCAGACCATGGAATGAATGTAGAATGGGATGTAGGACCAAGCCATAGGACCTCAAACACGAAGAATGGATTAAAAAGTGGAAATTGGACCAAAGTGCACTAAGGGTCGCACCAAGGGTCGATGACCATCCGACCCTAGGTGTTCTTGACCATCGACCCTCAGCATTCGGGAAGTCCAAAAAGAGGGTAGGGTCGATAGACCCATCGACCCTAGCATCGACCCTACCTTCGACCCTCAGTTAACAGTGTAGTTTTTAATTCTGAATAAATTCTAATTAAATTCTATCGACTTTGTTAGGTCTTCTAGCAATATAATAACATTATAAAGGTGATTTTAAAGCTTGGAAAAGTATCTATTAGCAAGCTAAGGTGAGGAACCTTAACTCCAAACTAAAGTGGTTAATAATAAACTGTTTTCTATTTCTTGAGTCCTATGCTATGTTTGATTTTATGCGAATATGTTTGTAATGTGCATACAGCATGCCATCCAATATTTCTATTACCTGTTCATGCATATTTATTTTATTGTTTATAACATGATGATGATGATGATAGGAATAGGCATGTGCTTGTATGTGTATGGTTGATGTGCTTGATGCGAGCGAGTATCAGGGGAGGTGTGATGAGAACGTCAATAAACGTTAACCTTTGGCGAGTCTCAGTACTTTAGCTCTATCTCTAACTCAAGTCTTGTGCATTAGCATCGTCGTATGGCCATTACTTTAGCAGAACTATTATGTCGTAGAGTATCAGGGGAGGTGGTCTCGGTCCTTGTAGTCTCTGACTCTACCGGGGGGCCTTAGCTCAATCTCTATGGATATTCTGAGGGATGCTGGGGTGAGGCCTTGGATACACTGTTTGGCATTAGGATTGGTTAGTTGCGAGCCCAATTTGCAACCCTCGCCAACAGGGGCTTACGTGTTGGTATGGCACTATATAGCAATAAACGTAACCTTTGTTATATAATGTTCATGGTTGGGTGCATGTGAGTTGACGATAAACGTGATCTTCGGGTAACGTCACACACTCGTGTATAGAGGCGGAGTCAATAAACGTGACCTTTTGCTACCTAAACATTTCTATAGCATACTGCAAACTTATATACCGGACCAAAGATATAAATTGACTTTTTGCATGCATATGTATTGTTGCATTGTTTTGGCTACTCACTGAGCCGTGATGTGTGCTCACCCCTCGACGTCGAATATTTTTAGTTGATGATGCAGGTTATACCGTTGAAGACTATATGAATGCATCTGCGTACGGGAACGTGGCAGCTATGGAAGCTAGAGCTGAAGATGATATACACGACTCCTCTTGCGAGTGCAACTCGTGTGTATTTGATTAGATATTTTATAGGTTTCTTTTATTGCATTTAATAAAGACTTGTATTTGATATTTAAATATTTATGTCTCAGTTGGAAACAAAATAATTTGCTATTAAGTTATTGATATCATCTTAGTTCTCAGTTCATTTATTTATAAGATTTCTGCTATTGTGTATTTACTCTGATTATGATTACGAATGTGTGTAAGTTTGGATAACGCGGGGATAGCCTATTTGAGATCCTGGTTGAACCGTTGGTTATTTAGCGGTTCATCACATCATTCTGAACAGTGCAGAATTGGGGTGTGACACTAGGGTGTAGGGTCGGACGTGGGGTCGGATACCATTCGGCCCTACGTGCAACCACACCCTCCCTGGGACTTCCCGAGGGCATGTGGTCGATCCTGTGGTCTCCTAGGGTTGGATATCATTCGACCCTACGTGCGACCACACGTATTTTGAGTCGACCTTTCATTCTAAAGTCCATTCTTTCATGTTTGGATCCTTTGGCTTACTTTTATGGTCCATTCTAAGATTGTTCTGTGACTCAAAACTACAAGTTATACACTATCCATAGTCCATAATGATTTTCTCAATGAAATCTCTTGAAACATGTCCATGGATGGATGATTTGGGTTTCTCCTAATCCTATGTTCTTCATAACTATTCTAGGATCTCTTATTCAGGTAAGCAATTAGGTTCATACCTTTATTCAGAGGTTTCTCTGAAGTTTCATTCTCTTCCTTAATCTTCTTCTTCAAGTTTCCTTCTCTTCTTTTCTTCCTTCTCTTTCTCTTTCTCTCACTTTCAGTTAGGGTTTTAAAGGAGTGAAAGAGGCTAAGGGACGTCCTATTTATAGAGAAAAACACTCCATAATAAGTCCTAATGAGTTTAGGAAAGATCCCCTTGAAATTAGGAAAGTTTCCTAATTTTTGATTTCTGTCTGTCATCGGAGGGACGAATGTAGGGTCACAGGATCCGTCGACCATACACTTCTTAGTCATCTGACCCTACGACTAAAAAGTCATGGGTTGGACTTCTGCTGAGGTGGGGTCAACCCTACCTATTTAGGCATGCAACCCTACCCTCACATTTACTGTTTTTGGATATCATCACGCACTTGGTCCACTTGGCTTGACCATGATAGGTAAACCTGGTACAAGGTGGTAATACTGGTTAGTTCGATACGGGTCTTATAACTTCCCCCTTATTAAAAATTTTGTCCTCGAAATTTATGCTACCTTTCGAGTCGAAAAGGTGAGGATATTACTTTCGCATAGCATTTTCTTATTCCCATGTGATATCTTCTATATCTTGGCTCCTCCAGGTGACCTTAACATAGTATATGTCACGGTTGCGTAGACGTTGAACCTTTCGACTGGTGATTTCAGTTGGTGTTACTTTGAATGTCAAATCATCAGTTAGATCTGGTGGATCGGCTATCAAAACGTGTGTTGTATCTCGGATGTACTTTTTTAATAAGGAGATATGAAATACATCATGCACACTTGACATAGATGGTGGTAGTGCTAACTGATAAGCCACTTTTTTACGTTTAGCTAGAATCTCATATGGACTGACATATCTCGGACTTAGCTTACCTTTCTGTCCGAATCGTTTTAAACCTCGCATAGGTGATACTTTCAAGAATACCTTATCACCTACGACAAACTCAAGGTCTCGGCGTTCAGTATCTGCGTACTGTTTCTGACAATTCTGAGCTGTTCTAACTCTTTCCTTGATAATGTCGACTACTCGACAAGTGTCTTCGACAAATTCTAGTCCAATGATGCTACGTTCTCCAACTTCATTCCTAAACAAAGGAGTTCAACTGTAAGACCCGTGTCAATCTAACCCGGTCTTACCACCTTGAACCAGGTTTACCCATCATGGTTGAGTCAAATGGACCAAGGGCATGAAGGAGATCGAGATCCCAGGTATGAAATCGACCCAAAAACACTTAATTCTAGGGGAGGGTCGCACACCCAATGAAGCAGGGTCGGACCTCCCAAAACAGAAAGTCAGACCCTCAGTTTTTGAGGGAGGGTCGGACAGCTTAAGACCCTAGGGTCGACGGGATCATCGACCCTCCCATCGACCCTCGATTTCTGACGAAACTGAAATTAGGAAATTTCCTAATTTTCGGTTGGGATTCTTTCCAAATCTCAATGGGATTATTATAGGACATTCCTAGTCTATTTAAAGGACGTCCCTAAGCCACTTTCACTCCTTTCACAACCCTAATTGAATTGAGAGAAAGAGAGAAGAAGGAAAAGAGGAAGAAAGGAGGCTAGGAAGAAGGCTTAGCAAAAAGGAGAAGAAATTGCAGAGAAAAGTAATCTTCTCAGGTATGGATACTAATTCCATGAGTTTCTACAGACCTTATGTTAAATATGGTTGAGTGTAGGATTTCGGAGAAACTCAAACCATCCATCCATGGTTAGGATTTCATGGAAAACCATAGGAGGATGCACAAAAACTATTTAGATGGTTTAAACATGGTTCTAGACCATGGAATGAGTGTTGGGTGAATGTAGGAAGCAAGCCATAGGACCCCAAACATGAAGAATGGATTAAAAAGTGGAAATTGGACCAGAGTGCACCGAGGGTCGCACCGAGGGTCGATAGACCATCCGACCCTAGGTGTTTTCGACCATCGACCCTCAGCATTCGGGAAGTTCAGAATGGAGGGAGGGTCGATAGACCCATCGACCCTAGCATCGACCCTAGCATCGACCCTCAGTTGACAGAATGGTTTTTAAATTCTGAATTAATTCTAATTAAATTCTATCGACTTTGTCAAGTTTGCTAGCAGTATAATAACATTATAAAGGTGATTCTAAAGCTTGAAAAAGTATCTATTAGCAAGCTAAGGTGAGGAACCTTAACCCCAAACTAAATTGGTTTATAATAAACTGTTTTCTTTTCTTGAGTCCTATGCCATGTTTGATTATATGCGAAGATGTTTGTAATGTGCATACAGCATGCCATCCAATATTTCTATTACTTGTTCATGCATATTTACTTTATTGTTTATAACATGATGATGATGATGATGATAGGAATAGGCATGTGCTTGTATGTGTGTGGTTGATGTGGTTGATGCGAGCGAGTATCAGGGGAGGTGTGATGAGATCGTCAATAAACGTTAACCTTTGGCGGGTCTCAGCACTTTAGCTCTATCTTTAACTCAAGTCTTGTGCATTGACATCGTCGTATCGCCATTACCTTAGCAGAACTATTATGTCGTAGAGTATCAGGGGAGGTGGTCTCGGTCCTTGTAGTCTCTGACTCTACCGGGGGGCCTTAGCTCTATCTCTATGGATGTTCTGAGGGATGCTGGGGTGAGGCCTTGGATACACTGTTTGGCATTAGGATTGGTTAGCAGCGAGCCCAGTTTGCAAGCCCTCGCTAACAGGGGCTTACGTGTTGGTATAGCATTATATAGCAATAAACGTTAACCTTTGTTGTATAATGTTATGGTAGGGTGGATGGGGACGACGATAAACGTTAACCTTCGGGCGGGCTTCCACACCCTGTGTATAGAGACGGTATCAATAAACGTTAACCTTTGATCACCCAACCTTTCTATTGCATATTGCAAACTATAAACCAAGACCAAAGATATAAATTGATTTTTTTTGCATGCATATGTAATGTTGCATTGTTTTGGCTACTCACTGAGCCGTGTTGTGTGCTCACCCCTCGACGTCGTATATTTTTAGTTGATGATGCAGGATATACGGTTGAAGATTATATGAACGCGTCGGCGTACAGAACTGTAGCAGCTGTGGAATTTGGAGCTGAAGACAATACACACGACTCTTCTTGCGAGTGCAACTCATGTGTATTTGATTAGATATTTTTCGTAGGTTTCTTTATTGGATTTATAAGACATGTATTTGGTATTTAAGTATTTATGTCTCAGTTAAACATAGAATAATTTGCTATTATTTATGGATATCATTTTAGTTCTCAGTTCATATTATTTATAAATTTTCCGCTATTGTGTATTACTCTGATTATGATTGTGGATGCGTGTAAAGTGTGGATAACGCGGGGATAGCCTATTAGAGATCCTGGTTGAACCGTTGGTTATTTGGCGGTTCATCACACCATTCTGAACAGTGTGGAATTGGGGTGTGACAACTTGGTATCAGAGCATCTCAGGGCTTGCCTGCCGAACTGACACACATTCAAGACCATTGTGAACTGAGATAGGATAAAAGTAAAAGCTTTAATACAAACACACTGTAAGCACAAGTGATGATTGAAACCGAATTAAAAAGAAAATAATGCATCTATTAAAGGGAAAACCAGTTACATACAATGAGTAAGAGAACTACAACGTATATACATCGCTAAAGCAGAGTACAGTCCACAACCCGGACAGTTACTCTGTAGTGCAAGAAAGGTAAAGTACAATCAGGAAACTGGAGGCGAAGGAGGAGGCGGTGCCTCACGATCTCTGTCGTAGTCCTCAGCATAGACCCTAGTCAACCAGGCCACCTGGGTCTGGGTCGTCTGGAGACTAGCTGTGAGACCGGCTATCCTCTGATCAGTCGCACGCTGCACCTCTAGGAGCTCTCCCATCCGCGCATCTGATGCGTGCTGAGCAGCCAACAGCTCATCCATCCTCAAATCAGATCTGCGCTGAGCATCCCTGATCTCCTGCAGCATCTCCATCATGGCTAAAGGTGGAAGTGAAGGATCAGCTGAGTGAGAAGGACCAGCCTCAGGTGCAGAAGCCGCCGCAGCAAAAGTACCAACTCCATCCGCCTGTGTGGGTGATGGCGGGGGTATCGCGTCGACATCCATATACATACGATCATCATCATCGACCGGATCTCCCCGAGCCCTAGCAGCAGCCGCAGCATCAGTCACCTCGACCCGAGTGTGAGGGCGCACCATTGCGTTCCTCTCCTCATCGCTAACCTCCGCATCTTGCAGCCCCATCTTGCAGATAGCCTCCCAATCTAGAGGCAACGAGAAGGTCTTCTCCTGGATCTTCTCATCAACCAGATCCACCCCCAAACGGGTCAGTAGCACTGTAATCATGTGTCCATAGGGTAGATTACCCCTGTGACCGGACAATGTGGCACTGATCATCGTCCGCATGATGATGTAAGGAAGGCAGACCGGCTGTCGAGTGCATATGCTGTAGATCAAGAACTGGGTCAGCTGAGACACCCTCTCATAGTGCCCACTCTGTGGAATCAGATTATGCTGGATAATCTTGCAGAAGACTCGTGGAGATGGACGCAAGTAGCAAGCTCTCATCTGCCATCTATCGGGACGGAGCAACTGATTGTCGATCTCCGCTCTCATCTCCATCTCAACAAACTGTGGCTCTCCCGGCGCACAGTACACCATAGGACCATCGAAGGGAATGCCCAACAGATCGGCCAGCTGCCGATAGTCAAAAGAAATGTGCACCCCCTTGACGTAGCTAGTGATGCGCAACTCCTGACCACGCTCGACATCATTGTAATCCCCCACCACCTGGAGATTGCAATAGAACTGGCGCACCAAGTCTGGACATGTTCATGCGCCGTATGTGATGACAGGGAGCCACCCCATGTCGCCAAATGCTCTCTCTACATTGAACAAGGCTAGATCAGCCAGGTTCACCATACGACCCCCTTCCACTTTCTTGCCTGTATAGTAGGCATACTGTGCCTCGACTTCATTTGAATGGAAACGGAGAGGATCACGCAATCTTGGCACTTTGGTACAGGCCATAGTACCTGCAGAAATAAGAAAGAGGAAATAAACCAGGAGTTAGTAGGATAAAATCCAAAATTTGGGTTTAATAACGACGTAAGTTAACAATAAAGTCCCATTTCTCACCATCCAAGTGGACTTAAGGACTTACGTAGGTTAAAACATATCCTACAATCTACATGCAGTAGAAAATTTTAACGGATAAGGTCCAATTTGGAGAAATGCAAGAAAAACCAAAAATGTCGACAAATTAGGGCAAAAAGAGAAAAATTTAAGTTTCTCGATGACCAACCGATGAAACTCAAAAAATTTTGAGGGCTTTCGTTCCTCAAGACCCCAATAACAAAAGCCCCCAATAAAAATAGAATTTTTACGGTTGGACAAAGTTTAATTCGGAAAATACGAGTTAAATAAGCAAAAACCTCAAAATAAAACCTAAAAACAGGGAAAGTTGAGAAATTTTACCTGTAGAGGTGATGTGGATTTCGAAACTCGGACTAAGAACGATCCACAATAGTGAAGTAGCACTGTAGTAACTCGGAGAGTAGAGACGAGTCGAAACGGAGGGGGAATAGTGAGAAATGACCCAGAATCGGATCTTAAAAATCTGATTTTTAGTCCGAGGGTCGGACAATTTGACTGACACCATCGACCCTCGGATCGACCCTCCAATCGACCCTCGACTCTCGGGAATCTGACAGAAATTCAAGGGTCGGACTGAGGGTTGGACACCCATCGACCCTCCAATCGACCCTCAGCTCTCGGGAAGAACAGGTCATTCCCAGGGTCGGATACCAAGGGTCGGACATACCATCGACCTTCACTATCGACCCTACATAGAAAAGACAGTATTTATTTCAGAATGAATTGGAGATTTTGAATTTTATATCGGTGAGCGTGCCTACATAAAATATAAATGATTTCTCACTGATTTTGATGATTTTCAGGCACCATCCATCTCGAAAGTAAATATGTCTGGACGTAGAGTTACCCGACAGACACGAAATATAGTCCCACCACCACCACCCGTGGATGAGACTAGTCAAGAGAACAATTACGCACAGGGTAATCCCGAGCCGGCAAACCCTACGAATTTGCCACCACCACCACCTGAGCTAACAACAGTGGTGATGAATCTGGCTCAACAGCTACAACAAATGCAACATGCACAAACTCAAATGCAGGTTGCAATGGGAGTTATGTTTCAAGCCACTCAGGCTGTAGCCATGCACACTTGGCAAGCTAGTGCAGCACCGGTGGGTAACCACCCAGCTCAACAGACACCTCCACAACCGGCTGCACCAATTCCAGTGCAAGTCCCAGAAGCAGCCCAAGGGAACTATCAGTATCCACCCCCTATGTTCGGGGCATATCAAAATCAACTGGATCACTCCCGGCTAGTGGAGAGATTTTTGAAAATGAAACCAAGAGAATTCAACGGAAAGCCGTTTGATCCACTGTGGCCAGCTCACCGGATAGACGAGATGGAAAGGAACTTCCTTATGATGACTATTACTGAGGAAGAGAAAGTACTATGCGCCACCTTCATGCTCAAAGGCGACGCACACCATTGGTGGAAATCTACAAAGACGTACTTATTGACCAAGCACGCCCTACTGACATGGGCTATATATAAAGAAGCATTCTTCGAGAAGTATTTCCCAAGAAGCTTCAGAGATTCAATGGAGAAGGAATTTCTGAGTCTGTACCAGGGGCAGATGTCCGTAGACTCGTATCAACAGCGCTATGAAGAGCTATTTTTCTTCGCACCAGCTAGCATGCAGGAAGAAGATACCAAAACCTGTAGGTTTGTCGCGGGACTAAGAGGAAGTATCAGGGAACATGTTCTGGGATTAGAGAAGAACATATATAATGAAGTTGTCCAGATCGCTCGAGTGATTGAATCGAGCCAGAAAGAGAGTTATTTCACTCAAAACAAAGGCATAAAAAGACCAGCTGGGAATTCTTATAACGGAAGCAATAACAGGACGTATAAACCTTTCCGTCCTCAGAATTTTAATGCTGCAACCAAGACTATCCCCGCAGCTCAACCTCAGCCAAAGCCAAATTCTGAAGCCCCGAAGTGCTATAACTGCAACCAACCAGGGCATATGCAAGAGAGTGCCCAAAACCCAAAAAGCTGTTACATCAAGGGCGGGTATATGCTGTTACATCAGAGGATGCAGCCGCATCGCCCGATGTGGTCACAGGTATGACCGAAACTTTATGATTATAATTACACTGATTGAGTATGTAGACTAAGTAAAAACGGATCACAGGTATCGTACCTATCAATGGCGTACCCGCCAGAGTACTCTTTGATTCAGGAGCTACTCATTCATTTATATCTGTGTCGTTTGGAAAGAAGACCAATCTGCCCATCAAAACATTAGACTACAAATTACTTGTACGGTCACCGATGGGATTAGAAGTAGAATTAGAGAAAGGTTATGGATCATGTCCAGTTCTCATTGGAGAGCAGACCTTGGATGCAACCTTAATACAACTTGAGATGGCAAACTTTGACGTCATCTTGGGAATGGACTGGTTAGCTCGGCACTCTGCAAATTTGTTATGCGCCGAGAAGAAGCTAACGTTTAAAGACAAAGAAGGAGAAGAATTCAGTTTCTCGGGAACCAAACTTCCCAGGAGACGCAAGCTCATACTCTCAGCATTGAAGGCTAAGAAGTGCCTTGAGAAAGGAGCGGTCGGATATCTAGTATCAGTGGTCGACCTAACCAAGGACGTGCCACAAATGGAAGATATTGATGTAGTGCGAGATTTTCCTGATGTATTTCCAGAGGAATTACCCGGATTACCACCCGACCGAGCCACGGAGTTTGTAATAGACCTGATACCTGGAGCCGCACCGGTATCAAAAGCACCTTAAAGAATGGCTCCTACTGAACTGAAGGAATTAAAAGTGCAACTACAAGAACTGCTGGATAAGGGTTATATTAGACCCAGTATATCTCCATGGGGAGCATCGGTGTTGTTCGTAAAGAAGAAAGATGGTAGCGTTCGGTTATGTATCGATTATAGAGAGTTGAATAAGCTGACAATCAAGAATCGATATCCACAACCCAGGATCGATGACTTGTTCGATCAGTTACAAGGAGCGAAGGTATTTTCAAAGATCGATCTTCGATCAGGCTATCACCAACTGAAGATTAAAGAAGGTGACATTCCAAAGACAGCTTTCAGGACAAGATACGGACATTATGAGTTCCTAGTGATGTCCTTCGGACTAACTAACGCACCGGAAACATTCATGGAACTTATGAACCAGGTTTTCCACGATATGTTGGATACGTCGGTCATAGTATTTATTGATGACATATTGGTGTACTCCAAAGACAAAGAAACCCATGTTAAGAACCTAAACGCAGCCCTACAGTGTTTAAGGAAAGAGAAGTTATACGCCAAATTTTCAAAGTGTGAGTGTTGGCTAAGCGAAGTCGCATTTTTAGGCCATGTATTATCCACGGAAGGAATCAAAGTGGACCCCAGTAAGATCGAAGCTATTGTGAAGTGGGAAGCACCAAAGAGCGTCTCAGAAATTAGAAGTTTTCTGGGTCTAGCTGGATATTATCGGAGATTCGTAGAAGACTATTCTCGGATTGCCGTACCTCTCACCAGTTTGACCAAGAAAGGAGAAAAGTTTGTATGGACGGATAAGTGTGAAAAGAGCTTTCAAACACTGAAGACCAGATTGATATCCGCCCCAATTTTAACCATTCCCGTTCCAGGACTGACATTTACCTTATACACTGATGCATCGGGATTGGGACTAGGATGTGTGCTTATGCAAGGAGAACAAGTAGTTGCGTATACATCGAGACAGTTGAAGGTACATGAGAAAAATTACCCAACCCATGATTTGGAATTAGTGGCAGTCGTACATGCTGTCAAGGTATGGAGACACTACCTATACAGAGAGAAATTTCAGATTAAGTCGGACCATAAAAGTCTTACTTATCTATTTAATCAGAAGGAGTTAAATATGAGACAGAGAAGATGGCTGGAACTATTGAAAGACTATGATTGTGATATCCAATATCATCCGGGAAAAGCGAATGTGGTAGCGAATGCATTGAGCAGGAAAGCAATGATAAAATCTCAAGGAGAAACCAGCACGGCTGCAGCAATGTATACCAATGGAATGGTGTTTAATCACGGCAACGAGCAGTATGTGATAGATACACCGGATGGATCAACCAACCAAGGGTTCATTCATCGGTTTTCAAATATGTTCGCGGCATTGAAGATTATACCGGATATAGTGGACGAAGTGAAGATAGCTATCAAAGCAGATCCTTATCTAAGAACAGTACAAGAAGATATTGAGAAAGGTAGGACTAACCTTGAGTTCACCTTGGATGACGAGAAGGTACTGAAATACAAAACAAGAATCTGTGTACCCGAAACAGAAAGTGTAGACATTAGACACCGACTCATGAAAGAAGCCCATACAACCATCTAATCGGTACATCCTGGAAGTACAAAAATGTACCATGATCTAAAGAAACTGTATTGGTGGAGGGGAATGAAGGCAGATGTAGCCAAGTTCGTGTCTCAATGCCTAAATTGTCAGAAGGTAAAGGCGGAATGACAAAGACCCGCAGGACAGTTACAACCATTACCGGAACCAGCATGGAAATGGGACTGCATCACTATGGACTTCGTCACAGGACTACCATTGACTCCTCGAGTAGTTGACGCAGTTTGGGTGATTGTAGACCGTCTGACTATGACAGCTCGCTTTATACCGATACGACCCCAATATACACTCGAAAGGTTAGCAAAGCTGTATGTGGATAACATTGTTCGGTTACACGGTGTTCCAGAAAGCATTGTGTCCGATAGAGATCCACGATTTACTTCCAAATTTTGGGAAGGACTGCAAAAGGCTATGGGTACAACATTGAAGTTCAGTACTGCATTCCACCCACAGACTGACGGACAGTCGGAGCGTACAATTCAGATTTTAGAAGATATGCTACGAGCATGTGTGATTGATTTCAAGGGATCATGGGATGAAAAGTTACCACTGATCGAGTTCGCTTACAATAACAGCTATCAGGCTACTATACAGATGTCACCTTATGAAGCACTGTAGGGTAGGAAGTGTCGAACTCCCTTGTTTTGGAACGAAGTTGGAGAACGTAGTATTGTTGGACCAGAATTTGTTGAAGAGACTTGTCGAGTGGTCGACATCATCAAGGAAAGAGTAAGAGTAGCTCAGAACCGTCAGAAGCAATACCCAGATACTCGACGAAGAGAGCTAGAGTTCGCTGTAGGTGATAAAGTATTCTTGAAAGTATCGCCTATGCGAGGATTGAAGAGGTTCGGACAGAAAGGAAAACTAAGTCCAAGATATGTCAGACCATATGAGATTCTGGCTAAGCGTGGAAAAGTAGCTTATCAGTTAGCACTACTACCATCTATGTCAAGTGTGCATGACGTATTTCACATATCCTTATTGAAGAAGTATGTTAAAGACCCAACACATGTGTTGACAGTAGATTTGCCGGAACTGACTGATGATTTGACATTTGAAGTAATACCAATGGAAATCACTAGTCGAAAGGTTCAACGTCTATGCAACAGAGATATCTATTATGTTAAGGTCACATGGAAAAGTAGAGACATGGAAGAGATTACATGGGAAGAAGAAAATGCTATGAGAAAGCAATAACCTCACTTGTTTGATTCAGAAGGTATGTACAATTTCGAGGACAAAATTTTTATAAGTTGGGGGGAGTTGTAAGACCCATGTCAATCTAACCCGGTCTTACCACCTTGAACCAGGCTTACCCATCATGGTCGAGTCAAATGGGCCAAGGGCATGAAGGAGATCGAGATCCCAGGTATGAAATCGACCCAAAAACACTTAATTCTAAGGGAGGGTCGCACACCCGGTGGAAGCGGGTCGGACCTCCCAAAACAGAAAGTCAAACCCTCAGTTTTTGAGGGAGGGTCGGACAGCTTAAGACCCTAGGGTCGACGGGATCATCGACCCTCCCATCGACCCTCGGTTTCTGATGAAACTGAAATTAGGAAATTTCCTAATTTTCGGTTGGGATTCTTTCCAAATCTCAATGGGATTATTATAGGACATTCCTAGTCTATTTAAAGGATGTCCCTAAGCCACTTTCACTCCTTTCACAACCCTAATTGAATTGAGAGAAAGAGAGAAGAAGGAAAAGAGGAAGAAAGGAGGCTAGGAAGAAGGCTTAGCAAAAAGGAGAAGAAATTGCAGAGAAAAGTAATCTTCTCAGGTATGGATACTAATTCCATGAGCTTCTACAGACCTTAGGTTAGATATGGTTGAGTGTAGGATTTCGGAGAAACTCAAACCATCCATCCATGGTTAGGTTTTCATGGAAAACCATAGGAGGATGCACGAAAACTATTTAGATGGTTTAAACATGGTTTTAGACCATGGAATGAGTGTTGGGTGAATGTAGGAAGCAATCCATAGGACCCCAAACACGAAGAATGGATTAAAAAGTGGAAATTGGACCAGAGTGCACCGAGGGTCGCACCGAGGGTCGATAGACCATCCGACCCTAGGTGTTTCTGACCATCGACCCTCAGCATTCGGGAAGTTCAGAATGGAGGGAGGGTCGATAGACCCATCGACCCTAGCATCGACACTCAGTTGACAGAATGGTTTTTAAATTCTGAATTAATTCTAATTAAATTCTATCGACTTTGTTAGGTTTGCTAGTAGTATAATAACATTATAAAGGTGATTCTAAAGCTTGGAAAAGTATCTATTAGCAAGCTAAGGTGAGAAACCTTAACCCCAAACTAAATTGGTTAATAATAAACTGTTTTCTTTTCTTGAGTCCTATGGCATGTTTGATTCTATGCGAAGATGTTTGTAATGTGCATACAGCATGCCATCCAATATTTCTATTACTTGTTCATGCATATTTACTTTATTGTTTATAACATGATGATGATGATGATGATAGGAATAGGCATGTGCTTGTATGTCTGTGGTTGATGTGGTTGATGCGAGCGAGTATCAGGGGAGGTGTGATGAGATCGTCAATAAACGTTAACCTTTGGCGGGTCTCAGCACTTTAGCTCTATCTCTAACTCAAGTCTTGTGCATTGACATCGTCGTATCACCATTACCTTAGCAGAACTATTATGTCGTAGAGTATCAGGGGAGGTGGTCTCGGTCCTTGTAGTCTCTGACTTTACCAGGGGGCCTTAGCTCTATCTCTATGGATGTTCTGAGGGATGCTGGGGTGAGGCCTTGGATACACTGTTTGGCATTAGGATTGGTTAGCAGCGAGCCCAGTTTGCAAGCCCTCGCTAACAGGGGCTTACGTGTTGGTATAGCATTATATAGCAATAAATGTTAACCTTTGTTGTATAATGTTATGGTAGGGTGGATGGGGACGACGATAAACGTTAACCTTCGGGCGGGCTTCCACACCCTGTGTATAGAGGCGGTATCAATAAACGTTAACCTTTGATCACCCAACCTTTCTATTGCACATTGCAAACTATAAACCAAGACCAAAGATATAAATTGATTTTTTTTGCATGCATATGTAATGTTGCATTGTTTTGGCTACTCACTGAGCCGTGTTGTGTGCTCACCCCTTGACGTCGAATATTTTTAGTTGATGATGTAGGATATACGGTTGAAGATTATATGAACGCGTCGGCGTACGGAACTGTAGCAGCTGTGGAATTTGGAGCTGAAGACAATACACACGACTCCTCTTGCAAGTGCAACTCGTGTGTATTTGATTAGGTATTTTTCGTAGGTTTCTTTATTGGATTTATAAGACATGTATTTGGTATTTAAGTATTTATGTCTCAGTTAAACACAGAATAATTTGCTATTATTTATGGATATCATTTTTGTTCTCAGTTCATATTATTTATAAATTTTCTGCTATTGTGTATTACTCTGATTATGATTGTGGATGCGTGTAAAGTTTGGATAACGCGGGGATAGCCTATTTGAGATCCTGATTGAACCGTTGGTTATTTGGCGGTTCATCACACCATTCTGAACAGTGTGGAATTGGGGTGTGACATCAACACTTCCTTCCATACAGTGCTTCATAGGGTGACATCTGAATAGTAGCCTGATAGCTGTTGTTATAGGGAAACTCGATTAATGGTAGTTTCTCATCCTATGATCCTTTAAAATCAATTACACAGGCTCAAAGCATGTCTTTTAAAATCTGAATGGTACGCTCTGACTGTCCGTCTGTCTGAGGATGGAATGCCGTACTGAACTTCAACGTCGTACCCATAGCCTTTTGCAATCCTTCCCAAAACATTGAAGTAAAGCGTGGGTCTCTATCGGACACAATGCTTTTAGGTACACCATGTAATCTGACAATGTTAACCACATATAACTTGGCTAACCTCTCCAGGGTATACTGTGGTTGTATAGCTATAAAGCGAGCTGTCTTTGTTAGACGATCTACAATCACCCAAACTGCGTCAACTACTCAAGGAGTCAATGGTAACCCGGTGACGAAGTCCATAGTGATACAGTCCCATTTCCATGCTGTTTCTGGCAACGGCTGCAACAGTCCTGTAGGTCTTTGCCGTTCAGCCTTCACCCTCTGACAATTTAGGCATTGAGACACGAATTTAGCTACCTCTGCTTTCATTCCCCTCCACCAATATAATTTCTTCAAATCATGATACATCTTTGTACTTCCAAGATGTACCAATTAAGCAGTGGTGTGATCTCCTTCTTTAGTCGGTCTCTAATATCCAAATTTTCTGTTTCAAGAACACTTACTCTTCCTTTGTACTTTAGCACCTTTTCATCGTCCAATCCTACCTTTTTCGATGTTTTCTTGTACCGTTCTTAGATAAGGGACTGATTCAAGAGCGGCTTTCACTTCATCAACTATATCAGGTACAATCTTCAATGTTGCAAACATATTTGAAAACCGATGAATAAACCCTTGGTTGGTTGATTCACCCGGTGCATCTATCACATACTGCTCATTAACATAATTGAATGCTTTTCCTGTAACACACATTGCTATAATCGTGTTAACCTCTCGTTGAGATGTTATCATTGCTTTTCTGCTTAGCGCATCAGCAACTACATTAGCCTTTCCAGGATGATACTGGATATCACAATCATAATCCTTCAATAATTCTAGCCATCTTCTTTCTCTCATGTTCAATTCCTTCTGATTAAATAGACAAGTAAGACTCTTATGATCCGATTTAATCTGAAACTTCTCTCCATACAAATAATGTCTTCATATCTTGACAGCATGTACTACTGCTGTTAGTTCTAAGTCATGAGTGGGATAGTTCTTCTCATGTGTCATCAGTTGTCTTGAGGCATACACAATTACTTGTTCTCCTTGCATAAGTACACATCCTAAACCCAACCCAGACGCATTAGTGTACAAGATAAATGGCTGTCCTGAAATAGGAATAGTCAAGATCAAAGCAGATATCAATCTAACCTTCAATGTTTGGAAACTTTTCTCACATTTATCAATCCAAACAAACTTATCTCATTTCCTAGTCAAACTGGTGAGAGGTACGGTAATTCTGTAATAGTCTTCCACGAATCGTCGATAATACCCAGCTATACCTAGGAAACTTCTAATTTCTACAACACTCTTCGGCGCTTCCCACTTCACAATGGCTTCAATCTTGCTAGGATCCACTTTAATTCCTTCAGCGGATACAACATGGCCTAAGAAAGCGACCTCATTTAGCCAAAACTCACACTTTATAAATTTGGCATAAAGCTTCTCTTTCCTTAATCGCTGCAGAGCGGCTCTTAGATTCATGACATAAGTTTCCTTGTCCTTGGAGTAGACCAATAAATCTTCAATAAACACAATGACTGATGTATCTAACATATCATGGAATACCTGATTCATGTGTTCCATAAAATTTGCGGGTGCGTTAGTCAATCCAAAAGACATGACTAAAACTTCATAATGTCCATATCATGTTCTGAATGCTATCTTTGGAATATCACCGTCCTTAATCTTCAACTGATGGTATCCTGACCGAAGACCAATCTTGGAGAACACCTTGGCACCTTGCAACTGATCGAACAAGTCATCGGTCCGAGGCAATGGATACCAATTCTTGATTGTTAGCTTATTTAATTACCAGTAGTCTATACCTAGTCGACCGCTACCGTTCTTCTTTACAAATAATACTGGAACTCCCCATGGTGATATGCTAGGTATGATGTAACCCTTCTCCAGTAATTCCTGTAACTGTACTTTTAATTCCTTTAATTCAGTAGGAGTCATTCTATAGGGTGATTTAGATACTGGTGTGGCTCCGGGTATCAGATCTATAATGAACTCTATCGCTCGGTCGGGTGATAGTCCTGGTAGTTCTTCAGGAAATACATCTGGAAAGTCACGCACAACATCAATATTCACAATTTGTGGTACTTCCTTGGTGAGGTCGACCACTGATACTAGATACCCAACTCCTCCTTTCTCAAGCCATTTCCTAGCCTTTAACGCAGAGAGGATGAGTTTTCGTTTATGGGGAAGTTTGCTTCCCACAATTCTAAACTCTGCTCCTTGTCTTTAAATGTCAGTTTCTTTTCTGCACATAATAGGTTTGCAGAATGCCAGGCTAACCAGTCCATTCCCAAGATGACATCAAAGTCTGCCATCTCAAGTTGAATCAAGGTTGCATCGAAAGTCTTCCCATCAATAAGAACTGGACATGATCCATAACCCCTTTCTAATTCCACTTCTAATCCCATCGACGATCGTACAAGCAGTTTGTAGTCTAACAATATGAGGGGTAGATTCAGCCTCTTTCCAAATGACACAGATATAAAAGAATGAGTAGCTCCAGAATCAAAGAGTACTCTAGTGGGTATGCCATTAATAGGTACAATACCTGTGATTTGTTTTAGTTTTAGTCTACAAGATCACACAATGTAACACAAATAAAAGGTTCAGGTCATACCTGTGATGTGAAACCTACATGCAAATTTCTGGGATGAAATTTCTTTTAAGGTTGGGGGCGTTGTAAGACCCGCACTCCATGAACCCGATCTAAACCTTAAATTCATGTCGTGACAGATCTTCCAATCATCACCGGGCTAGACGGGACGAGCGGATGACAAACAGGTACAAAACAGACCAGTTAGGTATGAATTTTATTCATACCAGTCGATGGTACTGGTCTTGGTACCGGTCGACCGGTATAGCCTGTGCGGCAGACTATGAAGACCCGAAACCAGATCTCTGCACGTCCCACTTTCCAAATTCCAAACCCTAGGACTTTCCTAATCCTAGGAGGCTCCCTAAACCTAAACCTAGCCTATATAAACCCTTCTAAACCTCCTAGAATCCCTTCCATGATCCATACAAACCCTATAAAGGAGAAAGAGGCTGAAGAAGGAGGAGAAGCTAGGAAGGAAAGGGAAGAGCCGATATTGCCGTTCGACGAAGAACACCTTACCCCCAGTCAACGGTGAGTGCTTAAACCTTCTTTTACATTATGACTCTAAGATGGTTAGTTTTCTTTGATCAATACCATGCAAAGCAGGTATTGATCTAAACCCTATTTTGTCGACAAACCCTAATCTAGTTGGTAAACCCTATATTCGAGTTCTAGATTGAGATCATCGAAACTAGGACTTGAATGGAGTTGGAAACAACTCTAACTCAGTATTCAGACCTAGAATGTGTAGGAGGAACTCTAGGATCAATAGGGGATGATCGACGGCAGTCGAGAACCGGACGTATGGTCTTCCGGAGACATACGGGTCGACTATACCGGTTGCACCTTATGCGACCGGTACCTTCCGGGGGCTGGTCTGTGGGGACCGGCTGACCATACCGGTCGTAGGTTTCCCCACAGTGCTACGACTGGTACCTGTGACCGGTCAGCCTTGTGAGAAGTTTTGTATTCTCTTTGGTTTTCTGACCAACATAAAACATAAGAAAAACTATTTTAACTAAACCCTAATATCGTGTAGGACTTTGTGATAGCACGTTTGGACCTTGCGATGCGGAGCAAGCTATCAAACGAGTGTCAGGTAAGGGAATCAGACTTAAAGCCTAATAATTAATGAACAGTAAAACGTTGTTAATAATCCTGATTCAGTGGTGTGATGTTTGTGCATACTCGCATGTCATCTTTTATTTCCAGTTATTATTATTGTTCATGCATACTTGTTATGCTAGGTTGTGACTATTAGGCATGTGATTGTATTCGTTGGTTTGTGGAATGGGAAGTGTCACACCCCAATTCTGTACTATTCAGAATGGTGTGATGAACCGTCAATAAACCAACGGTTCAACCAGGATCTCAAAATAGGCTATCCCACATATGATAAACCAAAACACATTCCACAATAATCAGAGGTAATAAAGTAAATAGCAGAAGTTTTATAGTAAATGAACTGAGAATCTAACTGTGATAACCAAAAATAAATATCAAATTATTGATAAATCAACTAAGACATAATTAAATAAATATCAATTACATGTCTTTAATAAAATTAAACAAAATCTAATCAAATATGCATGAGTTGCACTCGCATGAGGAGTCATGCATATCCACTAAGTCTTCAGCTTACATTGTCGCCACATGCTCGTACACAGGAGCGTTCATATAATCTTTAATGGTGGTACATGCATCATCAACTAAAAGTATTCGAATTCGAAAGGGTGAGCACACATCACGGCTCAGTTAGCAAACAAAACAATGCAACAATACATATGCATGCGATCAATTCATATCTTTGGTCTGGTTTAAAGTTTACAATGTGCTATAGAAAGGATAGGTGGCCGCTGCACCTCTATACACGAGTGTGTGGAAACGCCCAATGAAAATGGCACTATCGCCCCACATGCACCCACCATGGACAATATACACCCCATGAAAATGGCATGGCTGTACCGGTTGCCCATACCAACACGTAAGCCCCTGTTGGCGAGGGCTTGCAAACTGGGGCTCGCAACTAACCAACCCGAATGTCAAACAATGTATCCAAGGCCTCACCCCAGCATCCCTCAATACATCCATAGAGATAGAGCTAGGGTCTGGTGACCAGGCTGAACCACAATGCCACGTCCCCCCCTGATACCCTATGACATATTAGTTCCACTAAGGTAATGGCGATACGACGATGTTAGTGGACAAGACTTGAGTAGAGATAGAGCTAGAGTCTGGTGACTAGGCTGAACCACAATGTCACGTCCTCCCCCTGATGCTCCACTTGCATCAAGCATACTAACACTTGCTTAGTGGACATGACTTGAATAGACCATGGCACAATATACCCCGACGAGAACGGCATCGAAGTACCGGTTGATACCATCCCTACCCACACCATGTACACCAGCCAAATACATACATTCACATGCCAATTCCTACCATCATCAACATCATCATGTTATAATCAATAAATTTAAATATGCTTGAACAGTAATAATAGAAATATTGGATGACATGTTGAATGCACATTACAAGCATACACGCATATCACAATCATGGTATTGGGCTCAAGAAATAAAAACAGTTTGTTATTAACTAATTAGTTTAGGTCTTGTTCCCTCACCTTAGCTTGTTAATAGATCCTCTTCCAAGCTTTAGAATCATCTCTATAATGTTACTATTTTGCTAGAAGACCTAACAAAGTCGATAGAATTTAATTAGAATTAATTCTGAATTTAAAAACCATTCTGTTAACTGAGGGTCGTAGGTAGGGTCGGAGTCATGATCGACCATAGGTACGACCCTCCCCAAATCTGGACTTCCAGAACCCTGAGGGTCGATACTCAGGTCACATAGGGTCGGATGGTCATCGACCCTCTGTGCGACCCTCGATGGATTTTGGTCAATTTTCCTCCTTTTAATCCATTCTTCGTGTTTGGGGTCCTATGGCTTGCTCCTACAGTCCATTCAACCTGCATTCCATGGTCTAGAACCATGAATCATCTACCTATATAGCTTTTATGTATTCTCCCATGGTTTTCCATGGAAACCTAACCATGAGTTGATGATTTGGAATTCTCCGAGATCACACTCTCATCCTTATCTGACCTAAGGTCTGTAGAAATTCATGGAATTAGTATCCATACCTGAGAGGAATACTCCATCTCTGCAATTCTTCTTCTTTTTGCTTTCTTCTCTTCCTTGCTTCTCTTCTTCTTCTCTTCCTTCTCTTCTCTTTCTCTCAATTCAATTAGGGTTGTAAAAGGAGTGAAAGAGGCTTAGGGATGTCCTATTTATAGAGTAAAACCTCCCAAAATAAGTCCCATTGAGTTTAGGAAAGGTTCCAATCGAAATTAGGAAGGTTTCCTAATTTTCAGTTCGTGCTGTTTTTCCCGAATATCGAGGGTCGATGGGAGGGTCAGACCTGCCTGTTAAAACCTGTGACCCTACCCTCCTTTTGACTATTTTTGAGTAAATTTTCATACTGGGTCTTGGGTTTCTTCACACACTTGGTCCACTTGGCTCGACCATGATATGTGGACGGGTCACGTCACGAAATGTAAGGTTACACCAGATTCGTGGCGTGCGGGTCTTACAACTCCCCCACCCTTAAAAGAAATTTCGTCTTCAAAATTTGAACGTACAGATCTTACAACTCCCCCATCCTTAAAATAAATTTTGTCCTCAAAATTTGAATTTACTTCGGAGTCAATAGGTGAGAATTCTATTTCCGCATTGCATCTTCTTCCTCCTATGCACTCTTCTCCACATCTTGTCTTTGCCAGGTTACCTTCATATAATAATTATCCCGGCTTTGGAAACATTGTACCTTCCCACTAGTGAACTAGGCTGGTACCACTTCAATAGTCAAACATTCTATCTAAACCAGTGATTCCATGGTCAATACCTATGATATGGATCTCTAATGTACTTCTTTAATAGAGACACACGAAATACATCATGCACACTAGACATGGATAGCGGTAACGCTAATTGATATGTAACTTTTCTACATCTCTCCAAAGTTTATTAGGTTCAACACATATATAGGATACAACTTTTCCTTCTTGTCTAATCGTTTCAAACTACGCATAAGTGATTTCTTCGAGAACACTTTGTCACTTATGGCAAACTCAAGGTCTTGGTGTCTCTCTGACATCTTGAGCTATCCTGCCCCTTTTCTTTGATCTTGTCTCCCATTCAATAGTTTTCTTCATTAGACTTAGGTCTCAAAATTCTTCATTCACCAACTTTATTCCAAAATAAAGGAATTTGACATTTCTACCTTACCATGCTTGATAGGTGACATTTACATGGTAGCTTAAAAGCAACTTCAATTCACGATAACTTCTCAACTTAAGTTCCTTGAAATCAATTCACAAGCTCGGGGCATATCTCTTAGGATCTGTATAGTCTGCCCCGACTATCCGTCGGTTTGGGGTAAAGCACAGTACTGAACTTCAACTTTGCCCCCATTAATTTCTGTAGATCCTCCCAAAACTTTGAGATAAGGCATAAGCCTCTGACCGACGCAAAGCTTTCATGCATACCATTCATTCTGGCAGTATTATCTACATATAGCTTATTTAGCCGCTCCAAAGCATACCGAGGTCGTATAGCAATGGAATGAGCTATTTTCATAAGACGATCAACAACCACCCAACCATGTCAACCGATTTGGTAGTCAGTGGCAAATCATTGACATAGTTCACGATACTACAGTTCCATTCCCAAAACAAAAGTCAAGGTTTGGTTTTCCTTTTATAAGTCTGCTTACACTGTTCCTATATACAGACCTAACAAAATTACTACTTCTACTTCATCCATCAATTCAGAGATGATCTTTAACACCACAAGCGCAACCGACGAACTATTGCTCAATAAATTCATCCATAAATTCTTGCTTAATTAGATCATCACGAGTTTCTATTATATGTTACTCTCCTTCCAAATCTGAATCTATTGCTGCAAAACATAAGGTAGCATTTATACTGGGTCCTTCCTTGGACTTCATAATTCCCATCGGCGATCATATAAGCAGTTTGAAATCTAAAGACTTAAGGGGTATATTTAGTTTCTTTCCAAATGACACAAATATAAAAGGATGAGTAGCTCCATAATCAAAGAGCACTCTGGCAGGAATGCCATTACTTGGTATGATACCTGTGATTTGTTTTAATTTAGTCTACATGCTCATGCAATGTAACATAAAATGACAGGTTCAGGTCATACCTGTGACCACATTAGACGATGCAGTAGCATCCTTGGCTGAAACAGCGTAAACTCTTCCTTGCTGTAGTTGTTTTGTGGGCTTAGTACACTCTCTTGAGACATGCCCTACTTGGTTGCAGTTAAAACACCTGATCCCCTAACCATTTTGCTTTGGTTGCCGTGGGGTTGTTGAAATGGTTTTGGTTGCAGCATTGAAGCCCTGGGTACGGAAGGGTTGGAATACCTTGGTGTTTCCTCCGTTGTAAAAATTTTCATTTGGCCTATTTATTCCCCTATTTTGAGTAAAATAGCTCTCTTTCTGGCTCGACTCTATCACTCTAGAAATTTGTACAGCTTCATTGTAGATTTTCTTCTCCAGTCCCAAAACATGTTCGCGTATGCTTCCTCTAAGTCCCATGACGAACCTTCGGGTTTTCGTATCCTCCTCTTGCATACTGATTGGTGCAAAGAAAAACAGCTCCTCATAACGCTGTTGATATGCATCGACAGTCATCTGCCCCTGATATAAACTCAGGAACTCTCTCTCCATAGAATCTCTGAAACTTCTAGGGATGTATTTCTCAAAGAATGCCTCTTTGTATATATCCCAGGTCAAGTGGGCGTGTTTGGTTAATAGATATGTCCTGGTAGACTTCCACCAATGGTGTGCATCGCTCTTGAGCATAAATGTGGCACACAACACTTTCTCCTCCTCATTTACGGTCATCATCATAAAATTTCTTTTCATTTCGTCAATCCAGTGTGTTGGCCACAAAGGATCTGCTGGCTTACCATGGATTTCTTTGGGCTTCATCTTAAGAAAATGCCCGACCAGTCTGGAGCGGTCCAGCTGATATGGAGCATAGGCCCCATACATAGGTGGTTGGTACTGATAACCACCTTGAGCTATCTCAGGGTTTTGCACTGGAGCTTTCATGACTGGTGTTTGAGGTGCATGAGGTACTACATTATTTCCCATTGGTATTGTGCTTGCGTATCCTGCTGGCATCTGTGTCGTATGTGCAGCTGGAAAAACCATGCCTATGGCAGCTTGCATATTAGTTTGCACCTGTTGTATTTGATGCAGTTGTTGTGTCAAGTTCATTACGACTGTAACTAAATCTATAGGTGGGGCTGGCAAGTTTGTAGGATTTACCTGACCATTAGCTTCTGGCGGTGCCACGTTTGGATTTTCTGGTACTTCAGGAATTTCATGACTGGTTTCATCTACCGGTGGTGGTGGTGGGGTTTGCTTACATCCGCGTCTGTTCCCTCTTCGCCCAGCCATTTCCTATTCTGGTGGTGTAGTGTCTGAAAAGTCATAGAATACGTAAGGCAATCAATATATACTTCATTTTCATATTTGGATACACTAACCAATGGTATTTTCAAAATTTTCAAATCATTGAGTGGAAAATACTGTCTTTTCTATGCAAGGTTGATGGGTATCCGACCCTCAGTATCCGACCCTGGAAAATCATCCATTTTTCTCGAGTATATAATTCCATTGGTCAAGGCACTACAAGAATAAATCTGGAGAAGCTTTCATACATCAGTAAATCAAGTATAAATTAGGAGAAAGATTTCGTACATCAATAAATCAGGTATAAATCAGAAGATGTACGCTCAACACGATTAAACATTTAACTATTCATTCAGTTCATATCTCTGATCATGTTGTCGATCATGAGAATGGTTCAGATTGGTATAATCAGGATTGATACTAAAGAAACAATATCTATAACTCCACTTGACAGGTTAAATGAAGAAGGTATCCTGTCAAGGTCTGAGAAATTAAAATCTGGTATGTGCATCCTCTAAAATCATAAGAGTAAATCAATAATGCACTGCATCCTATATAAACCTATCTAGATATATGGCCATAATAGATTTGATCCTTTGCTGAAAATGTCCGAGGTATCATCTTCAAAAGACATTCTTCAATCCTTGTCGGATCATTCTGTCATGATGCAACTATCCCATACATCGGTGGCTGATAAGGTTAACCACCTTGATACACTGCTTGTTGTGCTCCAAACTTCTGCACTGGGGTGTGCATTACTGGGACTTGTTGTGTGGTAGGCACTGTGTTATAGCTAATAGGTGTTGGGGTACAGTGATGCTACCAATTGGTACCATACTTGGTTTGACCCGGAGGTGTTGATGTAGCATCAATAACTTGGGTAGTGATTTACATAGCAACTTCCATAGTCGGTCTCATCTGTTGTTGCTCTTGTATTTTATTGGGTCAAGTTTATGACAACCGTGACCAAGGTAATTGGTAGTCCAGGTGGTTGGTTGGAGTGGCCTGGTTGTTCATTTCCTCTTATTTGCTCTAATCTGATTACCAACTCATATGAGATTTCATTATCCGTTCTCGACCCAGATAGTGGTGGGGTCAAGTTGCAACTTCCTCTTCTTGCTCAGGGGGCAATAGATCAGCTTGTAAAAGATCTCACTCTAAGTCTCCACGTCACCTAGGAGTATAGCTTAAGCTTCTTTATAGTTGCTCTTATTCTTAATGTGTGGCCATTATTCTCTTATCTCTGGTTGGATTTAGCCCGAGACCTTTCCCTTTACCTTTGCAGGGAATTAGGCATTACTAGCCATTTTCTCCTTCCTTTATCATACGTCGAGTTTCACATCTTGTGAGTACCAACTCGGCATTTAATTTTTCTACTTTACAGATGCTTCCTTCTTCTTACTGTACTATATCCTTTGTATTCCTAGATAACTGCCTGACTTATAGATAATACCCTACATTATTTGTTTTTCAGGATGAATTTTGGTCTTCTCTTTCTGTTTGATTGTATATATATGGTTCCACCTTTTATATGTACATTATTGTCTTGTTAAGTTCTGTCTCAACCAACACAGGTGCTTATGGTGTGTTTGTATTAAAGCTTTTAATTTATCCTAACTCAGTTCATGGACTCCAGTGGTAGTATTCAGGTTTAATGGGTAAAGACTACGAGAGCTCTGATACCAAGTTGTCAGACCCCAATTCTATACTATTCAGAATGGTGTGATGAACTGTCAATAAACCAACGGTTCAACCAGGATCTCAAAATAGGCTATCCCACATATGATAAACCAAAACACATTCCACATTAATCAGAGGTAATAAAGTAAATAGCGGAAGTTTTATAGTAAATGAACTGAGAATCTAACTGTTATAACCATAAATAAATATCAAATTATTGATAAATCAACTGAGACATAATAAAATAAATATCAATTACATGTCTTTAATAAAATTAAACAAAATCTAATCAAATACGCATGAGTTGCACTCGCATGAGGAGTCATGCATATCCACTAAGTCTTCAGCTTCCATTGTCGCCACATGCCCGTACACAGGAGCGTTCATATAATCTTCAACGGTGGTACATGAATCATCAACTAAAAGTATTCGAATTCGAAAGGGTGAGCACACATCACGGCTCAGTGAGCAAACCAAACAATGCAACAACACATACGCATGCGATCAATTCATATCTTTGGTCTGGTTTAAAGTTTGCAATGTGCTATAGAAAGGATAGGTGGCCGCCGCACCTCTATACACGAGTGTGTGGAAACGCCCAATGAAAACGGCACTATCGCCCCACATACACCCACCATGGACAATATACACCCCATGAAAATGGCATGGCTGTACCGGTTGCCCATACCAACACGTAAGCCCCTGTTGGCGAGGGCTTGCAAACTAGGCTCGCAACTAACCAACCCTAATGTCTAACAATGTATCCAAGGCCTCACCCCAGCATCCCTCAATACATCCATAGAGATAGAGCTAGGGTCTGGTGACCAGGCTGAACCACAATGCCACGTCCCCCCCTGATACCCTACGACATATTAGTTCCGCTAAGATAATGGCGATACGACGATGTTAGTGGACAAGACTTGAGTAGAGATAGAGATAGAGTCTGGTGACCAGGCTGAACCACAATGTCATGTCCTCCCCCTGATGCTCCACTCGCATCAAGCACACTAACACTTGCTTTGTGGACATGACTTGAATAGACCATGGCACAATATACCCTGATGAGAACGGCATTGAAGTACCCGTTGATACCATCCCTACCCGCACCATGTACACCAGCCAAACACAAACATTCACATGCCTATTCCTACCATCATCAACATCATCATGTTATAATCAATAAATTAAAAGATGCATGAACAGTAATAATAGAAATATTGGTTGACATGTTGAATGCACATTACAAGCATACACGCATATCACAATCATGGTATTGGGCTCAAGAAATAAAAATAGTTTGTTATTAACCAATTAGTTTAGGTCTTGTTCCCTCACCTTAGCTTGTTAATAGATCCTCTTCCATGCTTTAGAATTATCTTTATAATATTATTTTATTGCTAAAAGACCTAACAAAGTCGATAGAATTTAATTAGAATTAATTCTGAATTTAAAAACCATTCTGTTAACTGAGGGTCGGAGGTAGGGTCGGAGTCATGATCGATCCTGGGTGCGACCCTCTCCAAATCTGGAATTCCAGAACCCTGAGGGTCGATACTCAGGTCACATAGGGTCGGATGGTCATCGACCCTCTGTGCGACCCTTGGTAGGTTTTGGTCAATTTTCCTCCTTTTAATCCATTCTTCGTGTTTGGGGTCCTATGGCTTGCTCCTACAGTCCATTCAACATGCATTCCATGGTCTAGAACCATGAATCATCCACCTATATAGCTTTTATGTATTCTCCCATCATTTTCCATGGAAACCTAACCATGGGTAGATGGTTTGGATTTCTCCGAGATCACACTCTCATCCTTATCTAACCTAAGGTCTGTAGAAATTCATGGAATTAGTATCCATACCTGAGAAGAATACTCCTCTGCAATTCTTCTTCCTTTTGCTTTCTTTTCTTCCTTGCTTCTCTTCTTCTTCTCTTCCTTCTCTTCTCTTTCTCTCAATTCAATTAGGGTTGTAAAAAGAGTGAAAGAGGCTTAGGGACGTCCTATTTATAGAGTAAAAGCTCCCAAAATAAGTCCCATTGAGTTTAGGGAAGGTTCCAATCGAAATTAGGAAGGTTTCCTAATTTTCGGTTCGTGCTGTTTTTCCCGAATACCGAGGGTCGATGGGAGGGTCGGACCTGCCTGTTAAAACCTGCGACCCTACCCTCATTTTGGCTATTTTTGAGTAAATTTTCATACTGGGTCTTGGGTTTCTTCACACACTTGGTCCACTTGGCTCGGCCATGATATGTAGACGGGCCATGACACGAAATGTAAGGTTAGACCAGGTTCGTGGCGTGCGGGTCTTACAGGAAGGGCCTGGGGTCTGGGATCATTCCTCACACTAGCACCTCTTGTATCGTTCAGTCTTAGCATGCTTGGTGTGGGTAGGGTATCAGGGGGAGGACGTGGCACTGTGGTCTCCGGCCTGGCCACCAGACTCTAGCTCTATCTCTATGCCATAGGGAACTATGCTGGGATAGGGCCTACTGTGATGACATATAGGATTGGTTAGTTGTGAGCCCAGTTTGTAAGCCCTCGCCAATAGGGGCTTACGTGTTGGTATGGGTAAAGTATCAGGGGAGGTGTTGGCGGTGTTTGATCTGGACGCCTTAGCTCTATCTCTATTCCATGGTGGGTGCATGTGGGACCACAGTGGTGTTTGATCCACTGGACGGCTTCACACACTCGTGTATAGAGGTGCGGTGGCCGCCAATCCTCTCTATAGCACATTGCAAACTTAAAACCAGACCATAATGTGAATGTTACTCATGCATATGTTTGTGCAATTGTCTGATTGTCTTATTGAGCTAAGTTGTGAGCTCACCCTGTATATATATATATTTTTTTAGATGATGATGCAGGTTACACAGTGAATGATTATATGAACGCGCCGGCATACAGAGGGTGGCTGCTTTGGATGTGCAGGAAGGAGAGGACGAGCATGACGCTTCATGCGAGTGCCCTTTCTCCGTGTATCTCTAAGACCTGGGTTTTATTTATTTTAATTATTTTCAATTGAGATGAAGTTGATGTAAAGAAATTTATTAAGTTTTGGTTATTTGGATAATTAAATATTTTATTTAAATTTATCAATAGATTACTCAGTTCATTCTATTTAAGACTTCCATTGTATTTATTATTATTCTGATTGTGGTTATGTGCAATGGTTTGTATGAGTGGACACGGTCTTATTGAGATCCTGGTGTGAACCGTTGGTTCAGTAACGACTCACTTACACTTCTCGTTCAGCCAAAATTGGGGTGTGACAACTTGGTATCAGAGCTCTTAGGCTCTGTCCGACAGACCATATTGCACTTAACTGAGTCGATGAACTGAGATAGGAAAAATTTAAAATCCTTAATAAGAACAGACCTTAAGCACTTGTTTGATGCCTGAGACTGTATAAGAAAGAGCATTACATACTATATTAAATATGGAATTAATAAATGCACATGCTCTAGATAGACAAACATAAACTTCCATTAAAACATTTAAAAACTGTATCAAGAGTTAATTGTGCCACTGGGTACAGTCCATATGCTGGATAGTTACCCTATTATATAAAAACCGTGCCAGAGAGAGAGAGAGGAAAAATAAGAACCTCATCATGGGGTTGGAGGCATAGGAGGAATAGGGTCGGCAATATCATAGTCCCGCTCATAGGCGACCCTGAGCCAGTGCACTTGCTCCTGAGTGACTCAGAGGCTGCGAGCCAAGTGCCCCAAGTCACGGCTCATCTCACGCTGAGCGTACCTGATCTCCATGAACATACCCATCACGGTGTTGGGAGGAGGCTGAAATGGTCCCGCTGCATGTGTGGGCTGTAGTGATGGTGCTGGAACATCCTCCATCTGATCATCTCCACCCTCATCATCACCCTCTGCCTCTGCTGCATGAGCAGCATTGGCTGCTACTGCTGCTACTGCCATGGCTGCTACCTTCCTGAGTGGGCGAGGACGAGCCGCTAAGTCCTCATCGCTGATTGGCAGGTTTTCCATCTACATCCGAAGGATGGCATCCCAGTCGATATCCAGAGTCATAGTATCCTCAACGGCGATCTCACCCCTCATGTCCACTCGTAATCGCCACAGAAGAGTGGTGAAGAGTCGACCGTATGGAAGGTTGCTGGTCTGACTGGGCAAAGTAGCCTGATGCATGGTCCTGATATTGATGTAGGGAAGATAGACCCGCTCCCTAGTGTAGACGCAGTAGGTCAAGTACTGAGTGAGCTGAGACAACACACTGTAATGGCCGCTCTGAGGCACAATGTTGTGCTGGATGATGCGACTGTATACCCGAGGCACAGGTCTCAAACTAGCAGCCTTCATGGGTGCTTCAGGGTTAAGTAGCTGCTCCGAAATCTCCTGGCACAGATCGTCTATGAGAAAACCCTTCATCTTAGGGGCACAGTAGACCAAGTCCCCATCATTGGGAATCCTTAGGAGATCGACGAGCTGGTGAGTATCAAAATAGATGGGGACACCCTTGACGTAGCTAGTTAGGCGGAGTGCTCGGCATTGATTAAAGTCATTGACATCTCCATCTATCTCCAGATTAGCGTAGGAATGCTTGACAAGGTTGGGGCGGGTGGTTACAGAATAAGTGATGACGGGCAACCACCCGAGTCTATCAAAAGCGGCTTCCACATCCAACCGCTGAAGCTGCTCCAGGTTTACCCATCGCCCTGACTCAATATTCTTCCCCTCGAACTATGGAAAATGGGCTTGTGCCGCCTTGAAACGAAACCACCAGTCATCGAGCTGTGGAACAGGTGGGTGAGGAAGGTGCAAGCCATGACCGTATGAGCGTTTACCAGAACCTCTGCGCGGAGCCATTGAAACTGTAAAACAAAGACAAATAATGAGAAATTTGTTAAAATTTTCAAAAATTTTGCCAGCTTAACGACAACAAATTAAGCAAAAGCCTCAAACTCACTGAAAACCTGTGGAGGAGGACTAACGTAATGTCACACCCCAATTCCACACACTTCAGAATGGTGTGATGAACCGCTAACAAACCAACGGTTCAACCAGGATCTCGAGTAGGCTATATCCGTGTTATCTAAATCCCATACAATCACATTCATAATCAGAGTAAATACACAATAGCGAAAGTTTTATAATAAAATGAACTGAGGATCTATTGTGATATCAATATTTAAATACCAAATTATTCTGCATCAACTAAGACATAAATAAATATCATTACATCCATTTAAAAAATCTAAATAATTAAATAAAAGAAAAACCCTAAACGAATACGCATGAGTTGCACTCGCAAAAGGAGTCATGCGTATCCTCTACATCTTCAAATTCAATCGCCGCCACATGTCCATACGCTGGGGCAACAATATAATCTACAATAGTGGTACCTGCATCATCAACTAAAAATATTCGACGTAGAGAGGGTGGGCATACATCACGGCTCAGTGAGCAAACAAAACAATTCAACAATACATATGCATGCAATCAATTCATATCTTTGGTCTGGTTTTACGTTTGCACTGTGCTATAGAAAGGATAGGTGGCCGTCGCACCTCTATGCACGAGAGTGTGGATACGCCCGATGAACTCTCACCGTCGCCCACAGCACCCACAATGGGCATTATACACGAAGATCACGTTTATCGTTGCACAACTCCATACCAACAAATAAACCCCTGATGGCTAGGGCTGCAAACGGGGCTCGCTACTAACCAATCCTAATGTCAAACAATGTATCCAAGGCCACACCCCAGCATCCCTCAGAGCACCCGTAGAGATAGAGCTAAGGCCCCCCAGTAGAGTATAGGACTCAAGGACCGAGACCCTTCTTGATGCCCTACGTCGCAATAGTTCTGCTAAGGTAACGGTGATACGATGACGCTAATGCACAAGACTTGAGTCAGAGATAGAGATAAAGTTCCCGGATCAAACACCGCCTAACACTTCCCCTGATGCCCTACTCGCATCAAGCACACTAACCACACACAAACATTCACATGCCTATTCCTAGCATCAATCATCATCATCATGTTATAAGTAAACAAAATTAAATATGCATGAACAATAATAGCAGGAATATTGGATGACATGTTGAATGCACATTACAATCATATTCGCATAGAATCAAGCATGGCATCGGACTCAAGAAAGTAAAAGTAGTTTATTATTAACCAATTAGTTTATGTCTTGTTCCCTCATCTTAGCTTGTTAATAGATCCTCTTCCTAGCTTTAGAATCACCTTTATATTGTTATTATATTGCTAGAAGACCTAAAAAGTCGATAAAATTTAATTAGAATTTATTCTAATTTTTAAAACCATTCTGTTAACTGAGGATCGAAGGTAGGGTCTGAGTTATGACCGACCCCTGGAGCGACCCTCCCCTAATCTGGACTTCCAGAACCCTGAGGGTCGATACTCAGAATTACCTAGGGTCGGATGGTCATCGACCCTCTGTGCGACCCCCTATAGGTTTTGGTCAATTTTCCTCCTTTTAGTCCATTCTTCGTGTTTGGGGTCCTATGGCTTGCTCCTACAGTCCATTCAACATACATTCCATGGTCTAGAACCATGAATAATCCACCTATATAGCTTTTATGTATTCTCCCATGTTTTTCCATGGAAACCTAACCATGGGTTGATGGTTTGGATTTCTCCGAGATCATAGTCTCATCCTTATCTAACCTAAGGTCTGTAGAAATTCATGGAATTAGTATCCATATCTGGGAAGAATACTCCTTCTCTGCAACTCTTCTCCTTTTTACTTTTTCTTTTCTCCCATGCTTCTCTTGTCTTTCTATCAATTCAATTAGGGTTGTAAAAGGAGTAAAAGAGGCTTAGGAACGTCCTATTTTTAGGGTGGAAACTCTTAAACTAAGTCCCATTGGGATTTGGAAGGAATCCAATCAAAATTTAGAAACTTTCTTAATTTCAGTTTTTGGCGGCAACTGAGGGTCGATGATCCCGTCGACCCTTGGTTTCCTAAGGTGTTCGACCCTCCCAGTAAAACAGAGGGTCTGACTTTCTGTCTTGGGGGGTCCGACCCTCCCTTGCTGGGTATGCGACCCTCCCTTTAAATTAAGTGTTTTTGGGCCGATTTGATACCTGGGATCACGATCTCCTTCACTCCCTTGGTACATTCATCTCGTCCATGATTTGTAAACCTGGTTCATGGTGGTAAGACCAGGTTAGTTTGATACGGGTCTTACGACTCCCCCCTACTTATAAAAATTTTGTCCCCAAAATTGTACGTACCTTCTGAATCAAATAAGTGAGGGTATTGCTTCCGCATAGCATTCTCTTCCTCCCATGTAACTTCTTCCATGTCTCTACTTCTCCAAGTGACCTTAACGTAATAGATATCTCGGTTGCGTAGTCATTGAACCTTTCGGCTGGTGATTTCCGTTGGTGTTACTTCAAATGTCAATTCATCAGTCAATTCCGGTAGATCTATTGTCAGGACGTGCGTTGGATCCTTGACATACTTCTTCAATAGGGAAATATGAAATACATCATGCAAACTTGACATAGATGGTGGTAGTGCTAACTGATATGCCACTTTTCCACGCTTAGCTAAAATCTCATACAGCCCGACATATCTTGGACTGAGTTTCCCTTTCTGTCCGAACCGTTTCAATCCTTGCATAGGCGATACCTTCAAGAATACTTTATTACCTACAACGAACTCCAAATCTCTGCGTCGAGTATCTGCATATTTCTTCTGACAGTTCTGAGCTGTTTTTACCCTTTCTTTGATAATGTCTACCACTTGACAAGTCTCTTCAACAAATTCTGGCCCAACAATACTACGTTCTCCAACTTCATTCCGAAACAATGGAGTTCGACACTTTCTGCCATACAGTGCTTCATATGGTGACATCTGTATAGTATCCTGATAGCTATTGTTATAAGCGAACTCGATCAGTGGTAACTTTTCATCCCATGATTCTTTGAAATCAATTACACATGCGCGTAGCTTATCTTCAAGAATCTGGATTGTACGCTCTGACTATCCATCTGTCTGTGGGTGGAATGCAGTACTGAACTTCAATGTTTTACCCATAGCCTTTTGCAATCCTTCCCAAAACTTGGAAGTAAATCGGGGATCTCTATCGAATACAATGATCTCTAGTACACCGTGTAACCGAACAATATTATCCACATACAGCTTTGCTAACCTTTCAAGTGTATACTGAGGTCGTATCGGTATGAACGAGCTGTCTTAGTTAGACGGTCTACAATCACCCAAATCACGTCAACTACTCGAGGAGTTAGTGGTAATCCGTGACGAAGTCCATAGTGATGCAGTCCCATTTCCATGCTGGTTCCAGTAACGGCTGTAACAGTCCTGCGGGTCTTTGTCGTTCAGCCTTTACTTTCTGACAATTTAGGCATTGATACACAAACTTAGCTACATCTGCTTTCATTCCTCTCTACCAATATAGTTTCTTTAGATCATGATACATTTTTGTGCTTCCAGGATGTATCGAATAAATGGTGGTATGGGTTTCTTTCATCAGTCGGTGTCTAATGTCCAAATTTTCTGTTTCGGGTACACATATTCTTCCTTTGTATTTCAATACTTTCTCTTCGTCCAAGGTGAACTCAGGGTTAGTCCTACCTTTCTCGATATCTTCTTGTACTGTTCTCAGATAAGGATCTGATTTGATAGCTGTCTTCACTTCATCCATTATATCCGGTATAATTTTCAATGCTGCGAACATATTTGAAAACCGATGAATAAACCCTTGGTTAGCTGATCCATCCATTTTATCTATCACATATTGCTCATTGCCATGATTGAATACCATTCCGGTAGTATATATAGCTGCAGTTGAACTAACCTCCCCTTGAGATTTTATCATCGCCTTTCTGCTCAACGCATCCACTATTACATTAGCTTTCCCCGGATGATACTGGATATCACAATCATAGTCATTCAATAGCTCCAACCATATTCTTTGTCTCATATTCAACTCCTTCTGATTAAATAAATAAGTAAGACTTTTATGGTCCGACTTAATCTGGAACCTCTCTCCGTATAGGTAATGTCTCCATATCTTGATAGCATGTACTACTGCCGCTAACTCCAAATCATGAGTGGGATAATTTTTCTCATGTATCTTTAACTGTCTCGAGGCATAAGCAATTACTTGTTCTCCTTACATAAGCACACATCCTAATCCCAGTCCTGATGCATCAGTGTATAGGGTAAATGGCTGTCCTCGAACAGGAATAGTCAAAATCAGAGTGGATATCAATCTGGTCTTCAATGTCTGGAAGCTCTTCTCACATTTATCCTTCCACACAAACTTTTCACCTTTCTTAGTCAAACTGGTGAGAGGTACGGCAATCCGAGAATAGTCTTCAACAAATCTCCGATAATATCCAGCGAGACCCAGAAAACTTCTTATTTCTGCAACGCTTTTTGGTGCTTCCCACTTTACAATAGGCTCGATCTTGCTGGGGTCCACTTTGATTCCTTCAGTTGATACCACATGGCCTAGGAAGGCAACTTCACTTAACCAAAACTCACACTTTGAAAATTTTGCGTACAGCTTCTCTATCCTTAAACGCTGTAGGGTGGCGTTTAGATTCTTAACGTGAGTTTCCTTGTCCTTGGAATATACCAATATGTCATCAATAAATACTATAACAGACGTATCTAACATGTCATGAAAAATCCGGTTCATAAGATCTATGAAAGTTGTTGGTGCGTTTGTTAATCCAAAAGACATGACCAAGAATTCATAATGTCCATATTTGGTCCTGAAAGCTGTCTTAAGAATATCACCCTCTTTAATCTTCAGCTGATGATAACCGGACCGAAGGTCGATCTTAGAAAATACTTTTGCTCCTTGCAACTGATCGAACAAGTCATCGATCCGAGGTAGTAGATATCGATTCTTGATTGTCAGTTTGTTCAGCTCCCGATAGTCGATACATAATCGAACGCTACCTTCCTTCTTCTTTACGAATAATGCCGGTGCTCCCCATGGTGATATACTGGGTCGAATATAGCCCTTGTCCAGCAGTTCCTATAGTTGCACTTTCAATTCCTTCGGTTCAGTAGGAGCCATTCTATAAGGTGCTTTTGATACTGGTACAGCTCCAGGTATAAGGTCTATCACAAACTCGGTAGCTCTGTCGGGTGGTAATCCTGGTAGTTCCTCCGGAAATACGTCGGGATAGTCCCGCACGACATCAATATCTTCCATTCGTGGTGCTTCCTTGGTTAGGTCGACCACTGATACTAGATACCCGACTGCCCCCTTCTCAAGGCACTTCTTAGCCTTTAATGCTGAGAGTATGAGCTTGCATTTACGGGGCAGTTTGGTTCCCACAAAACTGAATTCTGCTCCTGCTTTGTCTTTAAATGTTAGCTTCTTTTCGGCGCATAATAGGTTTGCAGAATGCCGAGCTAACCAGTCCATTCCCAAGATGACATCAAAGTCTGCCATCCCAAGTTGGATCAAGGTTGCATCTAACGTTTTCTCGCCAATGAGAACTGGAAATGGCCCATAACCTTTCTCTAATTCCACTTCTAACCCCATCGGTGACCGTACAAGTAGTTTGTAGTCCAATGTTTTGATGGGTAAGTTCAGCTTCTTTCCAAACGACACAGATATAAAGGAATGAGTAGCTCCTGAGTCAAAGAGTACTCTGGCGGGTATGCCATTTATAGGTATGATACCTGTGATTTGTTTAAACTTAGTCTACATGCTTACACATTGTAATAAAACTTAAAGGTTTAGGTCATACCTGTGACCACATCGGGTGATGCGGCAGCTTCCTCAGACGTAACAGCATAAACTCGTCCTTGATACTGTGGCATCCGGGGTTTAGGACACTCTCTCATCATATGTCCCACTTGATTGCAGTTATAACATCTTGGACTTTCAGTATTTGGCTTTGGTTGCTGCTGAGCCACTTGAGTGGTCTTGGGTGCAGCGGTGAAATTCTGAGTACGGAAACGCTTGTATGTCTTGTTATTACCTCCATTGTAAGAATTACCAGCTGGCCTTTTCACACCTCTGTTTTGCATAAAATAACTTTCCTTCTGTCTCGATTCTATAACTCGAGCAATTTGCACGGGTTCATTATAAATCTCCTTGTCTAAGCCCAGCACGTGCTCTCTGATGCTTCCTCTGGGTCCCGTGACAAACCTATGGGTTTTGGTGTCCTCTTCTTGCATGCTCAGTGGTGCAAAGAAAAACAGCTCCTCATAACGCTGCTGATACGGGTCCACTAACATCTGCCCCTGATACAAACTCAGGAACTCTTTCTCCATAGAATCCTTGAAGCTTTGTGGAAAATACTTCTCAAAGAACGCTTCTTTATAAATAGCCCAAGTCAATATAGCGTGCTTGGTCAGTAGATATGCCCTGGTAGATTTCCACCAATGATGTGCATCGCCTTTTAGCATGAAGGTGGCACATAACACCTTTTCTTCTTCAGTAATAGTCATCATGAGAAAGTTTCTCTCCATCTCGTCAATCCAATGTGCTGGCCATAACAGATCTGACGGTTTACCGTTAAATTCCTTGAGCTTCATCTTCAGAAATCTCTCCACCAGTCGAGAGTGATCCATCTGATTTTGGGGGTATGCCCCAAACATAGGTTGTGGATACTAATACTGAACCTGAGCTGCTTCTGGACCAGGTACGGGGATCTGTGCAGCTGGTGGTTGAGGTGTTTGAGGTGCTGGGTGGTTATCCACCAGTGCTGCACTGGCTTGTCCAGTCTGCATGGGTGTAGCATGTGCGGCCTGGAACATAATCCCCATTGCAACTTGCATTTGAGCCTGTGCATGTTGCATCTGTTGTAGCTGCTGTGCCAGATTCATTACCACGGTTGCTAACTTCGGTGGTGGAGGTGGCAAGTTGGTAGGATTTGTCTGATCTGGATTTCCTGGGGGTACAACCTGTGGATTTCCCTGTGCATATATATTCTCCTGGCTAGTTTCCTCCACAGGTGGTGGTGGAACTGCATTTCGGCTCTGCCTGGTTACTCTACGTCCAGACTTGTTTTCTTCTGAGATTGGTGGTGCCTGAAAATCATCAAAATAGGTGAGTCAATCATTTATACTGCATGTAGGCATGCTAACCGATGTAAAATTCCAAAATTTCCATCTCATTTTATGAAAAATACTGTCTTTTCTATGCAGGGTCGATGGTGGGGGTCGTTGGTATGTCCGACCCTCAGTATCCGACCCTGGGAATGACCTGTTCTTCCCGAGAGCTAAGGGTCGATGTGGGGGTCGATGGTATGTCTGACCCTTAGTATCCGACCCTGGTTTTCTGTCAGATTCCCGAGAGCTGAGGGTTGATCTGAGGGTCGATCCGAGGGTCGATGATCCTAGTTGAATTGTCCGACCCTCAGACCAAAAATCAGACCATTAGGATCCGATTCTGGGTTCATTCCTCATCACTTCTATCCCGTTTCGATTCGTCTTTCTCCCTCTGGGTTGCTACAGTGCCACTCCGCTATTTTGGTCAGTTTGGGTCCGTGTTTCGATGTCCACATCATCCCTACAGGTATGTTTTCTCTTTTTTTTTACCTGTTTTTAGGTTTCCATTTCTAGGTTTTTGTCCATTTAACTTGTATCTTTCAAATTAAACTTTTTCCAATCGTAAAAGTTTGATTTTTATTGGGGGCTTTTGTTATTGGTGTCTCGAGGAACGAAAGCCCTCAAAAATTTTTGAGTTTCATCGGTTGGTTATCGAGAACTTGGATTTTTGCTCTTTTTGCCCTAATTTGTCAAAATTTTCGATTTATCAAAATTTCTTCAAATTGGACTTCACTAGCTAGAATTTCCTATTGTCTGAGTGTTGTAGGACATGTTGGGACCTACGTAAGTCCTCCTGCCCACGTGTCTGGGTGACAAGTGAGGCTTTTGGCCAACTTACGTCGTTAAAATGTCAAAATTTTGCATTTCTATCTTATTAACATATTGTCTGTTTTATTTTCTTTCTTATTGGCAGATACCATGGCTCGTACCGAGGTACCAAGAGTTTGTGATCCTCTTCGCTTTCGTTCCAACGAAGCCGAGGCACAATAAGCCCACTTTGTTCGTAAGAAAGTGAAGGGAGGCCATATGGTAAACTTGGCTGAGTTAGCCTTGTTCAATGTGGAGAGAGCCTTTGGTGATATGGGGTGGCTCCCTGTCATTACCTATGACGCTTGCACATGCCCGGATTTAGTGTGACAGTTTTATTGTAATCTCCAGGTGGTGGGGGATTACAATGATGTGGATAGGGGTCACGAGCTCAGGATTACTAGCTATGTCAAGGGAGTTGAGGTCTCTTTTGACTACCGACAGCTAGCGAATTTGTTGGGCATTTCTTATGATGGCCCTATGGTTTACTGTGCTCCTGGAGAGCCCCAGTTCATCTCCACAGAGATGAGGGCTGAGATTGATAGTCAGTTGCTACGACCTGATTGCTGGCAGATGAGGGCTTGCTATATCCGTCCGGCTCCACGGGTCTTTTGCAAGATTATCCAGCATAATCTGATTTCGTAGAGTGGCCATTACGAGAGGGTTTCTCAGCTGACCCAGTACCTTCTGTACAACATTTGCACTAGACAGCCCGTCTGCCTACCTTACATGATCATGCTGACTATGATCAGTACCACATTGCCCAGTCATAGGGGTAATCTACCCTATGGACGTATGAACACTATTCTGCTTACCAGCCTGGGGGTTGATTTAGTGGATGAGAAGATTCAGGAGAAAACCTTCTCGTCGCCTCTAGATTGGGAGGCTATTTGCAAGATGGGCATGTGGGATGCCCAAGTCAGTGATGAGGAGAGGAACGAGATGGTGCGCCCTCACACTCGCATCGAGATTGCCGATGCTGAGGCAGCTGCTACCTCCGCTAGAGTTCATGCGGATCTTACCGATGACGTTGACCGCATGTACATGGATGTAGACTCGATACCACCGCCTGCACCCACGCATGCGGCTGGAGCTGGTACTTCATCTGCGGCAGGTCCTTCACATGCAGCTGGTCCTTCGCGTCCACCTTCTGATGACGTGCTGAGTATGTTTCACGAGATTAGAGAGGCTCAGCGTACATCGGATCTGAGGATAGTGGAGCTTCTAGACGCTCAGCGCCGGACTGATCAGCGGGTGGCTGATCTCACAGCTAGTCTTCAGGCGACTCAGACTCAGGTGGCCTGGTTGACTACAATCTATGCCAAGGTCTATGACAGAGACCGCAAGGCACTGCCTCTTCCTTCACCACTGGCATCATGAGTGTATCTCTTCCTTCTTCTTGTACTACCAAGTAACTGTCCGGGGTGTGGACTGTACTCTATTTTAGTTATGTATATATATTTGTTTCTTTCACATTGTATTTAAAATTGTTTCCCCTTTAATAGATGCATTATTCTCTTTTTAAATTGATCTCAAACATCATTTGTGCTTATAGTGTTTTAATATTACAGTTTTTACTTTTTATCCTATCTCAGTTCATAATTGGTTGTGAAAGTATGTTGGCCTAGCGGACAAGGCCTGAAGCTCTGATACCAAGTTGTCACACCCCAATTCCACATATTTCAGAATGGTGTGATGAACCGCTAACAAACCAACGGTTCAACTAAGATCTCGAGTAGGCTACATCCGTGTTATCTAAATCCCATACAATCACATTCATAATTAGAGTAAATACACAATAGCGAAACTCTTATAATAAAATGAACTGAGGATCTATTATGATATCAATATTTAAATACCAAATTATTCTGCATCAACTAAGACATAAATAAATATCATTACATCCCTTTAATAAATCCAAATAATTAAATAAAAGAAAAACCTTAAATGAATATGCATAAGTTGCACTCGCAAAAGGAGTGCCCGGATCAAACAACGCCTAACACTTCCCCTGATGCCCTACTCGCATCAAGCACACTAACCATACACAAACATTCACATGTCTATTCCTAGCATCAATCATCATCATCATGTTATAAGTAAACAAAATTAAATATGCATGAACAATAATAGCTGGAATATTGGATGACATGTTGAATGCACATTACAAGCATATTTGCATAGAATCAAGCATGGCATCGGACTCAAGAAAGTCAAAGTAGTTTATTATCAACCAATTAGTTTAGGTCTTGTTCCCTCACCTTAGCTTATTAATAGATCCTCTTCCAAACTTTATAATCACATTTATATTGCTATTATATTGCTAGAAGACCTAACAAAGTCGACAAAATTTAATTAGAATTTATTCTAATTTTTAAAACCATTCTGTTAACTGAGGGTCGGAGGTAGGGTCTGAGTTATGACCGACCCTTGGTGCGACCCTCCCCTAATCTGGACTTCCAGAACCCTGAGGGTCGATACTCAGAATTACATAGGGTCGGATGGTCATCAACCCTCTGTGCGACCCCCTGTGGGTTTTGGTCAATTTTCCTCCTTTTAGTCTATTCTTCGTGTTTGGGGTCCTATGGTTTGCTCCTACAGTCCATTCAACATACATTCCATGGTCTAGAACCATGAATCATCCACCTATATAGTTTTTTTATATTCTCCCATGGTTTTCCATGAAGACCTAACCATGGGTTGATGATTTGGATTTCTCCGAGATCACACTCTCATCCTTATCTAACCTAAGGTCTGTAGAAATTCATGGAATTAGTATCCATACCTGCAAAGAATACTCCTTCTCTGCAACTCTTTTCCTTTTTACTTTTTCTTTTCTCCCTTGCTTCTCTTTTTCTTCTCTTCCTTCTCTTCTGTTTCTCTCAATTCAATTAGGGTTGTAAAAGGAGTAAAAGAGGCTTAGGAACGTCCTATTTATAGGGTGGAAACTCTTAAACTAAGTCCCATTGGGATTTGGAAGGAATCCAATCGAAATTTGGAAACTTTCCTAATTTCAGTTTCTAGCGGTAACTGAGGGTCGATGATCCCGTCGACCCTTGGTTTCCTAAGGTGTCTGACCATCCCTGTAAAACAGAGGGTCTGAATTTTTGTCTTGGGGGGTCCGACCCTCCCTTGCTGGGTATGCGACCCTCCCTTTAAATTAAGTGTTTTTGGGTCGATTTGATACCTGGGATCACGATCTCCTTCACGCCCTTGGTCCATTCATCTCATCCATGATGGGTAAACCTGGTTCAAGGTTGTAAGACCGGGTTAGTTTGATATGGGTCTTACATGTAATCCCCAAACACTTCATGGAATCCAAACATTCATCGAAACAACAAGAAATTTAAGAGTTTTCAAAAAAATTTGATTTTTGACAAAAACATAGGTCAAAAACATAAAAATTTGATTTTTTTTTTTCAAAAACTGTTCGGTGGAACCTCAAATTGGTTGAGGGATTTTGCTCATAGAGGTCCCTAAACCCATTCTAAACCGAAGGAAAAGAGTTCCTACGGTTAGAATCTCCTAAACAAAGAAAACCCTAGTTTTGGGCTTGGAACCAAAGAGAAATGATATGAAAATGATGAATGGAAGGAAGAAACTTACTTGGAGGCGATGTTCTAAGTCTTGATCGGAAGAAAATGGCTTCTAAGATCACTGGTCGAACTGTAGCAACTCAATGAGCTAGAGAGGAATCGCCACCGGAGAGAACGAAGAAAGGAAAAGTGAGAAAAATCTCACTTTCCCCGATTTTAAAGGTGATTTTGGGCATACCGGTCTACGGTTTTGCCCATACCGGTCGATCGGTACCTCCCTGGTAAAGTCGACCAGTACCCCTCAATAAGGAGAGGAATCCTGACTGGTCAACTATACCGGTCGCTCCATACCCTACAGGGTAGCGACCGGTACATCGACCGGTACCCCTCGGGAATCCGAGAAATTTTGTCTGCCTGGACATACCGGTCGCACTACCATACATAGTGCCGCGACCAGTATGTTGCGACTGGGCAACCATTCAAAGCCAGAAAATTTTGGAAATTTTTTTTTTTTTAAATTTCCAATTTAAGTTTCCGTTACGATTTTCTCCATGCACATGTTAAAGACTAACACTATTATGACTGTTCCATTATACCTCATGTTTTATGTCTTCTTCTCAGATCCAAGCAGGAAATTTATCTAAGATGGTAGGCGGAAACGGTCGTAGAGGCTCACGAAGGCGCCACCAGTCCAGGGTGTGCCAAGACGAGGGCAATGTGGAAACAGGATCTGCTGAAGAGCAAAATCTGAATCCAGAGAGTGGAGAAGGCCAGATTCCTAGGGCACCAACAAACTTGCCAGGCCCTCCTCACACTAACTCCGAGACAATTGTAACAAACATAGTTTTTCAGATGGAAGCTCAGCAGAAAACATTCCTGAACGAGATGCTGAATATGTTCAGGCCACCGGGATATATTCCTACAGAAGGTATACCTTAGTCTGGAAGAAATAACACCACACTACCAATGGATGGTAATACTGGGCCGATGGGCCAAGGACAGAATCTACAACCACCACACCAATTTCCATCGTCGTCTGCCTATCAAGGAGTCTACCCGTACCCACTACCATGTTATGGAATGAATGCACAAGGGCAGAATGACCTAAGCCGAGCGGTGGATCGGTTCTTGAAACTCAAACCCCCTACTTTCACAGGAAAACAAGGGAAACCACTGTGGTCTGCACAGTGAGTGTCGGAAATAGAGAAGAACTTCCGTTTGATGACTTGCATGGAGGATGAGAAGGTGTTATTTGCTACGCACATGCTCAAGGAAGATGCAAATGCCTGGTGGAATTCTACCCGGTCATACCAAGAGGTAAAGCACACTTAGATCGATTGGGCAACATTCAAAGGAGCTTTCTTCGATAAATACTTTCCGAAGAGCTTTAGAGATCAAATGGAGAAGGAATTCCTCAATCTGCAACAATCTCAGTCAACTGTTGATGCTTACCAGCAAAGGTATGAAGAGCTGTTCTTCTTCTCTCCGGCAAGCATGCAAGAGGAAGAAACCATGACCCATAGGTTCACCATGGGATTGTGAGGAAGTATCCGATAGCATGTCAGGGGTTTGGAAAAGAAGATATAATGAGACTGTGCAGATTGCCAGGGTAATCAAATCCAGTCAAAGAGATAGTTTCTTTGCTCAAAACAGGGGACTGAAGAGGCCTATTACTGAGACTTCAGGTGGAGGCAATACTATATCATTCCGTCCATACAGGGCTCAGTCCATTATGGTGCCTGCAAGGAACACTACTGCACCACCACCGTCACAGTTCGTTGGACAGAACCAGAACATTAAATGTTTCAACTGTCAGCAACTGGGTCATTTTGCAAGGATCTGCACTCTAACCAAGAAGCAACCGCCACAGCAAGGAAAGATATTCGCAGTTACCACTGAAGAGGCAGCCGCATCACCTGATGTGGTTATTGGTATGATTACTTCGCTCACTATTTTTTTTACTGTTGTTGTGTTTGAGCATGTAGAACTAATGGATAATTAAATTTCAGGAACTGTAAATATAGCTGGTATACCTGCCAGAGTACTCTTTGACTCTGGGGCCACACACTCCTTCGTTTCTATTTCTTTTGGGAAGCGAATGGAATTACCTGTCAAGTGTTTAAACCCAAGCTTGATAGTTTGCTCTCCATTGGGAGTCGAAGTGGTGTTGAATGAATATTATGGGCTGTGTACAGTTAGTATTGAGGGCTGAAACCTAGAAGCAAATCTGGTTCTACTCGAGATGGCAGACTTTGACGTCATCTTGGGAATGGATTGGTTAGGTCATCATTCGGCTAGCTTATTATGGGGTGAAAGGAAACTTGTGCTTAAAGATGAGAAAGGGAAAGATTTTAGCTTCACTGGGACCAAGTTACCTAGGAAGCGAAAGCTGATCCTCTCTGCCCTAAAAGCTAAGAGATGCTTAGAGAAGGGAGGAGTGGGGTACTTAGTGTCTGTGGTCGACATAACTGCTGAGGTGCGAAAGATGGAAGAACTAGATGTGGTACGAGAGTTTCAAAATGTATTTTCAGAAGATCTCTTGGGTCTACCTCTAGACAGGGCTACAGAATTCGTAATAGACCTTATGCCAGGGTCGGTGCCAGTGTCTAAAGCACCATACAGGATGGCCCCAACCGAATTAAAGGAGTTGAAGACCCAATTACAAGAACTACTGGATAAGGGCTTCGTACGACCAAGCATGTCGCCATGGGGAGCACTTATATTGTTTGTCAAGAAGAAGGACGGTAGTGTACGACTATGTATTGACTACCGAGAGCTGAACAAGTTAACCATCAAGAACCGATATCCTTTGCCTAGGATCGATGATTTTTTCGATCAGTTGCAGGGTGCAAAGGTTTTCTCAAAGATTGATCTTAGATCAGGGTATCACCAATTGAAGATCAAGGCCACAGATATTTCTAAGACTGCTTTCAGGACAAGGTATGTACATTATGAGTTCCTTGTAATGTCATTCGGATTGACTATCGCCCCAGCATCTTTCATGGAACTGATGAACCGAGTGTTTCATGACATGTTGGACACTTCGGTCATCGTATTCATCGACGACATATTGGTCTACTCGCAAGACAGGGAGACTCATGCAACACATTTGAGAGCAGCTCTACAACGGCTGGGAAGAGAGAAGTTTTACGCCAAGTACATGAAATGTGAATTTTGGTTGAAAGAAGTGGCCTTCTTGGGTCACGTAGTATCTGCAGATGGTATCAAGGTATATCAAAGCAAGATCACAGCTATAGTAGGATGGGATGCACCGAATTTAGTTGCGGAGATTCGTAGTTTCCTTGGATTGGCGGGTTACTATAAAAGATTCATGGAAGACTACTCAAGGATCATCGTTCCACTTACCAGACTAACCAAGAAAGGAGAAAAATCTATATGGTCATATGAGTGCGAGAAATGCTTTCAGACTTTGAAGTCAAGACTAGTCTCTGCACCTATCTTGACCATCACAGCACCAGGGTTACCGTTTACCCTATATAGGGATGCCTCAGGGTTGGGTCTTGGATGTGTATTGATGCAAGGAGAACAGGTGATTGCCTACGCATTAAGACAATTGAAAGAGCATGAGAAGAATTATCCTACACATGACATGGAGTTAGCAGCGGTTATATGTAAGAACCGTATCAATCTAACCCGGTCTTACCACCTTGAACCAGGTCTACCCATCATGGTCGAGCCAAATGGATCAAGTGCGTGAGGGAGATCACGATCCCAAGTATTAAACTGACCCAAAAATACTAAAATAAGGGGGAGGGTCGCATACCTAGCAAGGTAGGGTCAGACCCCCTAGTATAAAAAGTCAGACCCTAAGTTTTTAACCGGGGGTCAGACAATTTAGAACCAGGGGTCGACGGGATCTCCGACCCCCTCATCGACCCCCAGTCTGCCGATAGAAACCGTAAATTGGGAACTTTCCAAATTTTAATGAGTTTCCTTCCTAATCTCAATGAGACTTATTTTGGGAGTTTCTACTCTATAAATAGGAAATCCCTAAGCCTCATTCACTCCTTTCAGAACCCTAATTGGATTGAGAGAAAGAGAAGAGAAGGAGAAGAGAAGGAAAGTGGAGAAGAAGATCAAAGAGAAGGCTTCAGAGAAACAAGCCTAATTCTTCTCAGGTGTGGATACTATCTCCATGTAATTCTAAAGACCTTAAAATAAATAGTGAAGAGAATATGATCTAGGGGAAACCTAAATCATCCATCCATGGTTAAGTTTTCATGAAAAACCATGGAGGAGATCATTAAAACCATGTAGGTGAATAAACTATAGTTCTAAACCATAGAACATGTTTGAAAAGGATTGTAGAAGCAAGCCACATGACCCAAACACAAAAGAATGGACTGTAGGATGAAAATTTGACTAAACCCACAGGGGGTCGATGGCCAATCGACCCTACCAGACCATAACAATCGGCCCCAGTTGTAAGACCCGTGTCAATCTAACCCGGTCTTACCACCTTGAACCAGGTTTACCCATCATGGTCGAGTCAAATGGACCAAAGGCGTGAAGGAGATCGAGATCCTAGGTATAAAATCGACCCAAAAACATTTAAAATTAGGGGAGGGTCGCACACCCAGCTAAGCAGGGTCGGACCTCCCAAAATAGAAAGTCAGACCCTCGGTTTTGAAGGGAGGGTCGGACAGCTTAAGACCCTAGGGTCGACGGGATCATCGACCCTCCCATCGACCCTCGGTTTCTACCGAATATAGAAATTAGGAAATTTCTATATTTTTCGATTGTGATTCTTTCCAAATCTCAATGGGACTTATTTAGGATGTTCCTAGTCTATTTAAAGGACGTCCCTAAGCCACTTTCACTCCTTTTACAACCCTAATCGAATTGAGAGAAAGAGAGGAGAAGGAAAGAGGAAGAAGAAAGGGGAGGCAGAGAAATTAAGCCAAAAGAGAAGAGTTGCAGAGAAAGATTGATCTTCTCAGGTATGGATACTAATTCCACAAGTTCTTACAGACCTTGGGTTAGTTATTGATGAGAATGTGATCTCGGAGAAACCCAAACCATTAAGCTATGGTTAGTTTTCATGGAAAACCATATGAGGATGCATAAAAACTATTTAGATGGATTATACATGGTTCTAGACCATGGAATGAAGGTTGAATGAATGTAGGAAGCAAGCCATAGGACCCCAAACACGAAGAATGGATTTAAAAGTGGGAATTGGACCAGAGTGTACCAAGGGTCGCACCGAGGGTCGATGACCATCCGACCCTAGGTGTTTCTGATCATCGACCCTCAGCATTCGGGAAGTCCAGAAAGAGGGGAGGGTCGATAGACCCATCGACCCTAGCATCGACCCTAGCATCGACCCTCAGTTGACAGAATGGTTTTTAAATTCTGAATTAATTCTAATTAAATTCTATCGACTTTGTTAGGTCTTCTAGCAATATAATAATAGTATAAAGGTGATTTTAAAGCTTGGAAAAGTATATTTAAGCAAGCTAAGGTGAGGAACCTTAACTCCAAACTAAATTGGTTAATAATAAACTATTTTCTATTTTTGAGTCCTATGCCATGCTTGATTCTATGCGACTATGTTTGTAATGTGCATACAGCATGCCATCCAATATTTCTATTACTTGTTCATGCATATTTACTTTATCGTTTATAACATGATGATGATGATGATGATAGGAATAGGCATGTGCTTGTATGTGTATGGTTGATGTGCTTGATGCGAGCAAGTATCAGGGGAGGTGTGATGAGAACGTCAATAAACGTTAACCTTTGGCGGGTCTCAGCACTTTAGCTTTATCTCTAACTCAAGTCTTGTGCATTGGCATTCGTATCGCCATTACTTTAGCAGAACTATGATGTCGTAGAGTATTAGGGGAGGTGGTCTCGGTCCTTGTAGTCTCTGACTCTACCGGGGGGCCTTAGCTCTATCTCTATGGACATTCTGAGGGATGCTGGGGTGAGGCCTTGGATACACTATTTGGCATTAGGATTGGTTAGTCACGAGCCCAGTTTGCAGCCCTCGCCAACAGGGGCTTACGTGTTGGTATGACACTATATAGCAATAAACGTAACCTTTGTTATATAATGTGCATGGTTGGGTGCATGTGAGTTGACGATAAACGTGATCTTCGGGTAACGTCACACACTCGTGTATAGAGGCGGAGTCAATAAACGCGACCTTTGGCTACCTCAACCTTTCTATTGCATATTGCAAATTTCAAACCAGACCAAAGATATAAATTGATGTGCATGCATATGTAGTGTTGCATTGTTTTGGCTACTCACTGAGCCGTGTTGGGTGCTCACCCCTCGACGTCGAATATTTTTAGTTGATGATGCAGGTTACACAGTTGAAGATTATATGAACGCGTCTGCGTACGGGAATATAGCAGCAATGGACGCTGGAGCTGAAGATGATACACACGACTCCTCTTGCGAGTGTAGCTCGTGTGTATTTGATTAGATATTTTTATAGGTTTCTTTCATTGGATTTAGAAAGACATGTATTTGGTATTTAAATATTTATGTCTCAGTTGAAAATAGAATAATTTGCTATTAAATTAATGATATCATCTTTGTTGCTCAGTTCATTTTATTATGTATTTTTTGCTATTGTGTATTACTCTGATTATGATTATGGATGTGTGAAAGTTTGGATAACGCGGGGATAGCCTATTAGAGATCCTGGTTGAACCGTTGGTTTGTTAGCGGTTCATCACACCATTCTGGTTAGACCAAAATTGGGGTGTGACAACTTGGTATCAGAGCGTCTCAGGCCTTGCCCGTCGAATTGACATACATTCAAGACCATTGTGAACTGAGATAGGATAAATTAAAAGCTTTAATACAAACACACGGTAAGCACAAGTGATGATTGAGACCAAATTAAAAAGAGCATAATGCATCTATTAAAGGGAAAATAAGTTACATACAATGAGTGAGAGAAACAAAACGTATATACATCGCTAAAGCAGAGTACAGTCCACAACCCGGACAGTTACTCTGTAGTACAAGGAAAAATAAAAGTACACTCAGGAAGCTGGAGGCGAAGGAGGAGGCGGTGCCTCACGGTCTCTGTCGTAGTCCTCAGCATAGACTCTAGTCAACCAGGCTATCCGGGTATGGGTTGTCTGTAGACTAGCCGTGAGACCGGCTATCCTCTGATCAGTTGCACGCTGCACCTCTAGGAGCTCTCCCATCCGCATGTCTGATGCGTGCTGAGCAGCCAACAGCTCATCCATCCTCAAATCAGACCTGCGCTGAGCATCCCTGAGCTCATGCAACATCTCTATCATATCAGAAGGTGGATGCGAAAGACCAGCCTCATGAGAAGGACCGGCCATAGGTGCAGGAGCCGCCGCAGAAGATGTACCAACTCCATCCGCCTGTGTGGGTGATGGCGGGGGTATCGCGTCGACATCCATATACATGCGATCGTCATCGTTGACCGGATCCCCACGAGCTCTAGCAGCAGCAGCAACAACCTCAGCATCAGCCATCTCGACCTGAGTGTGAGGGCGCACCATCGCGTTCCTCTCCTCATCACTAACCTCAACATCTCGCAGCCCCATCTTGCAGATAGCCTCCCAATCTAGAGGCGACGAGAAGGTCTTCTCCTGGATTTTCTCATCTACCAGATCCACCCCCAGACGAGTCAGTAACAGTGTAATCATGCGTCCATAGGGTAGATTACCCCTATGACCGGACAATGTGGCACTAATCATCGTCCGCATGATGATGTATGGAAGGCAGACCGGCTGTCGAGTGCATATACTGTAGATCAAGAACTGGGTCAGCTGAGACACCCTCTCATAGTGCCCACTCTGCGGGATCAGATTATGCTGGATAATCTTGCAGAAGACCCATGGAGCTAGACGCAAGTAGCAAGCTCTCATCTGTCATCTATCGGAACGGAGCAACTGGTTGTCGATCTCTGCCCTCATCTCTATCTCAACAAACTGTGGCTCTCCCGGCGCACAGTACACCATAGGGCCATCATAGGGAATGCCCAACAGATCGGCCAGTTGCCGATAATCAAAAGAAATGTGCACCCCCTTGACATAACTGGTGATGCGCAACTCCTGACCATGCTCAACGTCGTTGTAATTCCCCACCACCTGGAGATTACAATAGAACTGGCGTACCAAGTCTGGACATGTGCACGCGTCGTATGTGATGACAGGGAGCCACCCCATATCACCAAACGCTCCCTCTACATTGAACAGGGCTAGCTCAGCCAAGTTCACCATGCGACCCCCTTCAACCTTCTTACGGGCATAGTCAGCATACTGTGCCTCGGCTACATTCGAACGGAAGCGAAGTCGGTCACGCACCCTGGGTACTTTGGTACGAGCCATAGTATCTGCAAAATAAGAAAGAGGAAGGAAACAAGGAGTTAATAGGATAAAAATCCGAAATTTGATTTAATAACGACGTAAGTTGACCATAAAGCCCCATTTCTCACCATACAAGGGGGCATAAGAACTTACGTAGGTTAAAACATATCCTACAACCCACATGTAGTAGGAAATTTTAACTGACGATGTCCAATTTGAAGAAATTCAAGAAAAATCAAAAATGTCGACAAATTAGGGCAAAAAGAGAAAATTTCAAGTTTCTCGATGACCAACCGATGAAACTCAGAAATTTTTGAGGGCTTTTGTTCCTCAAGACACCAATAATAAAAGCCCCCAACAAAAATCGAATTTTTACGATTGGAAAAAGTTTAATTTGAAAAATAGGAGTTAAACGGGCAAAAACCTAGAAATGAAAACCTAAAACCAGGGAAAAAATGGGAAGACATACCTGTAGGGATGACGTGGACGTTGAAACCCAGAATTAAACCGACCAAAAACAGTAGAGTGGCACTGTAGCAACTCAGAGAGTAGAGACGAGTCAAAACGGAGGAGGAATAGTGAGAAATGACCCAAAATCGGATCTTAAAAATCTGATTTTTGGTCCAAGGGTCGGACAATTCGACTGACACCATCGACCCTCGGATCGACCCTCCAATCGACCCTCGACTCTCGGGAATCTGACAGAAAATTGAGGGTCGGACTGAGAGTCGGATACCCATCGACCCTCGCATCGACCCTCAGCTCTCGGGAAGAACAGGTCATTCCCAGGGTCGGATACCAATGGTCGGACATATCATCGACCCTCACCATCGACCCTACATAGAAAAGACAGTATTTTTTTTACAGAATGAATTGAGGATTTTGAATTTTATATCGATTAGCGTGCCTACATGAAGTATAAATGATTTCTCACTGATTTTGATGATTTTCAGGCACCACCCATCTCAGAAGGAAATATGTCTGGACGTAGAGTGACCCGACAGACCCGAAACACAGTCCCACCACCACCACCCGTGGAGGAGACTAGTCAAGAGAATAACCATGTACCAGAAAATCCAGAACCGGTAAACCCTACAAACTTGCCACCTCCACCACCAGAGCTAACAACTGTGGTGATGAATCTGGCACAGCAGCTGCAGCAGATGCAACACGCGCAAGCTCAGATGCAGGTTGCCATTGGAATAATGTTTCAAGCCACTCAGGCTGCACCCATGCACACGGGGCAAGCTAGTGCAGCACCAGTGGGTAATCACCCAGCTCAACAGACACCTCAACAACCGGCTGCACCAATTCCAGTGCAAGTCCCAGAAGCAGCCCAAGGGAACTATCAGTATCCACACTATATGTTTGGGGCAAACCCCCAAAACCAACTGGATCACTCCCGACTAGTCGAGAGGTTTTTGAAGATGAAGCCCAGGGAATTTAATGGCAAACCGTCTGATCCATTATGGCCAGCACACTGGATAGACGAGATGGAAAGAAATTTTCTTATGATGACTATTACTGAAGAGGAGAAAGTATTGTGTGCTACCTTCATGCTCAAAGGCGACGCACATCATTGGTGGAAATCGACCAGGGCCTATCTATTGACTAAGAACGCCCTACTGACTTGGGCTATATATAAAGAATCTTTTTTTGAGAAATATTTTCCACGAAGCTTCAGAGATTCGATGGAGAAGGAGTTCCTGAGTCTTTATCAGGGACAGATGTCGGTGGATGCGTACCAACAGCGTTATGAAGAGCTGTTTTTCTTCGCACCACCGAGTATGCAAGAAGAAGAAACTAAAACCCGTAGGTTTGTCACGGGAGAGAGGAAGCATCAGGGAACATGTTCGGGATTAGAAAAGACAATATATAATGAAGCCGTCCGGATTGCTCGAGTGATTGAATCGAGCCGGAAGGAGAGTTATCTCGAACCAGAACAGAGGCATCAAAAAGATCAGCCGGAAACTCCTACAACGGAGGAAATGCCGGGACGTATAAGCCTTTCCATCCTCGGAACTTTACTACTCGCACCCAAGACCACTTTAGCAGTGCAACCTCAGTCAAAGTCAAATTCTGAAGTTCTGAAGTGTTTTAACTGCAACCAACCCAGACATATGGCAAGGGAGTGCCCAAAGCCCAAGAAGCAGTTACATCAGGGATGGGTATATGCTGTTACTTTCGAGGATGCGGCCGCATCACCTGATGTGGTCACAGGTATGACTGAAACTTTTAAAGTTATAATTACATTGAATGAGCATGTAGACTAAGTAAAGATAAATCACAGGTATTGTACCTATAAATGGCATACCCGCCAGAGTACTCTTCGATTCCGGAGCTGCTCATTCATTTATATCTATGTCATTTGGAAAGAAGACAAAATTACCCATCAAAACATTGGACTACAAATTACTTGTACGGTCACCGATGGGGTTAGAAGTGGAACTAGAAAAGGGTTATGGACCATGTCCAGCTCTCATTGGAGATCAGACCTTAGATGCAACCTTGATACAACTTGAGATGGCAGACTTTGATGTCATCTTGGGAATGGACTGGTTAGCTCGGCATTCTGCAAAGTTGTTATGCACCGAAAATAAGCTAACATTCAAAGACAAAGAAGGGGCTGAATTCAGTTTCTTGGGAACCAAACTTCCCCGGAGACGCAAGCTCATACTTTCAGCATTCAAGGCTAAGAAGTGTCTTGAGAAGGGAGCAGTCGGGTATCTAGTATCAGTGGTCGACCTAGCCAAGGAAGTACCACGAATGGAAGACATTTACGTCGTTCGGGATTACCCTGACGTATTTTCGGAGGAACTACCCGGATTACCACCCGACCGTGCTACAGAGTTTGTAATAGACCTGATACCTGGAGCCGCACCCGTATCAAAAGCACCTTATAGAATGGCTCCTACTGAACTGAAGGAATTAAAAGTACAACTACAAGAACTTCTAGACAAGGGTTATATTCGACCCAGTATATCTCCATGGGGGGCACCGGTACTGTTCGTGAAAAAGAAGGATGGTAGCGTTCGATTGTGTATCAACTATCGGGAGTTGAACAAACTGACAATCAAGAATCGATATCCACTACCCAGGATCGATGACTTGTTCGATCATTACAAGGAGCAAAAGTATTTTCTAAGATCGATCATCGATCGGGCTATCATCAGCTGAAGATTAAAGAAGGTGATATTCCGAAGACAGCATTCAGGACCAGATATGGACATTACGAATTTTTAGTTATGTCTTTTGGATTAACTAATGCCCCGGCAACGTTCATGGAACTTATGAACCGAGTTTTCCACGATATGTTGGATACGTCGGTTATAGTATTTATTGACGACATATTGGTATATTCCAAGGATAAGAAAACCCATATCAAAAACCTAAACGTAGCCCTACAGCGTTTAAGGAAAGAGAAGCTATATGCCAAATTTTCTAAGTGTGAGTTTTGGCTAAGTAAAGTCGCATTCCTAGGCCACGTGGTATCCACAGAAGGAATCAAAGTGGACCCCAGCAAAATCGAGGCTATTGTGAAGTGGGAAGCACCAAAGAGCGTTTCAGAAATTAGAATTTTTCTGGGTCTAGCTGGTTATTATCGGAGATTCGTAGACGACTATTCTCGGATTGCCGTACCTCTCACCAGCTTGACTAAAAAGGCGAGAAGTTTGTGTGGACCAACAAATGTGAGAAGTGCTTCCAGACATTGAAGGTCAGATTGATATCCGCTCCGATTTTGACCATTCCCGTTCCAGGACAGACATTTAATTTATACACCGATGCATCGGGACTGGGATTAGGATGTGTGCTTATGCAAGGAGAGCAAGTGATTGCTTATGCTTCAAGACAGTTAAAGGTACATGAGAAAAATTATCCCACTCATGATCTGGAGCTAGCGGCAGTAGTACATGCGGTCAAGTTATGGAGACATTACCTATACGGGGAAAAATTTCAGATTAAGTCGGACCATAAAAGTCTTACTTATCTATTTAATCAGAAGGAGTTGAATATGAGACAAAGGAGATGGCTGGAACTATTGAAAGACTATGATTGTGATATCCAGTATCATCCGGGAAAAGCGAACGTGGTAGCGGATGCATTGAGCAGAAAAGCAATGATAAAATCTCAAGGAGAAGTTAGCACGACTGCAGCAATGTGTACCAACGGAAAGGTGTTCAATCACGTCAACGAGCAGTATGTGATAGATACAATGGATGAATCAGCCAACCAAGGGTTTATTCATCGGTTCTCGAATATGTTCGCGGCATTGAAGAATATACCGGATATAGTGGATGAAGTGAAGATAGTTATCAAATCAGATCCTTATCTGAGAACAGTACAAGAAGATATTGAGAAAGGTAGGACCAACCCTGAGTTCACCTTGGATGATGAGAAGGTACTGAAATATAAAGGGAGAATATGTGTACCTGAAACAGAAAGTATGGACATTAGACACCGACTGATAAAGGAAGCCCATACCACCATCTATTCGATACATCCTGGAAGCACAAAAATGTATCATGATCTAAAGAAGCTATATTGGTGGAGGGGAATGAAAGCAGATGTAGCTAAGTTCATGTCTCAATGCCTAAATTGTCAAAAAGTAAAAGTTGAACGACAAAGACCCGCAGGACTGTTACAGCCATTACCAGAACCAGCATGGAAATGGGACTGCATCACTATGGACTTCGTCACAGGACTACCATTGACTCCTCGAGTAGTCGACGCAGTTTGGGTGATTGTGGACCGTCTGACTAAAACAGCTCGCTTCATACCGATATGACCCCAATATACACTAGAAAGGTTAACAAAGTTGTATGTGGATAATATTGTTCGGTTACATGGTGTTCCAGAAAGCATTGTGTCCGATAGAGATCCACGATTTACTTCCAAATTTTGGGAAGGACTGCAAAAGGCTATGGGTACGACATTGAAGTTTAGTACAGCATTCCACCCACAGACAGATGGACAGTCAGAACGTACAATCCAGATTCTAGAAGATATGCTACGAGCATGTGTGATTGATTTCAAAGGATCATGGGATGAAAAGTTACCATTGATCGAGTTCGCTTACAATAACAGCTATTATGCTACTATACAGATGTCACCTTATAAAGTACTATATGGTAGGAAGTGTCGAACTCCCTTGTTTTTTAATGAAGTTGGAGAACGTAGTATTGTTGGACCGGAATTTATTGAAGAGACTTGTCGAGTGGTCGACATCATCAAGGAAAGAGTAAGAACAGCTCAGAACCGTCAGAAGCAATATGCAGATACTCGACGAAGGGATCTAGAGTTCGCCGTAGCTGATAAAGTATTTCTGAAGGTATCGCCTATGCGAGGATTGAAGAGGTTCGGACAGAAAGGAAAACTATGTCCAAGATATGTGGGACCATATGAAATTCTAGCTAAGCGTGGAAAAGTGGCTTATCAGTTAGCACTACCACCATCTATGTCAAGTGTGCATGACGTATTTCACATTTCCCTATTGAAGAAATATGTCAAAGACCCAACGCATGTCTTGATAGTAGATTTGTCGGAATTGACTGATGATTTGACATTCGAAGTAACGCCAACAGAAATCACCAGCCGAAAGGTTCAACGTCTACGCAACAGAGATATTTACTATGTTAAGGTCATATGGAAAAATAGAGACATGGAACAAATTACATGGGAAGAAGAAAATGCTATGCGGAAACAATACCCACACTTATTTGATTCAGAAGGTATATACAATTTTGAGGATGAAATTTTTATAAGTTGGGGGGAGTTGTAAGACCCGTGTCAATCTAACCCGGTCTTACCACCTTGAACCAGGTTTACCCATCATGGTCGAGTCAAATGGACCAAGGGCGTGAAGGAGATCGAGATCCCAGGTATAAAATCATCCCAAAAACATTTAAAATTAGGGGAGGGTCGCACACCCAGCTAAGCAGGGTCGGACCTCCCAAAACAGAAAGTCAGACCCTCGGTTTTGAAGGGAGGGTCGGACAGCTTAAGACCCTAGGGTCGACGGGATCATCGACCCTCCCATCGACCCTCGGTTTCTGCCGAATATAGAAATTAGGAAATTTCTATATTTTTTTATTGGGATTCTTTCCAAATCTCAATGGGGCTTATTTAGGATGTTCCTAGTCTATTTAAAGGACGTCCCTAAGCCACTTTCACTCCTTTCACAACCCTAATCGAATTGAGAGAAAGAGAGGAGAAGGAAAGAGGAAGAAGAAAGGGGAGGTAGAGAAATTAAGCCAAAAGAGAAGAGTTGCAGAGAAAGATTGATCTTCTCAGGTATGGATACTAATTCCATAAGTTTCTACAGAACTTAGGTTAGTTATTGATGAGAATGTGATCTCGGAGAAACCCAAACCATTAAGCTATGGTTAGGTTTTCATGGAAAACCATAGGAGGATGCTTAAAAACTATTTAGATGGATTATACATGGTTCTAGACCATGGAATGAATGTTGAATGAATGTAGGAAGCAAGCCATAGGACCCCAAACACGAAGAATGGATTTAAAAGTGGGAATTGGACAAGAGTGTACCGAGGGTCGCACCGAGGGTCGATGACCATCCGACCCTAGGTGTTTCTGACCATCGACCCTCAGCATTTGGGAAGTCCAGAAAGAGGGGAGGGACGATAGACCCATCGACCCTAGCATCGACCCTAGCATCGACCCTCCGTTGACAGAATGGTTTTTAAATTCTGAATTAATTCTAATTAAATTCTATCGACTTTGTTAGGTCTTCTAGCAATATAATAACAGTATAAAGGTGATTTTAAAGCTTGGAAAAGTATCTTTTAGCAAGCTAATGTGAGGAACCTTAACTCCAAACTAAATTGGTTAATAATAAACTATTTTCTATTTTCGAGTCATATGCCATGCTTGATTCTATGCGACTATGTTTGTAATGTGCATACAGCATGCCATCCAATATTTCTATTACTTGTTCATGATTATTTACTTTATCGTTTATAACATGATGATGATGATGATGATAGAAATAGGCATGTGCTTGTATGTGTGTGGTTGATGTGCTTGATGCGAGCGAGTATCAGGGAAAGGGGCTTACGTGTTGGTATGGCACTATATAGCAATAAACGTAACCTTTGTTATATAATGTTCATGGTTGGGTGCATGTGAGTTGACGATAAACGTGATCTTCGGGTAACGTCACACACTCGTGTATAGAGGCGGAGTCAATAAACGCGACCTTTGGCTACCTCAACCTTTCTATTGCATATTGCAAACTTCAAACCAGACCAAAGATATAAATTGATGTGCATGCATATGTAGTGTTGCATTGTTTTGGCTACTCACTGAGCCGTGTTGCGTGCTCACCCCTCGACGTCGAAGATTTTTAGTTGATGATGCAGGTTACACAGTTGAAGATTATATGAATGCGTCTGCGTACGGGAATATAGCAGCAATGGATGCTGGAGCTGAAGATGATACACACGACTCCTCTTGCGAGTGAAACTCGTGTGTATTTGATTAGATATTTTTATAGGTTTCTTTCATTGGATTTATAAAGACATGTATTTGGTATTTAAATATTTATGTCTCAGTTGAAAACAGAATAATTTGCTATTAAATTAATGATATCATCTTAGTTGCTCAGTTCATTTTATTTTGAATTTTCCGCTATTGTGTATTACTCTGATTATGATTATGGATGTGTGAAAGTTTGGATAACGCGGGGATAGCCTATTAGAGATCCAAGTTGAACCGTTGGTTTGTTAGTGGTTCATCACACCATTCTGGTTAGACAAAAATTGGGGTGTGACACCAGTGTTCGGGAAGTCCAGAATCAGGGTGGTAGCACCCAGGGTCGATGGAACCTCTGAACCTGGCATCGACCCCCAGTTAACAGCATGCCTTTTGAAATCAGAACTTAATTCTAATTAAATCCTATTGACTTGATTAGGTCTTCTAGTGATATAATAGTGATATTTACTTGATTCTTAAAGCTTGAGAGAGGATCTACGATCAAGCAAAGGTGAGAGAACAAGACCTAAACTAATTGGTTACTAATAAACTATTTTATTCTTGAGTCCAATGCCATGATTGATTCTATGCGTGAATGCTTGTTATGTACATTCAACATGTCATCCAATATTTCTATTATTATTGTTCATGCATATTTAAATTATTGTTTATAACATAATGATGATGTTGATGATAGGAATAGGCATGTGGATGTATGTGTGTGGTTTGTGTGCTTGATGCAAGCGAGTATTAGGGGGGGTGTCACAGGTCGGGCCTCCGCACTCTAGCTCTATCTCTAACTCAAGTCTTGTCCATTAACCTTGTCGTATCGCCATTACCTTAGTAGAGCTATTAAGTCATAGTCTATGAGGGGAGGTGGTCTCGGACCGTGTAGTCTCTGACTCTGCCGGGGGGGCTTAGCCTATCTCTATGGACGTATTGAGGGATGCTGGGGTGAGGCCTTGGATACACTGTTTGGCATTAGGATTGGTTAGTTGCGAGCCCAGTTTACGTTTCCTCGCTAGCAGGGGCTTACGTATTGGTATGGGTAGAGTATAAGGGGAAGTGTCATAGGCCGGGCCTCCGTACTTTAGCTCTATCTCTATTCCATGATAGGGTGCATGTGGGATGACAATAAATGTTACCTTTGGGCGGCTTCACACAGTCGTGTATTGAGGTGCGGCGACCACCTATCCTTTCTATAGCACATTGTAAACTTACTTACCAGACCAAAGATATGAATTGAATGCATGCATATGTTTGTTGCATTATTTTGTTTGCTCACTGAGCCATGATGTGTGCTCAACCTCCCTACGTCGTATATTTTTAGTTGATGATGCATGTACTACGGTCAAAGATTATATGAGTGCTCCGGTGTACGCACGTGTTGCTGCAATGGAAGCCGAAGACTTAGTTGATACGCATGATCCCTCATGCGAGTGCAACTTATGCGCATTCGATTAGATTTTTGTTTGAATTATTAAGGGAATGTAATTGATACTTTATTTATTTATGTCTCAGTTGATACAACAATAACTTGATATTTTATTATGGTTATCACAGTTAGATTTCTCAGTTTATTTACTATAAGACTTCCGCTATTGGGTATTTATTCAGGTTATGGTTGTAGATGTGTATGGTTTTATTTTTAATGGACATAGCCTATTAGAGATCCTGGTTGAACCATTGGTTTATTAGCGGTTCATCACACCATTCTGAATAGTACAGAATTAGGGTGTGACAACTTGGTATCAGAGCATCTCAGGCCCTGTCTGTGAAACCCGTATACTTCCACAAATGGTCATGAACTGAGATAGGATAAAAATTTAAAAGATGTAATAATTACACATCATAAGCATCTATGTTGTTTGAGACAAAACTAAAAGAGAATAATGCATCCATTAATTGAGAAACAAATTTTATATACATCCAAAGGAAGAACAAACATTTATATATATATGATTAAAGCAGAGTACAGTCCACAGCCCAAACAGTTACTCTGAAGTACAAAAGAAAGATAAAAGAAATATATCAAGAATCTGGAGGTGAGGGGGGAGGCGGTGCCTCACGGTCTCTATCATAGTCCTCAGCGTAGACTCTAGTCAACCAAGCTATCTCCGTCTGGGTCGTCTGGAGACTAGCTGTGAGATCAGCCACCCGCTGGTCAGTCACGCGTTGAGCACCCCTAAGCTCTCCTACCCGCTGATCCGACATGTGCTAAGCAGCCAGAAGCTCTCCCACCCGTTGATCGGACAAGCGTTGAGCCTATAGAAGCTCTCCCATCTTCAAGTCAGACATACCCTGAGCCTCTCGTATCTCATACAATTTCCCCATCATATCATCAGAAGGAGCATACGAAGGACCAGCTGCATGTGAAGGACCAGCTGAAGAAGATGGACCAGCTCCAGTAGCATGAGTAGGTGATGGAGGAGGTAGGGCATCCACATCCATGTATAGCCGATCGTCATCATCCCCATGAACCCCTGCTCCAGCGGCTGCTGTTGCTGCCTCAGCGTCAGCCATCTCCACTCGAGTGCGAGGGTACACCATCGTGTTCCTCTCCTCATCGCTGACCTAGGCATCCCGCATGCCCATCTTGCATATGGCCACCCAATCCAGAGGCGATGAGAGGGATTTCTCCTGAATCTTCTCATCCATCAAATCAACCCCCAGGTGGGTAAGCAATGTAGTGATCATGCGTCCATAAGGAAGGTTGCCAGTGTGACTGGGCAACGTGGCACTGATCATCGTCCGCATGACGATATAGGGAAGGTAGACGGGCTGCCTAGTGCATATGCAGTACAACAGATACTTGGTCAACTGGGAGACCATCTCGTAGTGTCCACTCTGCGGTATCAGGTTATGCTGAATGATCTTGGACTACTCCTGTGGATCCGAACGCAGATAACTCACTTTCATCTCCCAACGATCAGGTCTGATGAGCTGACGGTCTATCTCAAGCCTCATCTATAATGAAAAGAACTGGGGCTCTCCTGGGGCACAAAATACGAAGGAGCTGCCATAGGAGATACCCAGCAAGTTCGCTAGCTGTCGATAGTCGAAAGAAATATCAACCCCCATGACATAACTAGTGATCCGAAGCTCACCACCTCACTCAACATCGTTGTAATCCCCCACCACTTGGAGATTACAATAGAACTGGTGTACAAAGTCAGGACTGGTACAGGCATCATAGGTGATGACAGGGAGCCATCCCATATCGCCAAAAGCCCCCTCCACATTGAACAAGGCCAAGCTAGCGAAGTCAACTTTGCAGCCTCCCTCTACTTTCTTGCGAGCATAGCGGGCATACTAAGTCTCGGCTTCACTGTAACGGAAGCGAAGACAGTCACGAACACTGGGTACCTTGGTTTGATCCATGCTATCTGCAAATAAGAAATAAAAACAAGTAATGGCTTAGTAGAGAGGAAAAACCCAAAATTTCAACATAATAACAACGTAAATTGGTCAAAAGCCTCACTTTCACCCATACACGTGGGTAGGAGGACTTACATAGATACTAAACTATCCTGTGAGACTCATATAGTCAGAAATTTCAACTAATGAGATTGAATTGGAAGAAATTTCAAGAAATTCAAAATCTCGACAAAATTAGGGCAAAAAGAGTAAATTTCAAGTTTCTCGTTAACCAACCGATGAAACTCAAATATTTTTTAGGGCTTTCGTTCCTCGAGTCACCAACCACAAAAGCCCCCAATAAAAATCGAATTTTTACGGTTGGAAAAAGTTTAATTTGAAAAATGCGAGATATACGAGCAAAAACCTAGGTAAGGAAACCTAAAAACATGAAAATGTAGAAGACATACCTGTAGCGGAGGTGTAGACGACGAAAAAAGGAGTGCAAACCACCAACGGATCGGAGTTGTCACTGTAGCAACTCGGAGGGACGAGACGAGTCGAAGCGGAGAAGAAAGAATGGGAAATGGACTTTGAATCGGAACTTAAAAATCTGATTTTTAGTCCGAGGGTTAGAAAATTCGACTAAAACAATCGACCCACCCATCGACCCCGCATCGACCCTTGGCTCTCGGGAATCTGACAGAGAACCAGGGGTCGCACCCTGGGTCAAACGTCCTCCGAACCCCCCATCGACCCCCGACTCTCGGGAAGAATGGGTGATTTCTCTGGGTCGCATATTAAGGGTCGGACACCCATCGACCCCCACCATCGACCCTACAGTGAAAACACAGCATTTTCAACAGAATGATCTGAAAAATTGGAAATTTGCATTTGTTAGTGGTTTTAAAATATGAGAATGAAGTATTTAATGATTGTCTCTCATGTTCAATGATTTTCAGGCAATCCCACTATCAGATTAATTAATGGCGGGACTCAAAGTAATTAGACAGAGCCGTAACTCTATTCCACCACCACCACCTGTGTGGAGAATAGCCAGACACACCCGGAAACACAGGGGAACACGAACATGGCACCGTCCGTCATAAATGGGCAGACAAATCCTATAAATCTGCCAGCTCCACCTACCGACTTGGCCACAGTCGTAATGAATTTGGCCCAACAGCTGCAGCAAATGCAACAGGTGCAAGCTACTATCCAAGCTGCCATGGGCATAACTCTTTCAGTTGCACAGACACCTCCAATGCCAGCAGGATAGGCAATCACAGCACCAGGGGGAAGTAACACAGTACCCCATGCACCTCAGACTCCTATCATGTAGGCTCAAGTACAAAATCCTGAGATAGCTCAAGGTGGATATCAATACCAACCACCTATGTATGGAGTGTATGTCCCACAGCAACTAGACCACTCCAGACTGGTGGAGCTTTTTCTGAAACTGAAGCCCAAGGAATTTAATCGCAAGCCATCAGATCCTTTATGGCTAGCACACTGGGTTGACGAAATGAAAAGAAATTTTATGATGATGACCTTAAATGAAGAAGAAAAAGTGTTGTGTGCCACATTTATGCTGAAAGGAGATGCACAGCATTGGTGGAGGTCTACCAGGACATATTTATTAACAAAGCACGCCTAACTGACTTGGGATGTTTATAAGGATGCGTTCTTTGAGAAGTATTTTCCGAGAAGTTTCAGAGATTCTATGGAAAGGGAGTTCCTGAGTTTATATCAGGAGCAGATGACAGTGGATGCATATAAACAGCGTTATGAAGAGCTGTTCTTCTTTGCACCCACCAGTATGCCAGAGGAAAACACAAAGACCCGAAGGTTTGTCATCGGACTTAGGGGAAGCATCCACGAGCACGTTCTGGGACATGAAAAGATAGAGCTAGAGAGTTCCTTATAGATCTTATACCAGGAATTAAAAGTACAACTACAAGAATTACTGGACAAGGGTTACATTCACCCTAGTATATCACCATGGGGAGCGCCAATATTATTCGAGAAGAAGGATGGTAGCGTTCGCTTGTGTATAGACTACCGAGAACTGAATAAACTGACAATTAAGAATCTGTATCCATTGCCTCGGATCGATGACTTGTTCGATCAGTTGCAAGGTGCCAAAGTGTTCTCCAAGATCAATCTTCGATCAGGCTACCATCAGCTGAAGATTAAGGACGGTGATATTCCCACGATAGAATTCAGGACCAGATATGGACATGATGAATTTTTAGTCATGTCTTTTGGATTGACAAACGCACCAGCAACCTTTATGGAACTTATGAATCGGGTATTCCATGATATGTTGGATACGTCAGTTATTGTATGCATTGATGATATATTGGTCTACTCCAAAGACGAGGAAACTCATATTAAGAATCTAAACGCCGCTCTACAGTGACTATGTAAGGAGAAGCTCTACGCCAAATTTTTAAAGTGTGAGTTTGGCTAAAGGAAGTCGCTTTTCTAGGCCATGTAGTATCCGCTGAAGGAATTAAAGTGGATCCCAGCAAGATCGAGGCTATTATAAAGTGTGAAGCATCGAAGAGCGTTGCAGAAATTAGAAGTTTCTTAGGTCTAGCTGGGTATTATCGACAATTTGTGGAAGACTATTCTCGAATTGCCGTACCTCTCACCAGCTTAACTAAGAAGGGCGAGAAGTTTGTTTGGACGGATAAATGAGAGAAGAGTTTCCAAACCTTAAAGGCTAGATTGATACCAGCTCCAATATTGACCATCCCAATTCCAGGACAACCATTTATCTTGTACACCGATGCGTGAGGACTGGGATTAGGAGGCGTACTTATGCAAGGAGAACAAGTAATTGCTTTTGCCTCAAGACAACTAAAGACACATGAGAAGAACTATCCCACTCATGATTTGGAACTAGCGGCAGTAGTATATGCTGTCAAAATATGGAGACAATATCTGTACGGAGAGAAGTTTTAGATTAAATCAGACCATAAAAGTGTTACTTATCTATTTAATCAGAAGGAGCTGAATATGAGACAAAGAAGATGGCTGGAATTATTGAAAGACTATGATTGTGATATCCAGTATCATCCGGGGAAAGCTAATGTAGTAGCCGATGCGTTAAGTAGAAAGGCAATGATAAAATCTCAGGGAGAGGTTAGCACAACTGCCACAATGTGTACTACAGAAAAGGTAATCAAGCACGGTAATGAGCAGTTTGTGATAGATGCACCAGACGGATCAGCCAGCCAAGGGTTTATTCATCGGTTTTCAAATATGTTCACCGCATTGAAGATTATACCGGATATAGTTGATGAAGTAAAGACAGCTATCAAATCAGATCCTTACCTAAGAACGGTACAAGAGGACATTGAAAAAGGTAGGACTATCTCTGAGTTCACCTTGGACGAAGAAAAGGTATTGAAATACAAAGGAAGAATATGTGTACCTGAAACAAAAAGCTTGGACATTAGACACCGATTGATGAAAGAAGCCCATACCATCATCTATTCGATACATCCTGGAAGTACAAAAATATATCATGATCTAAAGAAATTATATTGGTGGAGAGGAATGAAAGCAGATGTATCTAAATTCGTGTCTCAATGCCTAAATTGTCAGAAAGTAAAGGCTAAACGACAAAGACCGGCAGGACTGTTATAGCCGTTATCGGAACCAGCATGGAAATGGGACTGCATCACTATGGACTTCGTCACAGGATTACCATTGACTCCTCGAGTAGTTGACGCAGTTGAGTGATTGTAGACCGCCTGACTAAAACAGCTCGCTTTATACCTATACGACCTCAGTATACACTAGAGAGGTAAGCTAAGCTGTATGTAGATAACATTGTGCGATTACATGGTGTACCTGAAAGCATTGTGTCCGATAGAGATCCACGATTTACATCAAAGTTTTGGAAAGGATTGCAAAAGGCTATGGATACAACATTGAAGTTTAGTATCGCATTCCATCCATAGACAGATGGATAGTCTGAGCATACTATTCAGATTCTAGAAGATACGCTTCGAGCATGTGTAATTGATTTTAAAGGATCATGGGATGAAAAGTTACCATTGATTGAGTTCGCTTATAACAATAGCTATCAGGCTACTATACAGATGACATCCTATGAAGCACTGTATGGTCGAAAGTGTCGAACTCCTTTATTTTGGAATGAAGTTGGGGAACGTAGTATTGTTGGACCGAAATTTATTGAAGAGACTTGTCGAGTGGTCGACATTATCAAAGAAAGAGTGAGAACAGCTCAGAATCGTCAGAAGCAATATGTAGATACTCGACGCCGAGACCTTGAATTCATCGTGGGTGATAAAGTATTCTTAAAAGTATCACCTATGCGAGGATTGAAACGGTTCGAACAGAAAGGTAAACTAAGTCCAAGATATGTCGGTCCATATGAGATTCTAGCTAAGCGTGGAAAAGTGGCTTACTAGTTAGCACTACCACCATCTATGTCAAGTGTGCATGACGTATTTCATATTTCCTTATTGAACAAGTATATCAAAGATCCAACGCACGTTCTGATAGTAGATCTACCTGATCTGACTCATGATTTGACATTTGAAGTAACACCAACTGAAATCACCAGCCGAAAGGTTCAACAACTACGTAATCGTGATATCTATTATGTTAAGGTCACCTGGAGAAGTAGAGATATGGAAGAAATCACATGGGAAGAAGAGAATGCTATGCGAAAGCAATATCCTCATTTATTTGACTCGAAAGGTATGTACAATTTCGAGGACGAAATTTGTATAAATAAGGGGGAGTTGTAAGACCCGTATCAAACTAACTCAGTCTTACCACCTTCAACCAGGTCTACCCATCATGGTCGAGCCAAATGGATCAAGTGCGTGAGGGAGATCACGATCCCAGGTATTAAACTGACCCAAAAACAATAAAATAAGGGGGAGGGTCGCATACCCAGCAAGGCAGGGTCGGACCCCCCTGTATAAAAAGTTAGACCCTGAGTATTTAACCGGGGGTCAGACAATTTAGTACCAGGGGTCAATGGGATCTCCGGCCCCCTCGTCGACCCCCAGTCTGCCGACAGAAACAGTGAATTGAGAACTTTTCAATTTTAATGGGATTCCTTCCTAATCTCAATGGGACTTATTTTAGGAGGTTGTACTCAATAAATAGGACGTCCCTAAGCCTCTTCCACTCCTTTTAGAACCCTAATTGGTTTGAGCGAAAGAGAGGAGAAGGAGAAGAGAAGGAGAAGAGAAGGAAAGTGGAGTAGAAGATCAAAGAGAAGGCTTCAGAGAAATAAGCCTAATTCTTCTCAGGTATGGATACTATCTCCATGTAATTCTAGAGACCTTAGAATAGATAGTGAAGAGAGTATGATCTAGGGGAAACCCAAATCATCCATCCATGGTTAGGTTTTCATGGAAAACCATGCAGGAGATCATTAAAACCATGTAGGTGAATAAACTATAGTTCTAAACCATAGAATATGTATGGAATGGATTGTAGAAGCAAGCCATAGGACCCAAACATGAAAGAATGGACTGCAGGATGAACATTTGACTAAACCCATGGGAGGTCGCATGGGGGTGGATGGCCAATCGACCCTACTAGACCCTAACAATCGACCCCCAGTGTTCGAGAAGTCTGGAATTTGGGTGGTAGCACCCAGGGTCGATGGAACCTCCGAACCTAGCATCGACCCCTAGTTAACAACATGCTTTTTAAAATTAGAATTTAATTCTAATTAAATCCTATCGACTTGATTAGGTCTTCTAGTGATATAATAGTGATATTTACTAGATTCTTAAAGCTTGAGAGAGGATCTACGATCAAGCAAAGGTGAGGGAACATGACCTAAACTAATTGGTTAATAATAAACTATTTTATTCTTGAGTCCAATGCCATGATTGATTTTATGCTTGTATATTTGTTATGTGCATTCAACATGTCATCCAATATTTCTATTATTACTGTTCATGCATATTTAAATTATTGTTTATAACATGATGATGATGATGATGATAGCAATAGGCAAGTGGATGTATGTGTGTGGTTGGTGTGCTTGATGCGAGCGAGTATCAGGGGGAGTGTCATAGGCCGGGCCTCAGCACTCTAGCTCTATCTCTAACTCAAGTCTTGTCCATTGACATCGTCGTATCGCCATTACCTTAGCAGAGCTATTACGTCTTAGTGTATGAGGGGAGGTGGCCTCAGACTGTGTAGTCTCTGACTCTGTGGGGGGGACTTAGCCCTATCTCTATGGACGTATTGAGGGATGCTAGGGAGAGGCCTTCGATACACTATTTAGTTTTAGGATTGGTTAGTTGCGAGCCAAGTTTGCAAGCCCTCGCCAACAGGGGCTTATGTGTTAGTATGGGTAGAGTATCAGGGGAAGTGTCATAGGCCGGGCCTCAGCTCTTTAGCTCTATCTCTATTCCATGGTAGGGTGCATGTGGGACGACAATAAACGTTACCTTTGGGTGGCTTCACACACTCGTGTATAGAGGTGCGACAGCCACCTATCCTTTCTATAGCACATTGCAAACTTATTTACCAGACCAAAGATATGAATTGAATGCATGCATGTGTTTGTTGCATTATTTTGTTTGCTCACTAAGCCATGATGTGTGCTCACCCTCTCGATGTTTAATATTTTTAGTTGATGATGCAGGTACTACGGTCGAAGATTATATGAGTGCTCCGGTGTACGTGTGTGTTGCTGCAATGGAAGCTGAAGACTTAGTGGATATGCTTGATCCCTCATGCGAGTGCAACTTATGCGTATTCGATTAGATTTTTGTTTAAATTATTATGGAAATGTAATTGATACTTTATTTATTTATGTCTCAGTTGATACAACAATAACTTGATATTTTATTATGGTTATCACAGTTAGATTTCTCAGTTCATTTATTAAAGACTTCTGATATTGTGTATTTATTCTGATTATGGTTGTGGATGTGTATGGTTTTATTTTAAATGGACACAGCCTATTAGAGATCCTGGTTGAAACGTTGGTTTATTAGCGGTTCATCACACCATTTTGAATAGTACAGAATTGGGGTGTGACAACTTGGTATCAGAGCATCTCAGGCCCTGTCTGTGAAACTCGTATACTTCCACAAAAGGTCGCAAATTGAGATAGGATAAAAATTTAAAAGATGTAATAATAACACATCATAAGCATCTGTGTTGTCTGAGACAAAACTGAAAGAGAATAATGCATCTATTAAATGAGAAACAAATTTTATATACAACCAAAGGAAGAACAATGATCTATATATATATGATTAAAGCAGAGTACAATCCACAGCCCGGACAGTTACTCTTAAGTACAAAAGAAAGATAAAAGAAATACATCAAGAAGCTGGAGGTGACGCAGGAGGTGGTGCCTCACGGTCTCTATCATAGTCCTCAGCGTAGAATTTAGTCAACCAAACTATCTGCGTCTGGGTCGTCTAGAGACTAGCTGTGAGATCAGCCACCCGCTGGTCAGTCACGCGCTGAGCATCCCTAAGCTCTCCCACCTGCTGATCCGACATGCACTGAGCTGCCAGAAGCTCTTCCACCCGCTGATCGAACAAGCACTGAGCATCTAGAAGCTCTTCCATCCTCAAGTCAGACATACGCTGAGCCTCTCGTATCTCGTAAAATATCCCCATCATGTCATCAGAAGGAGCATATGAAGGACCAACTGTATGCGAAGGACCAGCTGAAGAAGACAGACCAGCTCCAGTAGCATGAGTAGGTGATGGAGGAGGTATGGCATCCACATCCATGTATAGCTGATCGTCATCATCCCCATGAACCCCTACTCCAGCGGTTGCTGCTGCTGCCTTAGCGTCAGCCATCTCCACTCGAGTGCGAGGGCGAACCATCGCATTCCTCTCCTCATCGCTGACCTGGGCATCCCGCATGCCCATCTTGAAGATGGCCTCCCAGTCCAGAGGCGATGAGAAGGATTTCTCCTGAATCTTCTCATCCAACAAATCATCTCCCAGGCAGGTAAGCAATGTAGTGATCATGCGTCCATAAGGAAGGTAGCCAGTATGACTGGGCAACATGGCACTGATCATCGTCTGCATGAAGATATAGGGAAGGGATACGGGCTGCCTAGTGTATATCTATAACAGCAGATACTGGGTCAACTAGGAGTCCCTCTCGTAGTGTCCACTCTACGGTATCAGGCTATGCTGAATGATCTTGCAGTACACCCGTTGATCTGAACACAGATAACTCGCTTTCATCTCCCAGCCATCATGTTTGATGAGCTGATGGCCTATCTCAGCCCTCATCTGTAATGAAAAGAATTGGGGCACTCCTGGGGCACAGAATATGAAGGAGCCACCATAGGAGATACCCAGCAAGTCCGCTAGCTCTCGATAGTAGAAAGAAATATCAACCCCCTTGACATAGCTAGTGATCCATAGCTCACCACCTCTCTCAACATCGTTGTAATCCCCCACTACTTGGAGATTACAATAGAACTGGCGTACCAAGTCAAGTCAGGACAGGTACAAGCATCATAGGTGATGACAGGGAGGCATCCTATATCGCCAAATGCCCCCTCCACATTGAACAAGGCCAAGCTAGCCAAGTCCACTTTTCGGCCTCCCTCTACTTTCTTGCGAGCGTAGCGGGCATACTGAGTCTCGGCTTCAGTGGAACGGAAGCGAAGGCAGTCGCGAACACTGGGTATCTTGGTACGAGCAATGGTATCTGCAAATAAGAAAGAAAAACAAATAATGGTTTAGTAGAGAGGAAAAACCTGAAATTTTGACATAATAACGACGTAAATTGGTCAAAAGCCTCACTTTTCACCCATACACGTGGGCAGGAGGACTTAGATCCTAAACTATCCTGTGAGACTCATACAGTCAGAAATTTCAACTAATGAGATTGAGTTGGAAGAAATTTCAAGAAATTCAATATCTCGACAAAATTAGGGAAAAAGAGTAAATTTTGAGTTTCTCGATAACCAACCGATGAAACTCAAATATTTTTGAGGGCTTTCGTTCCTCGAGTCACCAACCACAAAAGCCCCCAATAAAAATCGAATTTTTATGGTCGAAAAAAATTTAATTTGAAAAATATGAGATATACGAGCAAAAACCTAGGTAAGGAAACCTAAAAACATGAAAATGTAGAAGACATACCTGTAGCGGAGGTGTAGACGACGAAACAAGGAGTGCAAACCACCAACGGATCGGAGTTGTCACTGTAGCAACTCGGAGGGACGAGACGACTCAAAACGGAGAAGAAAGAATGGGAAATGGACTTTGAATTGGAACTTAAAAATCTCTCTTTTAGTCCGGGGGTCGGAAAATTCGGCTAAAACAATCGACCCACCCATCTACCCCCGCATCGACCCTCGGCTCTCGGGAATCTGACAGACAACTAAGGGTCGCACCCTGGGTCGAAGATCCTCCGACCCCCCCCCCCCCCATTGACACCCAGCTCTTGGGAAGAATGGGTGATTTCTCAGGGTCGCATACTGAGGGTCGGACACCCATCGACCCCCACGATCGACCCTACAGTGTAAACACAGCATTTTTGACAGAATGATCTGAAATATTTGAAATTTGCATTTGTTAGTTGTTTTAAAATATGAGAATGATGTATTTAATGATTGTCTCTCATGTTCAATGATTTTCAGGCAATCCCACTATCAGATTAATTAATGGCAGGATGCAGAGTAACCAGACAGAGCCATAACTCTATTCCACCACCACCACCTGTGGGGGAGAATAGCCAGATACACCCGAAAATACAGGGGAACACAAACACGTCACCGTCCGTCGTAAATGGGCAGACAAATCCTACAAATCTGCTAGCACCACCAACAGACTTGGCCACAGTCGTAATGAACTTAGCCAAACAGCTGCAGCAAATGCAATAGGCACAAGCTACTATACAAGCTGCCATAGGCATAACTCTTCCAGCTGCACAAACACCTTAAATGCCAGCAGGACAGGCAAGCACAGCACCAGGGGGAAGTAACACAGTACCCCACGTACCTCAGACTCCTATCATGGAGGCTTAAGTACAAAATCCTAAGATAGCTCAAGGTGGATATCAATATCAACCACCTATGTATAGAGCGTATGTCCCGCAGCAACTAGACCACTCCAGACTAGTGGAGCGTTTTCTGAAACTGAAGCCCAAGGAATTTAATGGCAAGCCATTAGATCCTTTATGGCTAGCACACTGGGTTGACGAAATGGAAAGAAATTTTATGATGATGACCTTAAATGAAGAAGAAAAGTGTTGTGTGCCACCTTTATGCTGAAAGGAGATGCACACCATTGGTGGAGGTATACCAGGACATATTTATTAACAAAGCACGCCCAACTGACTTGGGATGTTTATAAGGAGGCGTTCTTTGAGAAGTACTTTCCGAGAAGTTTCAGAGATTCTATGGAAAGAGAGTTCCTGAGTTTATATCAGGGGCAGATGACCGTGGATGCATATCAACAGCGTTATGAAGAGCTGTTCTACTTTGCACCCACCAGTATGCAAGAGGAAAACACAAAGACCCGAAGGTTCATTATGAGACATAGGGGAAGCATCCGCGAGCATGTTCTGGGACATGAAAAGAATGTCTACAATGAAGCGGCACAAATTTCTCGAGTTATAGAATCGAGCCAGAAGGAGAGTTATTTCTGCAAAACAGAGGTATAAACAGGCCAGCTGGAAATTCTTATAACGGAGGGAATAACAAGACATTAAAACCCTTCCGTGCTCAAGGCTTTACCACTGCAACCAAGACTACTCCCGTAGCTCAACAGCAACAAAAGCCAATTACTGAAGGGATAAAATGTTTTAACTGCAACTAAGTGGGACATATGGCAAGGGAATGTCCTAAGCCCAAGAAACAACTACATCAAGGACGAGTTTACGTGGTTACATCTGAGGATGCTGCCGCATCACCTGATGTGGTCACAGGTATGACTTAAATTTTTAGTTAGTTGTATTACATTGTATGAGCATGTAGACTAAACCAAAACAAATCACAGGTATCGTACCTATTAATGCATTCCCGCCAGAGTACTTTTTGGTTCAGGAGCTACTCATTCCTTTATATCTGTGACATTTGAAAAGAAGTTAAATCTACCCCTTAAATCATTAGACTGCAAACTACTTGTACGATCACCTATGGGATTAGAAGTGGAGTAATAAAAAGGTTATGGACCATGTCCAGTTTTATTGATGAAAAGACCTTGGATGCAACCTGGATCCAACTTGAGATGGCAGACTTTGACGTCATCTTGGGAATGGATTGGTTAGTTCGGCATTTTGCAAACCTATTATGTGCCGAAAAGAAGCTGACATTTAAAGACAAAGAAGGAGCAGAGTTCATTTTTTTGGGAACCAAACTTCCCCGTAAACGAAAGCTCATACTCTCTGCGCTAAAGGCTAAGATGTGCCTTGAGAAAGGAGCAGTCGGGTATTTAGTATATGGGGTCGACCTTACCAAGGAAGCACCACGAATGGAAGATATTGATGTCATACGTGACTTTCCAGACGTATTTCCTGAAGAACTACCAAGATTACCACCCGACCAAGCTACAGAGTTCGTTATAGATCTTATACCTAGAGCCGCACCAGTATCGAAAGCACCTTATAGAATGGCTCCTACTAACCTGAAGGAATTGAAAGTACAACTACAAGAATTGCTGGACAAGGGTTACATTCACCCTAGTATATCACCATGGGGAGCGCCAGTATTATTCGTGAAGAAGAAGGACGGTAGCGTTCGCTTATGTATAGACTACCGAGAACTGAATAAACTGACAATTAAGAATCGGTGTCCATTGCCTCGGATCGATGACCTGTTCGATCAGTTGCAAGGTGCCAAAGTGTTCTCCAAGATCGATCTTCGGTCAAGCGACCATCTGCTGAAGATTAAGGACGGTGATATTCCCAAGACAGAATTCAGGACCAGATATGGACATTATGAATTTTTGATCATGTCTTTTGGATTGACAAACGCACCAGCAACCTTTATAGAACATATGAATCGGGTATTCCATGATATGTTGGATACGTTGGTTATTGTATGCATTGATGATATATTGCTTTACTCCAAAGACGAGGAAACTCATATTAAGAATCTAAACGCCGCTCTACAGCGACTACGTAAGGAAAAGCTCTACGCCAAATTTTCAAAGTGTGAGTTTTGGCTAAAGGAAGTTGCTTTTCTAGGCCATGTAGTATTCGTTGAAGGAATTAAAGTGGATCCCAACAAGAGCAAGGCTATTGTAAAGTGTGAAGCACCGAAGAGCGTTGCAGAAATTAGATGTTTCTTAGGTCTAGCTGGGTATTATCGACGATTTGTGGAAGACTATTCCCGAATTACTGTACCTCTCACCAGCTTAACTAAGAAGTGAGAGAAGTTTGTTTGGACGGATAAATGAGAGAAGAGTTTCCAAACCTTGAAGGCTAGATTGATATCAGCTCCAATCTTGACCATCCCAATTCCTGGACAACCATTTATCTTGTACACCGATGCGTGAGGACTGGGATTAGGATGCGTACTTATGCAAGGAGAATAAGTAATTGTTTATGCCTCAAGACAACTAAAGACACATGAGAAGAACTATCCCACTCATGATTTGGAACTAGCTACAGTAGTTCATGCTGCCAAAATATGGAGACAATATCTGTACAGGGAGAAGTTTTAGATTAAATCAGACCATAAAAGTCTTACTTATCTATTTAATCAGAAGGAGTTGAATATGAGACGAAGTAGATGGCTGGAATTATTGAAAGACTATGATTGTGATATCCAGTATCATCCGAGTAAAGCTAATGTAGTAGCCGATGCATTAAGTAGAAAGCAATGATAAAATCTCAGGGAGAGTTTAGCACAACTGCTGCAATGTGTACTACCGAAAAGGTATTCAAGCACGGTAATGAGTAGTTTGTGATAGATGCACCAGATGGATCAGCCAACCAAGGGTTTATTCATCGATTTTCATATATGTTCGCCGCATTGAAGATTATACCAGATATAGTTGAGGAAGTAAAGACAGCTATCAAATCAGATCCTTACCTAAGAACGGTACAAGAGGACATCGAAATAGGTAGGACTATCCCTGAGTTCACCTTGGATGAAGAAAATGTACTGAAATACAAAGGAAGAATATGTGTACCTGAAACAGAAAGCTTGGACATTAGACACCGATTGATGAAAGAAGCCCATACCACCATTTATTCGATACATCCTGGAAGTACAAAAATGTATCATGATCTAAAGAAATTATATTGGTGGAGAGGAATGAAAACAGATGTATCTAAGTTCGTGTCTCAATGCCTAAATTGTCAAAAAGTAAAGGCTGAACGACAAATACCGGCAGGACTGTTACAACCGTTATCGGAACTAACATGGAAATGGGATTGGATCACTATGGACTTCGTCACAGGATTACCATTGACTCCTCGAGTAGTTGACGCAGTTGGGTGATTGTAGACCGCCTAACTAAAACAGCTCGCTTTATACCTATACGACCTCAGTATACACTGGAGAGGTTAGCTAAGCTGTATGTGGATAACATTGTGCGATTACATAGTATACCTGAAAGCATTGTGTCCGATAGAGATCCACGATTTACTTTAATGTTTTGGGAAGGATTGCAAAAGGCTATGGGTACAATATTGAAGTTTAGTACCGCATTCCATCTACAGACAAGTGGACAGTCAAAGCGTACAATTCAAATTCTAGAAGATATGCTTCGAGCATGTGTAATTGATTTTAAAGGATAATGGGATGAAACTTACCATTGATTGAGTTCGCTTATAACAATAGCTATCAAGAAACTTTACAAATGTCACCCTATGAAGCACTGTATGGCTGAAAGTGTCGAACTCCTTTGTTTTGGATTGAAGTTGGGGAACGTAGTATTGTTGGACTGGAATTTGTTGAAGAGACTTGTCGAGTGGTTGACATTATCAAGGAAATAATGAGAACAGCTTAGAATCGTCAGAAGCAATATGCAGATATTCGACGCCGAGACCTTGAATTCGTCGTGGGTGATAAAGTATTCTTAAAAGTAACGCCTATGCGAGGATTTAAACGGTTCGGACAGAAGGGGAAACTAAGTCCAAGATATGTCAGTCCATATGAAATTCTAGCTAAGCGTGGAAAAGTGGCTTTCCAGTTAGCACGACCACCATCTATGTCAAATGTGCATGACGTATTTCATATTTCCTTATTAAAGAAGTATGTCAAAGATCCAACGCACATTCTGACAGTAGATCTACCTGATCTGACTGATGATTTGACATTTGAAGTAACACCAACTAAAATCACCAGCCGAAAGGTTCAACGACTACGCAACCGTGATATCTATTATGTTAAGGTCACCTGGAGAAGTAGAGATATGGAAGAAATCACATGGGAAGAAGAGAATGCTATGCGAAAACAATATCCTCACTTATTTGACTCGGAAGGTATGTACAATTTCGAGGACAAAATTTTTATAAGTAGGGGAAGTTGTAAGACCCGTATCAAACTTACCCGGTCTTACCACCTTGATCCAAGTCTACCCATCATTGTCGAGCCAAATTGATCAAGTACGTGAGGGAGATCACGATCCCAGGTATTAAACTGACCCAAAAACACTAAAATAAGGGGGAGGGTCGCATACCCAGCAAGGCAGGGTCGGACGCCCCCAGTATAAAAAATCAGACCCAGAGTTTTTAACCGGGGGTCAGACAATTTAGAACCAGGGGTCGACGGGATCTCCGACCCCTCATCGACCCCCAGTCTACCGACAGAAACCGTAAATTGGAAACTTTCCAAATTTCAATGGGATTCCTTCCTAATCTCAATGGGAGTTATTTTGGGAGTTTCAACTCTATAAATAGGACGTCCCTAAACCTCTTTTACTCCTTTTAGAACCCTAATTGGATTGAGAGAAAGAGAAGAGAAGGAGAAGAGAAGGAAAGTGGAGAAGAAGATCAAAGAGGAGGCTTCAGAGAAACAAGCCTAATTCTTCTCAGGTATGGATACTATCTCCATATAATTCTAGAGACCTTAGAATAGATAGTGAAGAGAGTATGATCTAGGGGAAACCCAAATCATCCATCCATGGTTAGGTTTTCATGGAAAACCATTGAGGAGATCAATAAAACCATGTAGGTGAATAAACTATAGTTCTAAACCATTGAACATGTATGGAATAGATTGTAGAAGCAAGCCATAGGACCCAAACACGAAAGAATGGACTGTAGGATGAAAATTTGACTAAACCCACGGGGGGTCACACAGGGGGTCGATGGCCAATCGACCCTACCGGACCCTAACAATTGACCCCCAGTGTTCGGGAAGTCCAGAATCTGGGCGGTAGCACCCAGGGTCGATGGAACCTCCGACCCTAGCATCGATCCCCAGTTAACAACATGCTTTTTAAAATCAGAATTTAATTCTAATTAAATCCTATAGACTTGATTAAGTTTTCTAGTGATATAATAGTGATATTTACTTGATTCTTAAAGCTTGAGAGAGGATCAACGATCAAGCAAAGGTGAGGGAACAAGACCTAAACTAAATGGTTAATAATAAACTATTTTATTCTTGAGTCCAATGCCATTATTGATTCTATGCGTGTATGCTTGTTATGTGCATTCAACATGTCATCCAATATTTCTATTATTACTGTTCATGCATTTTTAAATTATTGTTTATAACATGATGATGATGATGATGATAGGAATAGGCATGTGGATGTATGTGTGTGGTTGGTGTGCTTGATGCGAGCGAGTATCAGGGGGAGTGTCATAGGCCGGGCCTCAGCAATCTAGCTCTATCTCTAACTCAAGTCTTGTCCATTGACATCGTCGTATTGCCATTACCTTAGCAGAGCTATTACGTCGTAGTGTATGAGGGTAGGTGGTCTCGGACTGTGTAGTCTCTGACTCTGTCGGGGGGCCTTAGCCCTATCTCTATGGACGTATTGAGGGATGCTGGGGTGAGGCCTTGGATACACTGTTTGGCATTAGGATTGGTTAGTTGCGAGCCCAGTTTGTGAGCCCTCGCCAACAGGGGCTTACGTGTTGGTATGGGTAGAGTATCAGGGGAAGTGTCATAGGCTGGGCCTCAGCACTTTATCTCTATCTCTAGTCCATGGTAGGGTGCATGTGGGACGACAATAAACGTCACCTTTGGGCGGCTTCACATACTCGTGTGTAGAGGTACGGTGGCCACCTATCCTTTCTATAGCACATTGCAAACTTATTTACCAAACAAAGATATGAATTGAATGCATGCATATGTTTGTTGCATTGTTTTGTTTGCTCACTGAGCCATGATGTGTGCTCACTCTCTTGACGTCAAATATTTTTAATTGATGATGCAGGTACTACGGTCAAAGATTATATGAGTGCTCCGGTGTACGTGCGTATTGCTGCAATGGAAGCCGAAGACTTATTGGATGCGCATGATCCCTCATCTGAGTGCAACTTATGCGTATTCGATTAGATTTTTGTTTGAATTATTAAGGGAATATAATTGATAATTTATTTATTTATGTCTCAGTTGATACAACAATAACTTGATATTTTATTATGGTTATCACAGTTAGATTTCTCAGTTCATTTACTATAAGACTTCTGCTATTGTGAATTTATTCTGATTATGGTTGTGGATGTGTATGGTTTTATTTTTTAATGGACACAGCCTATTAGAGATCCTGGTTGAACCGTTGGTTTATTAGTGGTTCATCACACCATTCTGAATAGTGCGGAATTGGGGGTGACATTATACATGTAATCAAGACTTCGAGACACTACCTTTACGGTGAAAAGTTTCAGATTAAGTCAGATCACAAGAGCTTAACTTACCTTTTCATTCAGAAGGACCTGAATATGAGACAGGAGATGGCTGGAATTATTAAAAGATTATGATTGTGACATCCAGTACCATCCGGGTAAGGCAAATGTCGTGACTGATGCTTTAAGCAGAAAGTGGGCATTGAAACCTGAGGCAGGACCAAGTACAAATGCTGCAATATGTGCTGCAGCTTCAAGTTCAATAGAAAATGATGAAGAGTATATAATAGAGACTGCAAAGATCCAGTGGAACAGGGCTTAATTCATAAGTTCACATTGATATTCGCAGCACTGAAGATCTCATCGGATCTAATAGATGAGGTCAAAGTAGCAATCCTACAGGATCCACACCTCAAGACTGTGAAAGAAGATCTAGAGAAGGGTAAAAGCAATCCTGATTTTACCATGGATTCAGACAAGGTAATCAGGTATCCTGGACGATTATGTATACCTAAGAGGGAGAACTCAAATATCAGAGATCGAGTTATGACAGAAGCTCATTACACCCCATATTCGGTACATCCAGGAAGCACCAAGATGTACCATGATTTAAGAAGACTATATTGGTGGACGGGTATGAAAGCAGATGTAGCTCGATTCGTGTTCCAATGTCTGAATTGCCAGCAAGTTAAAGCTGAAAGGCAGAGACCCACAGGTTTGCTACAACCACTATCAGAGCCAGCATGGAAGTGGGATTGTATCACAATGGATTTCGTCATTGGCCTACCTTTGACACCAAGGTCGATGGATGCAGTTTGGGTTATAGTCGATCGACGTACCAAGACAGCTCGATTCATCGCTATCAGACCTCAGTATACCATGGAGAAGCTGGACAAGCTATATGTGGATAATATAGTCAGACTTCATGGCGTCCCAGAAAGTATAGTGTCTGACAGAGATCCCCGTTTTACATCAAAGTTTTGGGAAGGATTACAGAAACCTATGGGAACCAAGTTGAAGTTTAGTACAGCTTTTCATTCCTCAAACAGACGAGCAGTCAGAAAGAACTATTTAAATCTTAGATGATATGCTCAGATCCTGTGCTCTAGATTTCAAAGGAGCTTGGGACCAGAAGCTATCACTCATCGAATTTTCTTATAACAACAGTTACCAGGCTACGATCCAGATGGCTCCATATGAAGCACTCTATGGGAAGAAATGTCATACACCTCTGTTATGGAATGAGGTGGGAGAGAGAAGGATTGTATGACCGGAGTTCGTCGAGGAAACTTGTCGAGTGATTGATCAAATCAAGGAAAGAGTGAAGACAGCTCAAGTTCGACAAAAGCACTATGCAGATAACCGACGTCGAGATCTGGAGTTTGCAGTGGGTAATAAAGTATTCTTGAAGATATCACCTGTGCGAGGTCTGAAACGGTTTGGTAAGAAGGGAAAGCTATTCCCCAAGTATGTGGGACCATACGAGATTTTGACCAGACATGGTAATGTGGCATATCAACTGGCTCCACCACTATCCATGTCAAGCGTTCATGATGTGTTCCATGTATCTTTACTGAAGAAGTATGTCAAGGATCCATCGCACATCTTGACAGCAGACCCACCAGACTTGACAGAGGACATGACATTTGAAGTTGTACCTGTGATTCTCACAAGCCGAAAAGTACAACACCTTCAAAGCAAGGGTATCCACTATGTCAAAGTGCATTGGAAAAGCCATGATGTGGAAGAAATTACTTGAGAGGAAGAGAACGCAATGAGAAAGGAATACCCTAACCTTTTCGATGAGCAAGGTACGTTCAAATTTTGAGGCCAAAATTTATTTTAACGGTGGGGGAGTTGTGAAACCTACATGAAAATTTTGGGGACGAAATTTCTTTTAAGGGTGGGGGAGTTGTAAGACCCGCACTCCATGAACCCGATCTAAACCTTGAATTCATGTCGTGATAGGTCTTCCAATCATCACCGGGCCAGACGGGATGAGCGGATGACAAACATGTACAAAATAGACCAATTAAGTCTGAATTTTATTCATACCGGTCGATGGTCCCGGTCTTGGTACCGATCGACCGGTATAGCCTGTGCAACAAACTATGAAGACCCGAAACCGGATCTCTGTAGGTTCCACTTTCCAAATTCCGAACCTTAGGACTTTCTTAATCCTAGGAGGCTTCTTAAACCTAAACCTAGCCTATATAAACCCCTCTAAACCTCCTAGAATCCCTTCCATGATCCTTACAAACCCTAGAAAGGAGAAAGAGGCCGAAGAAGGTGGAGAAGCTAGGAAGGAAAGGGAAGAGCCGATATTTTCGTTCCACAAAGAACACCTTACCGCCAGTCGACGGTGAGTGCTTAAACCTTCTTTTACATTATGACTCTAAGATGGTTAGTTTTCTTTGATCAATACCATGCAAAGCAGGTATTGATCTAAACCCTATTTTGCCGATAAACCCTATTTTGCCGACAAACCCTAATCTAGTCGGTAAACCCTATATTCGAGTTCTAGGTTGAGATCATCGAAACTAGGACTTGAATGGAGTTGGAAACAACTCTAACTCAGTTTTCAGACCTAGATTGTGTAAGAAGAACTCTAGGATCAATAGGGGATGATCGACGACAATCGAGAACCGGACGTATGGTCTTCCGGAGACATACCGGTCGACTATACGGGTTGCACCCTATGCGACCCGTACTGCGACCGGTACCTTCTGGGGGCTGGTCTGTGTGGACCGGCTGACCATACCGGTCGCAGGTTTCCCCACAGTGCTGTGACCGGTACTTGTAACCGGTCAGCCTTGTGAGAAGTTTTGTAATCTCGTTGGTTTTCCAACCAACGTAAAACCTAAGAAAAACTATTTTAACTAAACCCTAATATCGTGTAGGACTTTGTGATAGCACGTTTGGACCTTATGACGTAGAGCAAGCTATTAAACGAGCGTCAGGTAAGGGAATCAGACCTAAACCCTAATAATTAATGAACCGTAAAACGTTGTTAATAATCCTGATTCAGTGGTGTGATGTTTGTGCATACTCGCATGTCATCTTCTATTTCCAGTTATTATTATTGTTCATGCATACATGCTATGCTAGGTTGTGACTGTTAGGCATGTGATTGTTTTCGTTGGTGTGTGGAATGGGAAGGACCGGGGGTCTGGGATCATTCCTCACACTAGCACCTTTTGTATCGTTCTGTCTTAGCATGCTTGGTGCAGGTAGGGTATCAGGGGGAGGACGTGGCACTGTGGTCTCCGGTCTGGCCACCAGACTCTAACTCTATCTATATGTCGTAGGGTGCTGTGCTGGGATAGGGTCTACTGTGATGACATATAGGATTGATTAGTTGCGAGCCCAGTTTGCAAGCTCTCGCCAATAGGGACTTACGTGTTGGTATGGGTAGAGTATCAGGGGAGGTGTTGGCGGTGTTTGATCCGGACGCCTTAACTCCATCTCTATTCCATGGTGGGTGCATGTGGGACAGCAGTGGTGTTTGATCCACTGGGCAGCTTCACACACTCATGTATAGATGTGCGGTGGCCACCAATCCTTTCTATAGCACATTGCAAACTTAAAACCAGACCATAATGTGAATGTTATTCATGCATATGTTTGTGTAATTGTCTGATTGTCTTATTGAGCTAAGTTGTGAGCTTACCCTGTATATATATACATGTTTTTAGATGTTGATGCAGGTTACATGGTGGATGATTATATGAACGTGCCGGCATACGGAGGCGTGGCTGCTTTGGATGTGCAGGCAGGAGAGGACGAGCATGACACTTCATGTGAGTGTCATTTCTGTGTGTATCTCTAAGACTTGGGTTTTATTTATTTTAATTATTTTCAGTTGAGATGAAGTTGATGTAAAGATATTTATTAAGTTTTGGTTATTTGAATAATTAATATTTTATTTAAATTTATCAATAGATTACTCAGTTCATTCTATTTAAGACTTCCGCTGTATTTATTATTATTCTGATTGTGGTTATGTGCAATGGTTTGTATGAGTGGACACGGTCTTATTGAGATCCTGTGTGAACCGTTGGTTCAGTGACGGTTCACTCACACTTCTGGTTCAGTCGAAATTGGGGTGTGACATGTGAGCACATCAAGCGATGCGGCAGCATCCTCATATGTAACAACATAAACCTTTCCTTGCTGTAGCTACTTCCTAGGTTTAGGACACTCCCAGAAAAAATGTCTCACTTGATTCCAGTTATAGCATTTTACTCCTTCATTATTTTTCTTTTATTGCGGTTGAGCTACTGGAGTAGTCTTGGCTGCAGCATTGAATCCTTGAGTATGGAAGGGTTTAAATGTCCTTGTATTCCCTCCGTTATAAGAATTCCCATTTGGCCTTTTAATACCCCTATTTTGAGCGAAGTAGCTCTCCTTCTGGCTCGACTCTATTACTCGAGTAATTTGTACTGCTTCATTGTAGACCTTCTTTTCCAATCCTAGAACATGCTCACGGATGCTTCCCCTGAGTCCCATGACAATCCTTCGGGTCTTTTTGTTTTCTTTCTACATGCTGGCAAGTGCAAAGAAAAACAACTCCAAATAATTTTGTTGGTCTACATCCACAGTCATTTGCCCCTGATATAAACTCAGGAACTCTCTCTCCATAGAATCTCTAAAACTTCTAGGGATATACTTCTCAAAGAATGCCTCTTTATATATAACCGAGGTCAATTGGGTGTGCTTTGTTAACAGATAAGTCTGTGTGGACTTCCACCAGTGGTGTGCATCGCCTTTCAGCATAAAGGTTGCACACAGTACTTTTTCCTCCTCAATTACCGTCATCATCTTGAAATTTGTTTCCATTTCATCAATCCAGTGTGCTGGCCACAATGAATCTACTGGCTTACCATTATATTCTTTGGGCTTCATCTTCAGAAAACGTTCAATCAGTCGGGAGTGGTCCAGCTGATACAAAGCATAGGCCCCATACATAGGTGGTTGACATTGGTAACTGCTTTGAGCTACCTCAGATTCTGTACTTGAGCCGGCATGACTGGTGTTTGAGGTGCATGGGGTACCGTGTTGCTTCCCCCTGGTACTGTGCTAGCTTGTCCTGCTGGCATAGGTGTCGTATGTGCAGCTAGAAAAGCCATGCCTATAGCAGTCTGCATATTGGCTTGCACCTGCTGTATTTGCTGCAGCTGTTGAGCCAAGTTCATTACTGTTGTAGCCAGATCTGTAGGTGGGGCTGGCAAATTTGTAGGATTTTCCTGGCCAATAGCCACTGGCGGTGCCATATTCCGATTCTCCTGTGCTTCATGATTTACATGGCTATCTTCCTCCATAGGTAGTGGTGGTGGAATTGGGTTACAACCTCGTCTGGTCACCATCCGCCCAGCCATTTCCTATTCTAGTGGTGGTAGTGTCTGAAAACAATCATAGCATATGTGAGGCAATCAATATAAGTTGTTCTCAAGTAAAAATCCATCTAATTAATATAAATTCCAATTTTTCAAATCATTTTAACAAAATACTGTATTTTTCATCGTAGGGTTGATGGTAGGTCAGTCCTTATGCGACCCTAGGGTCTGCGACCCTAAGAACACTGTCAGCTCACCGAGAGCCTAGGGTCGATGGTAGGGTCGGTATATGTTCGACCCTAGGTCCGTCCCATGGTTATCTATCAGATCACCGAGAGCCTAGGGTCGATGGTAGGGTCGGTAATTGTCCGACCCTAGGTCTGACCCATGGTTCTCTGTCAGATCACCGAGAGCCTAGGGTCAATGGTAGGGTCTGATGTAGGGTCGCACATTTTGGTCGAATTCTGCAACCCTACGATTCAGAATCAGGTTTTCAAACCCGATTTTGGATTCATTTCTCATTCTTTCTCCTTCCTTCCAACTCAACTCGCTTCCCCTGAGTTGCTACAGTATTGACCCCTAGGGTTTGGTGATTGTTTCTTACATTCGCGACTTCTGCTCCTTCTCCTCATGTATGCTCTCTGCTGTTTCACATTTTTAAACTTTCCAAACTAGGTTTGTCACCCATTACATCATTTTCTTCAAATTAAACTTTTTCCAATCGTAAAAATTTAATTTTTATTGGGGGCTTTTGCTATTGGTCACCCAATGGAAGAAAGCCCTCAAAAATATTTGAGTTTCATCGGTTGGTTATCGAGAAACTTGAAAATTTCCATTTTTGACCTAATTTTTGAGATTTTTTGAATTTATTGAAATTTCTTCAAATTCAATCTTTCTAGATTATATTTCCAACTGTATGAGCCTTGCAGGATGGTTTAGAACCTATGTAAGTCCTCCTACCCAAGTGTTTGGGTGAAAAGTGAGGCTTTTGGCCAATTCATGCCGTTATAATGTCAAAAATTTTTAGTTTTGCACCATTACTAGTCTATTATTTTTTTTCTTTGTTTTGGCAGATAGTATGGCTCGTACCAAGGTTCTTAGGACTCATGACCCAGTTCGTTTTTGCTCCAACGAGGCCGAAGCTCGGTGTGCTCGCTATGAGCCTAAGAAAGTAGAAGGGGGTTGTTGTGTGCACTTGGCTAGCCTAGCCTCGTTTAACGTGGAGGGTGCTTTGGTGTCATGGGCTAGCTCTGATACCAAGTTGTCACACCCCAATTCTGCACTATTCAGAATGGTGTGATGAACCGTTAATAAACCAACGGTTCAACCAGGATCTCAAATAGGTTGTGTCCATTTTCTTAAACCAAACACATCCACAACCATAATCAAAGTAAAACAATAGCGGAAGACTTATATATTAAATGAACTGAGAATTCTAAGAGTATTAACATAAAAAAAATATTCAATTATCTTCATTTGACTATGACATAAGTAAGTAAATAATCAATTACATTTTCTATATAATCTAAACAAAATTTAATAAAAAATGCATGAGTTGCATTCGCATGATGAATCATGCGACTCCATTATAACTTCAACGTCCATCGTTGCAGCATGTCCGTACATAGGGGCATTTATATAATCTTCTACGGTCGTACCTACATCATCAACTAAAAACATTCAACGTCAAAAGATTGAGCACACATCACGGCTCAGTGAGCAAACAAGACAATGCAACAAATACATGCATGCATTCAATTCATATCTTTGGTCTGGTTCATAAGTTTGCAATGTGCTATAGAAAGGTTCGGTGGCCGCCTCACCTCTATACACAAGGTGTGTAAGCCCACCCAACGGATCAAACACCATTGTCGTCCACATCCACCCCACCATGGAATAGAAATAGAGCTAAAGTGTTCGGATCAAACACCGCATAATACTTCCCCTGATGCCCTACCCATACCAACATATAAGCCCATATAAGCCCCTGCTGGCGAGGGCTTGTAAACTGGGCTCGCAACTAACCAATCCTAATGTCAAACAATGTATCCAAGGCCTCACCCTAGCATCCCTCAATACGTCCATAGAGACAGAGCTAAGGCCCCCCGACAAAGTCAGAGACTACACGGTCCGAGACCACCTCCCCTAATGCCCTACGACATAATAGCTCTGCTAAGGTAATGGCGATACGACGATGTTAGTGGATAAGACTTGAGTAGAGATAGAGCTAAAGTGTCTGGATCAAACACCGCATAACACTTCCGCTGATGCCCCACTCGCATCAGTACACTAACCACACACAAACATTCACATGCCTATTCCTAGCATCATCATCATCATCAGGTTATAAATAAATAGAATTAAATATGCATGAACAATATTAGCAGGAATATTGGATGACATGTGATATGCACATTACAATCATACAAACATGGAATCATTCATGGTGTTGCACTCAATAAACAAAAATAGTTATTATTAGCCGATTAGTTTAGGTCCTGTTCCCTCACCTTTTATTGAGCGTAGATCCTCGTTCAATCTTTATGAATCACTTTTAAATCACTAGAAAGACCTAACAATTTGATAGATTTTAATTATAATTAATTCTAATAAATTTAGACTAACTGAAATCGTAGGGTCGTAGGTAGGGTAGCACCTAGGGTTGCAGTTTCCTACGACCGTAGGGTGTAGGGTCAGACGTGGGGTCGGATACCATTCGACCCAACGTGCAACCACACCCTCCCTGGGACTTCCCGAGGGCATGTTGTCGATCCTGTGTTCTCGTAGTGTTGGATATCATTCGACCCTATGTGCAACCAAACGTATTCTGAGTCGACCTTTTATTCTAAAGTCCATTCTTTCATGTTTGGAACCTTTGGCTTACTTTCATGGTCCATTCTAAGATTATTCTATGGCTTAAAACTACAAGTTATACACTATCCATAGTCCATAATGATTTCCTCCATGAAATCTCTTGAAACTTGTCCATGGATGGATGATTTGGGTTTCTCCTAATCCTATGTTCTTCATAACTATTATAGGATCTCTTATTTAGGTAAGGAATTAGGTTCATACCTTTATTCAGAGGTTTCTCTGAAGTTTCCTTCTCTTCCTTAGTCTTCTTCTTCAAGTTTCCTTCTCTTATTCTCTTCCTTCTCTTTCTCTTTCTCTCACTTTCAATTAGTTTTGTAAACGAGTGAAAGAGGCTAAGGGACGTGCTATTTATAGAGAAAAACTCTCCATAATATGTCCCAATGAGTTTAGGAAAGATCCCCTTGGAATTAGAAAAATTTCCTAATTTTCGGTTTCTGTCTGTCATCGTAGGGATAGACGTAGGGTCGCAGGATCCGTCGACCCTACACTTCTTAGTCATCCGATCCTACGACTAAAAAGTCATGGGTTGGACTTCTGCTGAGGTGGGGTTGACCCTACCTGTTTAGGCATGCGACCCTACCCTCACATTTACTGTTTTTGGGTTAGACTCATACCTGGTCGTGTGATTTCTTCACGCACTTAGTGCACTTGGCTTGACCATGATAGGTAGACCTGGTGCAAGGTGGTAAGAGCGGTTAGTTCGATACAGGTCTTACACCTAGCCTTGCATGGTATTGGTCAGTCATGATCAGTCATCCATAATGCTTAACTTAGAGAGAAGTTCAAGCACTTACCGTTGGTTCTCAACTATGGTGTTCTTCGTCCAACGACGGCTCCTCTTCTACCTATCTTAGCTCTTTCTCCACTCTAGGGTTTGTGAGAATCAATCAAAGAGGTTTAGGGATGTTTAGAAGTCCTTAAATAGGCTATATTAGGTTTTAGAAAGTTTCTCTACGTTAGGAAAGCCTCTTGGATTGAGATTTGGCAAGCAGGACCCATAGAGATCCGTTTCCACATTTAACTAGTCGACCTAGGCAGACATACCGGTTGATCGGTACCTACCGGTTCCATGAGACCGGTATAAAAATTATCTCTGTTTTGGTCCATTTCCGTACATGATTGTCATCCAGTCAATCCATCTGGTCCAATAATGATTGGAAGACCTGTTACGATATGAAAAAGAGGTTTAGATCGGCTACATGGAGTGCGGGTCTTACAACTCCCCCATCTTTAAAAGAAAATTCGTTCCCAAAATTTGCATGTAGGTCTCACAACTCCCCATCCCTAAAAAGAAATTTCAGCCTCGAAATATGTACGTACCTTGTTCATCGAAAAGGTTAGGGTACTCCTTTTGCATTGCATTATCCACCTCCTAAGTGATCTTTTCCACATCTTGGCTTTTCCAATGCACTTTGACGTAATGGATAGCTTTGTTTCGGAGGTGTTGTACCTTTCGGCTTGTGAGCATCACAGGTACCACCTCAAAGGTTAAATCTTCTTTCAAGTCTGGTGGGTCTGCTGTCAAGATGTGGAATGGATCTTTGACATACTTCTTTAGTAAAGAAACATAGAACACATCATGAAAGCTAAACATGGATAGTGGTAGAGCTAGTTGATACGCCATCCGTTCTCATCGGGTCAGTATCTCGTACGGTCCCATATATCTGGGGCATAGCTTCCCTTTCTTATCGAACCCTTTCAGACCTCGCACTGGTGATATCTTCAAGAATACCTTGTCACCTACTGCAAACTCAAGATCTCGACATCGATTGTCTGCAGAATGATTTTATTTAACTTGAGCTGTCTTTACTCTTTGTTTAATTTGATCGATCGCTCGACAAGTTTCTTCTACAAATTCTGGTCCTATGATCCTTCTCTCTCCCACCTCTTTCCGTAATAGAGGTGTACGATATTTCTTCCCATAGACTACCTCGTATGGGGAGATTTGGATCGTAGTCTGGTAGCTATTGTTATAGCAAACTCGATGAACGATAGCTTCTCATCCAGATCTCCCTTGAAATCTAGAGCACACACTCAGAGCATATCATCCAAGATTTGAATGGTTCTCTCTGACTGCCCATCTGTCTGAGGATGAAAAGCTGTACTAAACTTTAGTTTGGTTCCCATGGCTTTCTGTAATCCTTCCTAAAACTTTGATGTAAAGCGGGGGTCTCTGTCAGATACTATATACTCTGGGATACCGTGAGGTCTGACTATATCATCACATATAGCATGGCAAGCTTGTCCATGGTGTACTGAGGTTCGACGACAATGATGCCAGCTAGTAAGCCAATACACTATCACCCATACGGCATCTGCTGACCTTGGTGTCAAGGGTAGGCCAGTGACAAAATTCATTATGATACAATCCCACTTCCATGCTGGTTCCGATAGTGGTTGTAGCAAACCTGCGGGTCTCTGTCTTTCTACTTTCACTTGCTGGCAATTCAAACATTGAATTACAAATCGAGCTACATCCTCTTTCATACCCCTCCACCAATATAATCTCCTCAAATCATGATACATCTTCTTGCTTCCTGGATCTACCGAATATGGGGTATAATTACCTTCGGTCATAATTCGGTCCTTGATGTTTGAGTTCTCACTCTCAGGTATACATAATCGTCCACGATGCTTGAGTACCATGTCTAAATCCAAGGTGAACTTGGGATTGCTTTTACCATTTTCAAGATCTTCTTGCACAGTCTTGAGGTATGGATCCTATAGGATTGCTCCTTCCACCTCATTCACAAGATCTGGTGAGATCTTCAAGGCTATAAACATCAATGTGAACTTATGAATCAAGCCTTGTTCCACTGGATCTTCAGCTGTCTCTAGTATATGGTTTTTTTTCATTCTCTATTGAGCCTAAGGCTGCAGCACACAGTGCAGCGTTTGTATTGGGTCCTACCTCAGGTTTTAATGCCCACTTCCTACTTAAGGCATCAGCCACCACATTCGCTTTACCTGGATGGTACTGGATGTCACAATCATAATCTTTCAATTGTTTAAGCCATCTCCTCTGTCTCATATTTAGGTCATTCTAAGTGAAATGGTAAGTCAAACTCTTGTGGTCTGACTTGATTTGAAACTTTTCACCATAGAGGTAGAGCCTCCATGTCTTGATTGAATGTATGACTGCTGCTAATTCTAGATCATGCGTCAGATAGTTCTTCTCATGTTCTTTCAACTGTCTTGATGCGTAGGCGATCACCTGTTTTCCTTGCGTCAATACACATCCAAGTCGTAACCCTGATGCATCCGTATATATGGTGAACGGTGAACCTGGTGCTGGGATTGTCAAGATAGATGCAGAGACTAGTCTTACCTTCAAAGTTTGAAAGCACTTATCACACTCGTCCGTCTATGTAAACTTATCTTCCTTCTTGGTTAGTCTAGTGAGCACAACAGTGATCCTTGAGTAATCTTCCACAAACCTTTTATAGTAACCAGCGAATCCAAGGAAGCATCGAATCTCGGCAACTGATTTTAGTGCTTCCCATCCTCCTATAGCTGTGACTTAGATCTACCTTGATTCTGTTTACAGATACTACATGACCCAAGAAGGCCACTTCCTTCAGCCAAAATTCACAGTTCTTGTAAGAACCGTATCAAACTAACCCGGTCTTATCACCTTGAACCAGTTTTACCCATCATGGTTGAGTCAAATGGACCAAGGGAGTGAAGGAGATCATGATCCCAGGTATCAAATCGACCCTAAAACACTCAATTTAAGGGGAGGGTCGCATACCCAGCAAAGGAGGGTCGGACCCCCCAAGACAGAAAGTCAGACCCTCAGTTTTATAGGGAGGGTCGGACACCTTAGGAACCCTAGGGTCGACGGGATCATCGACCCTCCCATCAACCCTCAGTTGCCGCAGAAACTGAAATTAGGAAATTTCCTAATTTTCGATTTGGATTCTTTTCTAATCTCAAAGGGACTTATTTTAGGATGTTTTTACTCTATTTAAAGGATGTCCCTAAGCCTCTTTCACTCCTTTTACAACCCTAATTGAATTGAGAGAAAGAGAAGAAAAGGAAAAGGAGAAGAAGAGAAGCAAGGAAAAGAAGATAGCAAAAAGGAGAAGAGTTGCAGAGAGGGAGTAATCTTCTCAGGTATGGATACTAATTCCATGAGTTTCTATAGACCTTAGGTTAGATAATGATGAGAGTATGATCTCGAAGAAACCCAAACCATCAACCCATGGTTAGGTTTTCATAGAAAACTATGGGAGATTACATGAAAGCTATCTAGGTGGATGATTCATGGTTCTAGACCATGGAATGAATGTTGAATGAACTGTAGGAAAAAGCTATAAGACCCCAAACATGAAGGATGGACTAAAAGGAGGGAAATTGACCAAAATCCATCGAGGGTCGCACAGAGGGTCGATGACCATCCGACCCTATGTGATCCTGAGGATCGACCCTCAGTGTTCAGGAAGTCCAGATTGGGGAGGGTCGCACCCAGGGTCGATCATGACTCCGACCCTACCTCCGACCCTCAGTTATTAGAATTGTTTTTAAATTCTGAATAAATTCTAATTAAATTTTATCGACTTTGATAGGTCTTCTAATAATATAATAACATTATAAAGGTGATTCTAAATCTTGGAAGAGTATATATTAGCAAGCTAAGGTGAGGGAATAAGACCTAAACTAACTGGTTAATAATAAACTGTTTTACTTCTTGAGTCCAATGCCATATTGATTCTATGCGTGTATGCTTGTGTGTGCATTCAACATGCCATCCAATATTTCTATTAATTATTCATGCATATTTATTTTACTGCTTATAACATGATGATGATGATGATGATAGGAATAGGCATGTGAATGTTTGTGTTTGGCCAGTGTATATGGTGAGGGTAGGGATGGTATCAACCGGTACAACCATGACCGTTTTCATGGGATGTATATTGTGCCATGGTCTACTCAAGTCATGTCCACTGATGTCGTCGTATCGCCATTACCTTAGGAGAACTATTTTGTCATAGAGCATCAGGGGAGGTGGTCTCTGCAAGACCCGTGTCAATCTAACCCGGTCTAACCACCATGAACCAGGTTTACCCGTCATGGTTGAGTCAAATGGACCAAGGGCGTGAAGGAGATCGAGATCCCAGGTATCAAATCGACCCAAAAATACTTAAATTAGGGGAATGGTCACATACCCAGCTAAGCAGGGTCCGACCTCCCAAAACAGAAAGTCAGACCCTCAGTTTTGAAGGGAGGGTTGGACAGCTTAAGACCCTAGGGTCGACGGGATCATCGACCCTCCCATCGACCCTCGGTTTCTACCGAATATAGAAATAAGGAAATTTCTATATTTTCGATTCAGATTCTTTCCAAATCTCAGAGGGACTTATTTAGGATGTTCCCACTCTATTTAAAGGACATCCCTAAGCCACTTTCACTCCTTTCACAACCCTAATTGAATTGAGAGAAAGAGAGGAGAAGGAAAAGAGGAAGAAGAGAGGCAAGCAAGAAAACTTAGCAAAAAGGAGAAGAATTTCAGAGGAAAAGTTATCTTCTCAGGTATGGATACTAATTCCATAAGTTTTACAGACCTTAGGATAGTTATTGGAGAGAGTGTGATCTCGGAGAAACCCAAACCATCAATCCATGGTTAGGTTTTTATGGAAAACCCTAAGAGAATGTATGAAAGCTATCTAGGTGGATGATTCATGGTTTCAGACCATGGAATGAATGTTGAATGGAATGTAGAAGCAAGCCATAGGACCCCAAACACGAGGAATGGACTAAAAAGTGGAAATTAGACCAAAGTGCACCAAGGGTCGCACCCAGGGTCGATAGGCCATCCGACCCTAGGTATTCCTGACCATCGACCCTCAGCATTCGGGAAGTCCAGAAAGAGGGGAGGGTCGATAGACCCATCAACCCTAGCATCGACCCTAGCAACGACCCTCAGTTAACAGAGTAGTTTTTAATTCTGAATAAATTCTAATTAAATTCTATCGACTTTGTTAGGGCTTCTAGCAATATAATAACATTATAAAGGTGATTTTAAAGCTTGGAAAAGTATCTTATAGCAAGCTAAGGTGAGGACCCTTAACTCCAAACTAAATTGGTTAATAATAAACTGTTTTCTATTTCTTGAGTCCTATGCTATGCTTGATTCTATGTGAATATGTTTGTAATGTGCATACCGCATGCCATCCAATATTTCTATTACTTGTTTATGCATATTTACTTTATTGTTTATAACATGATGATGATGATGATGATAGGAATAGGCATGTGCTTGTGTGTGTGTGGTTGATGTGCTTGATGCGAGCGAGTATCAGGGGAGGTGTGATGAGAACGTCAATAAACGTTAACCTTTGGCGGGTCTCAGCACAATAGCTCTATCTCTAACTCAAGTCTTGTGCATTGACATCATCGTATCGCCATTACTTTAGCAGAACTATTATGTCGTAGAGTATCAGGGGAGGTGGTCTCGATCCTTGTAGTCTCTGACTCTACCGGGGGGCCTTAGCTCTATCTCTATGGACATTCTGAGGGGATCTTTGGGGTGAGGCCTTGGATACACTGTTTGGCATTAGGATTGGTTAGTTGCGAGCCCAGTTTGCAGCCCTCGCCAACAGGGGATTACGTGTTGTTATGGCACTATATAGAAATAAACGTAACCTTTGTTATATAATGTTCATGATTGGGTGCATGTGAGTTGACGGTAAACGTGATCTTCGGTTAACGTCACACACTCGTGTATAGAGGCGGAGTCAATAAACGCGACCTTTGGCTACCTAAACCTTTATATTGCATACTGCAAACTTTAACTGGTCTAAAGAAATAAATTGACTTTTTGCATGCATATGTATTGTTGCATTGTTTTGGCTACTCACTGAGCCGTGATGTGTGCTCACCCCTCGACGTCGAATATTTTTAGTTGATGATGCAGGTTATACCGTTGAAGACTATATGAATGCGTCTGTGTACGGGAACGTGAGAGCGATGGAAGTTGAAGCTGAAGTGGATAAACACGACTCCTCTTGCGAGTGCAACTCGTGTGTATTTGATTAGATATTTTATAGGTTTCTTTATTTGGATTTATTTAAGACTTGTATTGATATTTACTTATGTCTCGGTTAATACAGAGTAAATTGTTATTTAAATTTTAATATCACACGGATTTTCAGTTCATTTATTTACAAGATTTTCGCTATTGTGTATTTACTCTGATTATGATTACGAATGTGTGTAAGTTTGGATAACGCGGGGATAGCCTATTTGAGATCCTGGTTGAACCGTTGGTTATTTAGCGGTTCATCACAACATTCTGGTTAGACCAAAATTGGGGTGTGACAACTTGGTATCAGAGCATCTCAGGCCTTTCCCGCCGAACTAACATACATTCGAGACAATTGTGAACTGAGATAGGATAACAGTAAAACAGTAATATTAACACATTATAAGCACAAGTGATGTTTGAGACCAAATTTAAAAAGAGAATAATACATCTATTAAAGGGAAAACAAGTTACATACAATTAGAGAGAGAAACAAGATGTATATACATAATGAAAGCAGAGTACAGTCCACAACCCGGACAGTTACTCTGAAGTACAAGGAAATGAAGGTACAATCAAGAAGCAGGAGGCGAAGGAGGAGGCGGTGCCTCACGGTCTCTGTCGTAGTCCTCAGCATAGACTCTAGTCAACCAGGCTATCTGATTCTGGGTCATCTGTAGACTAGCTGTGAGACCGGCTATCCTCTGATCGGTCGCACGCTGCACTTCTAGGAGCTCTCCCATCCGCGCGTCTGATGCGTGTTGAGCAGCCAACAGCTCATCCATCCTCAGATTAGATCTGCGCTGAGCATCCCTGATATCCTGCAGCATCTCCATCATGGCTGAAGGTAGAATTGAAGGATCAACCGAATGGGAAGGACCAGCCTCAGGTGCAGGAGCCACCGCAGAAGAAGTACCAACTCCAGCCGCATGTGTAGGTGAAGGCGGTGGTATCGAGTCGACATCCATATACATACGATCGTCATCGTCGACCGGGTCCACACGAGCTCTAGCAGCAGCAGCAGCAGCCTCTGCATCAGCCATCTCGACCCGAGTGTGAGGGCGCACCATCGTGTTCCTCTCCTCATCACTAACCTCAGCATCTCGCAACCCCATCTTGCAGATTACCTCCCAATCTAGAGGCGATGAGAAGGTCTTCTCCTGAATCTTCTCATCTACTAGATCCACCCCCAGACGGGTCAGTAGAACTGTAATCATGCGTCCATAGGGTAGATTACCCCTATGACCGGACAATGTAGCACTAATCATCGTCCGCATGATGATGTAAGGAAGGCAGACCGGCTGGCGAGTGAAGATACTGTATATCAGAAACTGTGTCAGCTGAGAAACCCTCTCATAGTGCCCACTCTGCGGGATCAGATTATGCTAGATAATCTTACAGAAGACCCGTGGAAGTGGACGCAAGTAACAGGCTCTCATCTGCCAGCGATCAGGGCATAACAGCTGGTTGTCGATCTCTGCCCTCATCTCCATCTCAACAAACTGTGGCTCTCCCAGCGCACAGTACACCATGGGGCCATCATAGGGAATGCCCAACAGATTGGCCAGCTTCCGATAATCAAAGGAAATGTGCACCCCCTTGACGTAACTGGTGATGCGCAACTCCTGATCATGCTCAACGTCATTGTAATTCCCCACCACCTGGAGATTACAATAGAACTGGCGCACCAAATCTGGACATGTGCACGCGTCGTATGTGATGACAGGGAGCCACCCTATATCACCAAATGCTCCCTCTACAATGACCAAGGCTAGCTCAGCCAAGTTCACCATGCGACCCCCTTCCACTTTCTTACGGGCATAGTTAGCATACTGTGCCTCAGCTTCATTCAAATGGAAGCGAAGTGGATCACGCATTCTGGGTACCTTGGTACGAGCCATAGTATCTACAAAATAAGAAAGAGAAAGAAAACAAGGAGTTAATAGGATAAAAATCCAAAATTTGATGTAATAACAACGTAAGTTAACCATAAAGCCCCATTTCTCACCATTCAAGTGGGCATGAGAACTTACGTAGGTTAAAACATATCCTACAACCCACATACAATAGGGAATTTTAACTGACGAAGCACAATTTAAAGAAATTCAAGAAAATCAAAAATTTCGACAAATTAGGGCAAAAAGAGAAAATTTTAAGTTTCTCAGTAAGCAACCGATGAAACTCAAAAAATTTTGAGGGCTTCTGTTCCTCGAGACACCAATAACAAAAGCCCCCAATAAGAATCGAATTTTTACGGTTGGAAAAAGTTTAATTTGGAAAATACAAGTTAAATGTGAAAAAACCTATAAAAGAAAACCTAAAAACAGGTGAAGATGAGTGGATATACCTGTATGGATGACGTGGACGCCGAAACCGGGAGTCGAACTGACCAAAAATAGTAGAGTGGCATTGTAGCAACTCAGAGAGTAGAGACGAGTCGAAACAGATGAGAAATAGTGAGAAATGACCCATAATCGGATCTTAAAAATCTGATTTTTGGTCCGAGGGTTAGACAATTCGACTGGACTCATCGACCCTCGAATCGACCCTCCCATCGACCCTCGGCTTTCGGGAACCTGACAGAAAACTAAGGGTCGAAACTGAGGGTCGGACACCCATCGACCCTCGCATCGATCCTCAGCTCTCGGGAATCTGTCAGAAAACTAAGGGTCGGATACCGAGGGTCGGATACCCATCGACCCTCGCATCGACCCTCAGCTCTCGGGAAGAACAGGTCATTCCCAGGGTCGGATACTAAGGGTCGGACATACCAGCGACCCTCACCATCGACCCTGCATAGAAAAGATAGCATTTTTTTATATATAAAATGAGCTAGAATTGGAATCGATTATTGGTTAGCGTGCCTACATGAAATATAAATGACTTCTCACCTATTTTGATGAATTTCAGGCACCACCAATCACCAAAAGGAATTATGTCTGGACGAAGAGTGACCCGACAGACCCGAAGTGCAGTCCCACCACCACCACCAGTGGAGGAGACTAGTCAAGAGAATAACTATGCACCGGGAAATCCAGAACCGGTAAACCATACAAATTTGCCACCTCTACCACCAGAGCTAGCAACAGTGGTGATGAATTTGGCACAGCAACTGCAACAGATGCAACACGCACAGGCTCAGATGAAGGTTGCCATGGGAATTATGTTCCAAGCCACTCAGGCTGAACCCATGCACATCGGACAAGCTAGTGCAGCACCAGTAGGTAACCACCCAGCCCCTCAGACACCTCAACAATCGGATGCACCGATTCCAGTGCAGGTACCAGAAGCAGCTCAAGGGAATTACCAGTATCCACCCTATATGTTTGGGGCAAACCCCCAAAACCAGCTGGATCACACCCGGCTAGTGGAGAGATTTGTGAAGATGAAACCCAGAGAATTCAACGGCAAACCGTCTGATCCATTGTGGCCAGCACACTGGATAGACGAGATGGAGAGAAACTTCCTCATGATGACTATTATAGAGGAAGAGAAAGTACTATGCGCCACCTTCATGCTCAAGGGCGACGCACACCATTGGTGGAAATCCACGAAGACATATTTACTGACCAAGAACACCCTACTGACATGGGCTATATATAAAGAAGCATTCTTCGAGAAATATTTTCCACGAAGCTTCAGAGATTCGATGGAGAAGGAGTTCCTGAGTCTTTATCAGGGAGAGATGTCAGTGGATGCGTACCAACAGCGTTATGAAGAGATGTTTTTCTTCGCACCACTGAGTATGCAAGAAGAAGAAACCAAAACCCGTAGGTTCGTCACGGGACTGAGAGGAAGCATTAGAGAACATGTTCTGGGCTTAGAGAAGACAATATATAATGAAGCTGTCCAGATTGCTCGAGTGATCGAATCGAGCCAGAAGGAGAGTTATTTTACTCAGAAGAAAGGCATCAAAAGGCCAGCCAGAAATTCTTACAACGGAGGCAATAACAGGACGTATAAGCCTTTGCGTCCTCAGAACTTTACTACTGCACCCAAGACCACTTCAGCAGTGCAACCTTAGTCAAAGCAAAATTCTGAAGTCCTGAAGTGTTTTAACTGCAACCAACCCGGGCATATGGCAAGGGAGTGCCCAAAGCCCAAGAAGCAGTTACATCAAGGACGGGTATATGCCGTTACATCAGAAGATGCTGCCGCATCACCCGATGTGGTCACAGGTATGACTGAAACTTTTAAAGTTAAAATTTCATTAAATGAGCATGTAGACTAAGTAAAGATAAATCACAGGTATTGTACCTATAACTGGAGTACCCGCCAGAGTACTCTTCGATTCCGGAGCTACTCATTCATTTATATCTGTGTCATTTGAAAAGAAGACAAAATTACCCATCAAAACATTAGACTACAAATTACTTGTACGGTCACCGATGGGGTTAGAAGTAGAATTAGAGAAGGGTTATGGACCATGTCCAGTTCTCATTGGAGAGCAGACCTTAGATGCAACCTTGATACAGCTTGAGATGGCAGACTTTGATGTCATCTTGGGAATGGACTGGTTAGCTCGGCATTCTACAAATCTGTTATGCGTCGAAAAGAAGCTAACGTTCAAAGACAAAGAAGGGGCAGAATTCAGTTTTTCGGGAACCAAACTTCCCCAGAGATGCAAGCTCATACTTTCAGCCTTAAAGGCTAAGAAGTGCCTTGACAAGGGAGCAGTCGGGTATCTAGTATCAATGGTCAACCTAACCAAGGAAGCATCACGAATGGAAGACATTGATGTCGTGTGGGATTACCCTGAACTATTTTCGGAGGAACTACCCGGATTACCACCCGACCGGGCCACGGAGTTTGTAATAGACCTGATACCTAGAGCCGCACCCGTATCAAAAGCACCTTATAGAATGGCTCCTACGGAACTGAAGGAACTAAAAGTGCAACTACAAGAACTGTTGGACAAAGGTTATATTCGACCCAGTATATCTCCATGGGGGGCACCGGTGTTGTTCGTAAAGAAGAAGGATGGTAGCGTTCGATTATGCATCGACTATCGGGAGTTGAATAAACGGACAATCAAGAATCGATATCCACTACCTCAGATCGATGACTTGTTCGATCAGTTACAAGGAGCAAGAGTATTTTCTAAGATCGATCTTCGATCAGGCTATCATCAGCGGAAGATTAAGGAAGCGGATATTCCGAAGACAGCTTTCAGGACCAGATACGGACACTATGAATTTATGGTGATGTCGTTCGGATTAACTAATGCACCGGCAACGTTCATGGAACTTATGAACCGAGTTTTCCATGATATATTGGATACGTCGATTATAGTATTTATTGATGACATATTGGTATATTCCAAGGACAAGGAAACCCAAATCAAGAACCTAAACGCAGCCCTACAGCGTTTAAGGAAAGAGAAGCTATATGCCAAATTTTCAAAGTGTGAGTTTTGGCTAGGTGAAGTCGCATTTCTAGGCCATGTAGTATCCGCTGAAGGAATCAAAGTGGACCCCAGCAAGATCGAGGCTATTGTAAAGTGGGAAGCACCAAAGAGCGTTTCGGAAATTTGAAGTTTTCTGGGTCTAGCTAGTTATTATCGGAGATCCGTAGAAGACTATTCTCGGATTGCCGTACCTCTCACCAGTTTGACCAAGAAGGGTGAAAAGTTTGTGTGGATGGATAAATGTGAGAAGAGCTTCCAGACATTGAAGACCAGATTGATATCCGCCCCGATTTTGACCATCCCCGTTCCAGGACAGACGTTTACCTCATACACCGATGCGTCGGGACTGGGATTAGGATGTGTGCTGAGAGCAAGTAATTGCTTATGCTTCAAGACAGTTGAAGGTACATGAGAAAAATTACCCCACTCATGATTTGGAGTTAGCGGCAGTAGTACATGCTGTCAAGATATGGAGACATTACCTATACGGGGAGAAATTTCAGATTAAGTCAGACCACAAAAGTCTTACTTATTTATTTAATCAGAAGGAGTTGAATATGAGACAACGAAGATAGCTGGAACTATTGAAAGACTATGATTGTGACATCCAGTATCATCCGAGAAAAGCGAACGTGGTAGCGGATGCATTGAGTAGAAAAGCAATGATAAAATCTCAAAGAGAAGTTAGCACGACTGCAGCAATGTGTACCAACAGAATGGTGTTCAATCACGGCAACGAGCAGTATGTGATAGATACAATGGATGAATCAGCCAACCAAGGGTTTATTCATCGGTTTTCGAATATGTTCGCGGCATTGAAGATTATACCGGATATAGTGGACGAAGTGAAGACAGCTATCAAAGCAGATCCTTATCTGAGAACAGTGCAAGAAGATATTGAGAAAGGTAGGAGTAACCCTGAGTTCACCTTGGATGACGAGAAGGTACTAAAATGCAAAGGAAGAATATGTGTACCTAAAACAGAAAGTATGGACATTAGACACCGACTGATGAAAGAAGCCCATACCACCATCTATTCGATACATCCTGGAAGTACAAAAATGTATCATGATCTGAAGAAACTATATTGGTGGAGGGGAATGAAAGCAGATGTAGCTAAGTTCGTGTCTCAATGCCTAAATTGTCAGAAAGTAGGCTGAACGACAAAGACCCGCAGGACTGTTACATTCATTACCGGAACCAGCATGGAAATGGGACTGCATCACTATGGACTTCGTCACAGGACTACCATTGACTCCTCGAGTAGTTGACGCAGTTTGGGTGATTGTGGACCGTCTGACTAAAACAGCTCGCTTCATACCTATACAACCTCAGTATACACAGGAAAGGTTAGCAAAGCTGTATGTGGATAATATTGTTCGGTTACATGGTGTACCAGAAAGCATTGTGTCTAATAGAGATCCACGATTTACTTCCAAGTTTTGGGAAGGATTGCAAAAGGCTATGGGTACAACATTGAAGTTCAGTACTGCATTCCACCCACAGACAGACGGACAGTCAGAGCGTACAATTGAGATTCTGGAAGATATGCTACGAGCATGTGTGATTGATTTCAAAGGATCATGGGACGAAAAGTTACCATTGATCGAGTTCGCTTACAACAATAGCTATCAGGCCACTATACAGATGTCACCATATGAAGCACTGTATGGCAGGAAGTGTCGAACTCCCTTGTTTTGGAATGAAGTTGGAGAACGTAGTATTGTTGGACCGGAATTTGTTGAAGAGACTTGTCGAGTGGTCGACATCATCAAGGAAAGAGTGGGAACAGCTCAGAATCGCCAGAAGCAATATGCGGATACTCGACGAAGAGATCTGGAGTTCACCGTTGGTGATAAAGTATTTTTGAAAGTATCGCCTATGCGAGGGTTGAAAAGGTTCAGACAGAAAGGGAAGCGAAGTCCAAGATATGTCAGGCCGTATGAAATTTTAGCTAAGCGTGGAAAAGTGGCTTATCAGTTAGCACTACCACCATCCATGTCAAGCGTGCATGACGTATTTCACATTTCCTTATTGAAGAAGTATGTCAAAGACCCAACGCATGTTTTGACACTGGATTTGCCAGAATTGACTGATGATTTGACGTTTGAAATAACACCAACAGAAATCACTAGTCGAAAGGTTCAACGTCTACGCAATAGAGATATCTACTATGTTAAGGTCACATGGAAAAGTAGAGACATTGAAGAAATTACATGGGAAGAAGAAAATGCTATGCGGAAGCAATACCCTCACTTATTTGATTCAGAAGGTACATACAATTTTGAGGACGAAATTTTTATAAGTTGGGGGGAGTTGTAAGACCCGTGTCAATCTAACCTGGTCTTACCACCTTGAACCAGGTTTACCCGTTATGGTTGAGTCAAATGGACCAAGAGCGTGAAGGAGATCGAGATCCCAAGTATCAAATCGACCCAAAAACACTTAAATTAGGGGAAGGGTCGCATAACCAGCTAAGCAGGGTCGGACCTCCCAAAATAGAAAGTCAGACCCTCAGTTTTGAAGGGAGGGTCGGACAGCTTAAGACCCTAGGGTCGATGGGATCATCGACCCTCCCATCGACCCTCGATTTCTGCCGAATATAGAAATTAGAAAATTTCTATATTTTTCGATTGGGATTCTTTCCAAATCTCAGAGGGACTTATTTAGGATGTTCCTACTCTATTTAAAGGACGTCCCTAAGCCACTTTCACTCCTTTCACAACCCTAATTGAATTGAGAGAAAGTGAGGAGAAGGAAAAGAGGAAGAAGAGAGGCAAGCAAGAGAACTTAGCAAAAAGGAGAAGAATTTCAGAGGAAAAGTTATCTTCTCAGGTATGGATACTAATTCCATAAGTTTCTACAGACCTTAGGATAGTTATTGGAGAGAATGTGATCTCGGAGAAACCCAAACCATCAATCCATGGTTAGGTTTTTAGGGAAAACCCTAGGAGAATGTATGAAATCTATCTAGGTGGATGATTCATGGTTTCAGACCATAGAATGAATGTTGAATGTAATGTAGAAGCAAGCCATAGGACCCCAAACACGAGGAATGGACTAAAAAGTGGAAATTGGACCAAAGTGCACCAAGGGTCGCACCCAGGGTCGATAGGCCATCCGACCCTAGGTATTCCTGACCATCGACCCTCAGCATTCGGGAAGTCCAGAAAGAGGGATGGGTCGATAGACCCATCGACCCTAGCATCGACCCTCAGTTTATAGAGTAGTTTTTAATTCCAAATAAATTCTAATTAAATTCTATCGACTTTGTTAGGGTTTCTAGAAATATAATAACATTATAAAGGTGATTTTAAAGCTTGGAAAAGTATCTTATAGCAAGCTAAGGTGAGGAACCTTAACTCCAAACTAAATTGGTTAATAATAAACTGTTTTCTATTTCTTGAGTCCTATGCTATGCTTGATTCTATGCGAATATGTTTGTAATGTGCATACAGCATGCCATCCAATATTTCTATTACTTGTTCATGCATATTTACTTTATTGTTTATAACATTATGATGATGATGATGATAGGAATAGGCATGTGCTTGTATGTGTGTGGTTGATGTGCTTGATGCGAGCGAGTATTAGGGGAGGTGTGATGAGAACGCCAATAAACGTTAACCTTTGGCGGGTCTCAGCACTTTAGCTCTATCTCTAACTCAAGTCTTGTGTATTGGCATCATCGTATCGCCATTACTTTAGCAGAACTATTATGTCGTAGAGTATCAGGGGAGGTGGTCTCGGTCCTTGTAGTCTCTGACTCTACCGGGGGGCCTTAGCTCTATCTCTATGGACATTCTGAGGGATGTGGGGTGAGGCCTTGGATACACTTTTTGGCATTAGGATTGGTTAGTTGCGAGCCCAGTTTGCAGCCCTTGCCAATAGGGGCTTACGTGTTGGTATGGAACTATATAGCAATAAACGTAACCTTTGTTATATAATGTTCATGATTGGGTGCATGTGAGTTGACGATAAACGTGATCTTCGGGTAACGTCACACACTCGTGTGTAGAGGCGGAGTCAATAAACGCGACCTTTGGCTACCTAAACCTTTCTATTGCATACTGTAAACTTTAAACCGGACTAAAGATATAAATTGACTTTTTGCATGCATATGTATTGTTGCATTGTTTTGGCTACTCACTGAGCCGTGATGTGTACTCACCCCTCGACGTCGAATATTTTTAGTTGATGATGCAGGTTATACCGTTGAAGACTATATGAATGCGTCTGCGTACGGGAACGTGGCAGCGATGGAAGTTGAAGCTAAAGTGGATACACACGACTCCTCTTGCGAGTGCAACTCGTGTGTATTTGATTAGATATTTTATAGGTTTCTTTATTTGGATTTATTAAAGACTTGTATTGATATTTACTTATGTCTCGGTTAATACAGAATAAATTGTTATTTAAATTTTAATATCACATAGATTTTCAGTTCATTTATTTACAAGATTTCCGCTATTGTGTATTTACTCTGATTATGATTACGGATGTGTGTAAATTTGGATAACACGGGGATAGCCTATTTGAGATCCTAGTTGAACCGTTGGTTATTTAGCGGTTCATCACACCATTCTGGTTAGACCAAAATTGGGGTGTGACAGTCTCGGTCCTTGTAGTCTCTGACTCTACTGAGGGACCTTAGCTCTATCTCTATGGATGTTCTGAGGGATGCTGGGGTGGGGCCTTGGATACACTATTTGGCATTAGGATTGGTTAGTTGCGAGACCGGTTTGCAACCCTAGCTAGCAGGGGTTTATTTGTTGGTATGGTATCAACCGATACAACAATGCCATTTTCTTGGGGTGTATATTGTGCCATTTTGGGTGCTGTGGGCGACAGTGCAGGAGTCATTAGGCATATCCACACATTTGTGTATAGAGGTGCGGCGGCCACCTATCCTTTCTATAGCACAGTGTAAACTTTAAACCGGACCAAAGATATAAATTGATTGCATGCATATGTATTGTTGAATTATTTTGTTTGTTCACTGAGCCATGATGTGTGCTCACCCTTCGACGTCGAATATTTTTAGTTGATGATGCAGGTTTAACCGTTGAAGACTATATAAATGCTCCAGAGTACGGGGACGTTGCAGCGATGGTAGCTGAAGATGAAGTGGATACACATGACATCTCTTGCGAGTGTAACTCATGTATATTCGATTAGATTTTTTTTTATTTTATTTATTTGGATTATTAAAGACATGTATTTTATATTTATTTATTTATGTCTTAGTGGATAAAGAATAATTTATTATTTAAATATTGATATCACAATAGATTCTCAGTTCATTTTATTATAAGACTTCTGCTATTTGTTTTATTTACTCTGATTATTTATGTGGATGCATGGAGTTTAGATAACACGGGTATAGCCTCCTAGAGATCCTCGTTGAACCATTGGTTTGTTGGCGGTTCATCACACCATTCTGAATAGTGTGGAATTGGGGTGTGACAACTTGGTATCAGAGCCTCTCAGGCTTTGTCCGCTGAACAAGCATACATTCAAGACAATTGTGAACTGAGATAGGATAAAAGAAAAAACTTTAATACAAACACACTATAAGCACAAGTGATGGTTGAGACCAAATTTGAAAAGAGAATAATGCATCTATTAAAGGAGAAACAATTTTACATACAATATGAGAGACACAAATCTATATACATAACTAACGCAGAGTACAGTCCACAACCCGGACAGTTACTCTATAGTACAAGGGAAAAGATACACTCAAGAAGCTGGAGGTGAAGGGGGAGGTGGTGCCTCGCGGTCTCTGTCATAGTCCTTGGCATAGACTCTGGTCAACCAGGCCACCTGGGTCTAAGTCGCCTGAAGACTAGCTGTAAGATCAGCCACCCGCTGATCAGTCCGACGCTGGGCGTCCCACAACTCCTCCATCCTCAAATCAGATCTGCGCTGAGCCTCTCTGATCTCATGCAACATCTCCATCATATCAGAAGGTGGGCGTGAAGGACCAGCTGCATGAGAAGGACCAGTCTTAGGTGCAGGATCCGTCGCAGAAGAAGTACCAACTCTAGCCGCATGCATAGGTGAAGGCGGTGGTATCGAGTCGACATCCATATACATTCGGTCATCATCATTGGCAGGATCTGCATGAGCTCTAGCAGCGGCAGCAGCTACCTCAGCGTCAGCAATCTCGATGCAAGTGTGAGGGCACACCATCTCGTTCCTCTCCTCGTCACTAACTTGGGCATCCCGCATACCCATCTTGCAGATAGTCTCCCAATCTAGGGGCGATGAGAAGGTTTTCTCCTGAATCTTCTCATCCACCAAATCAACCCCCAGGCGAGTAAGCAGAACAGTGATCATACGTCCATAGGGTAGATTACCCCTATGACTGGGCAGTATGGCACTAATCATAGTCCGCATGATAATCTAAGGAAGGCAAACGGGCTGTCTAGTACAGATGATGTACAGCAGATACTGGGTCAGCTGAGAAACCCTCTCGTAATGGCCACTCTGTGGAATCAGATTATGCTGAATAATCTTGCAGAAGACCCGTGGTGCCAGACGAATATAACAAGCTCTCATTTGCCAGCGATCAGGTCGTAGCAGCTGACTATCAATCTCAGCCCTCATCTCCATGGAAATCCACTAGGGCTTACCTATTGACCAAGCACGCCCTACTGACTTAGGCTATCTATAAAGAAGCGTTCTTCGAGAAGTATTTTCCCCGAAGCTTTAGAGATTCTATGGAGAAGGAATTCCTGAGTTTATATCAGGGACATATGTCCGTGGATGCATATCAACAGCATTACGAAGAGCTGTATTTCTTTGCACCACTCAGCATGTAGGAAGAAGACACTAAGACCCGTAGGTTTGTCACGGGATTGAGGGAAAGCATCAGAGAGCACGTTTTGGGCTTGAAAAAGAAGTTATATAATGAAGCTGTCCAAATTGCTCGAGTCATAGAATCGAGCCAGAAGGAAATCTACTTTACACAGAACAGAGGCATAAAAAGGCCAGCCGAAAATGCCTATAATGGAGGGAACAACAAGACATTTAAACCCTTCCGTGCTCAAGGCTTTACTGCTTTCATCCAAGACTACCCCGGTAATGCAACAGCAACCAAAGCCAAATTCTGAAGGTCCGAGATGTTACAACAGCAATTAAGTGGGACATATGATAAGGGAGTGTCCTAAACCCAAGAAGCAAGTACATCAAGGACGAGTATATGCTGTTACATCCGAGGATGCTGCCGCATCACCCGATGTGGTCACAGGTATGACTGAAACCTTTTTAGTTGTAATTACATTGTATGAGCACGTAGACTAAGTAAAAATAAATCACAGGTATCGTACCTATAAATGGCGTACCCGCCAGGGTACTCTTTGATTCAGGAGCTACTCATTCCATTATATCTGTGTCATTCAGAAAGAAGTTGAATCTACCCATCAAAACATTGGACTACAAACTACTTGTACGGTCACCAATGGGGTTAGAAGTGGAATTAGAGAGAGGTTATGGACCATGTCCAGTTCTCATTGGCGAGAAAACCTTAGATGCAACCTTGATACAACTTGAGATGGCAGACTTTGACGTCATCTTGGGAATGGACTGGTTAGCTCGGCATTCTGCAAACCTATTATGCGTCGAAAAGAAGCTAACATTCAAAGACAAAGAAGGAGCAGAATTCAGTTTTTCGATAACCAAACTTCCCCGTAGACGCAAGCTTATACTCTCAGCACTGAAGGCTAAGAAGTGCCTTGAGAAGGGGGCAGTCGGGTATCTAGTATCAGTAGTCAACCTAACCAAGGAAGCACCACGACTGGAAGATATTGATATAGTGGGGGACTATTCTGACGTATTTCTGGAGGAACTACCAGGATTACCACCCGACCGAGCAACAGAGTTTGTGATAGATCTTATACCCGGAGCCACACCAGTATCAAAAGCATCTTATAGAATGGCTCCTACTGAACTGAAGGAATTGAAAGTGCAACTACAAGAACTACTGGACAAGGGTTATATTCGACCCAGTATATTACCATGGGGAGCACTGGTATTATTCATAAAGAAGAAGGACGGTAGCGTTCGATTATGTATCGACTATCGGGAGTGAATAAACTGACAATCAAGAATCGATATCCACTACCTCGGATCGATGACTTGTTCGATCAGTTGCAAGGAGCAAAGGTATTTTCTAAGATCGATCTTCAGTCAGGTAATCATCAGTTGAAGATCAAATACGGTGATGTTCCTAAAACAGCTTCCAGGACCAGATACGGACATTATGAGTTCTTGGTCATGTCTTTCGGATTAACAAATGCACCAGCAACTTTCATGGAACTTATGAACCGGGTTTTCCACAACATGTTGGATACGTCGGTTATAGTATTCATTGATGATATATTGGTATATTCCAAGGACAAAGAATCCCATATCAAGAACCTAAACGCCGCCCTACAGCGTTTAAGGAAAGAGAAGTTATATGCCAAATTTACCAAGTGTGAGTTTTGGCTAAGTGAAGTCGCCTTCCTAGGCCATGTAGTATCCGCAGAAGGTATCAAAGTGGACCCCAGCAAGATCGAGGCTATTGTAAAGTGGGAAGCACCAAAGAGCGTTTCAGAAATTAGAAGTTTTCTGGGTCTCTCCGGTTATTATCGGAGATTCGTGGAAGACTATTCCTGGATTGCCATACCTCTCACCAGTCTGACTAAGAAAGGGGAAAAGTTTGTGTGGATGGATAAATGTGAGAAGAGCTTCCAAACATTGAAGACCAGATTGATATCCGCTCCGATTTTGACTATTCCTGTTCCAAGACAGACATTTACCTTATACACTGATGCGTCAGGACTGAGATTAGGATGTGTGCTTATGCAAGGAGAGCAAGTAATTGCTTATGCCTCAAGACAGTTAAAGATACATGAGAAAAATTATCCCACTCATGATCTGGAGTTAGCGGCAGTAGTACATGCTGTCAAGATATGGAGACATTACCTATACGGAGAGAAATTTTAGATTTAGTCGGACCATAAAAGTCTTACTTATTTATTTAATCAGAAGGAATTGAATATGAGACAAAGAAGATGGCTGGAACTATTGAAGGACTATGATTGTGATATCCAGTATCATCCGGGGAAAGCAAATGTAGTAGCAGATGCGTTGAGCAGAAAGGCAATGATAAAATCTCAAGGAGAGGTTAGTACAACCACAACAATGTGTACTACTGGAATGGTATTCAACCACGACAATGAGCAATATGTGATAGATACAATGGATGGATCAGCAAACCAAGGGTTTATTCATTGATTTTCAAATATGTTCGCTGCATTGAAAATTATACCGAATATAATGGATGAATTGAAGACAACTATCCAATCAGATCCTTATCTGAGAACAGTACAAGAAGATATCGAGAAAGGTAGGACTAATCCTGAGTTCACCTTGGACGAAGAGAAAGTACTGAAATATAAAGGAAGAATATGTGTACTTGAAACAAAAATTGTGGACATTAGACACCGACTGATGAAAGAAGCCCATACCACCATCTATTCGATACATCCGGGAAGTACAAAAATGTATCATGATTTAAAGAAACTGTATTGGTGGAGAGGAATGAAAGCAGATGTAGCTAAGTTCGTGTCTCAATGCCTAAATTGTCAGAAAGTAAAAGCTGAACGACAACGACCCGCAGGACTGTTACAACCGTTACCGGAACCAGCATGGAAATGGGACTGCATCACTATGGACTTCGTCATGGGATTACCATTGACTCCTCGAGTAGTTGACGCAGTTTGGGTGATTGTAGACCATCTGACTAAATAGCTCACTTCATACCAATACGACCTCAGTATACACTGGAAAGGTTAGCAAAGCTGTATGTGGATAATATTGTTCGATTACACGGTGTACCAGAAAGCATTGTGTTTCATAGAGATCCACGATTTACTTCCAAGTTTTGGGAGGGATTACAAAAGGCTATGGGTACAACATTGAAGTTCAGTACCGCATTCCACCCACAGACAGATGGACAGTCAGAGCGTACAATCCAGATTCTAGAAGATATGCTACGAGCATGTGTAATTGACTTCAAGGGATCGTGGGATGAAAGATTACCACTGATCGAGTTGGCTTATAACAATAGCTATCAGGCTACCATACAGATGTCACCTTATGAAGCACTGTATGACAGAAAGTGTCGAACTCCTTTGTTTTGGAATGAAGTGGGAGAACGTAGTATTGTTGGACCAGAATTTATTGAAGAGACTTGTCGTGTCACACCCCAATTCCGTACTATTCAGAATGGTGTGATGAACCTCTAGCAAACCAACGGTTCAACCAGGATCTCGAGTAGGCTATATCCGTGTTATCTAAACTCCCATACATCCATAATCATAATCAGAGTAAATACACAATAGCGGATGTCTTATAAGAAAATGAACTGAGAATCTACTGTGATATTAATATTTAAATAGAAAATTATTCTGTATCAACTGAGACATAAATAATTATCAAATACATGTCTTTATTAAATCTAAATAAAGAAAATCTAAAAAATATCTAATCGAATACACATGAGTTGCACTCGCAAGAGGAGTCATGTGTATCTACTTCAGCTTCAGCTTCCATCGCCGGTACGTTCCCGTATGCTAGAGCATTCATATAATCTTCAACGGTATAACCTGCATCATCAACTAAAAATTTTCGACGTCGAGGGGGTGAGCACACATCACGGCTCATTGAGTCGACAAAACAATGCAACAGTACATATGCATGCAATCAATTCATATCTTTGGTTTGGTTTATAGTTCGCAATGCGCAATAGAAAGGTTGGGTGGTCAAAGGTTAACGTTTATTGACCCCGCCTCTATACACAGGGTGTGGAAGTCCACCCGAAGGTTAACGTTTATCGTCATCCCCATCCACCCTAATCATGAACATTATATAACAAAGGTTAACGTTTATTGCTATATAGTGCCATACCAACACGTAAGCCCCTGTTAGCGAGGGCTTGCAAACTAGGCTCGCAACTAACCAATCTTAATGCCAAACAGTGTATCCAAGGCCTCACCCCAGCATCCCTCAGAATGTCCATAGAAATAGAGCTAAGGCCCCCCGGTAGAGTCAGAGAATACAAGGACCGAGACCACCTCCCCTGATACTTTACGACATAATAGTTCTGCTAAAGTAATGGCGATACGACGATGCTAATGCACAAGACTTGAGTTAGAGATAGAGCTAAAGTGCTGAGACCCGCCAAAGGTTAACGTTTATTGAAGTTCTCATCACACCTCCCCTAATACTCGCTCACATCAAGTACACCAACCACACACATACAATCACATGCCTATTCCTATCATCATCATCATCATCATGTTATAAACAATAAAGTAAATATGCATGAACAAATAATAGAAATATTGGATGACATGTTGTATGCACATTACAAACATATTCGCATAGAATCAAGCATGGCATTGGACTCAAGAAAAGGAAAATAGTTTGTTATTAACCAATTAGTTTAGAGTTCTGTTTCCTCACCTTAGCTTGCTAATAGATACTTTTCCAAGCTTTAGAATCACCTTTATAATGTTATTATATTGCTAGAAGACCTAACAAAGTCGATAAAATTTAATTAGAATTAATTTTGAATTTAAAAACCATTCTGTTAACTGAGGGTCGGAGGTAGGGTCGGAGTCCTGATCGACCCTGGGTGCGACCCTCCCCAAACTCTAAACTTCCCGAACACTAAGGGTCGATAGTTAGGATCACCTAGGGTCGGATGGTCATCGACCCTCGGTGCGACCCTCGGTGTACTTTGGTCAATTTCCCTCTTTTAGTCCATACCTCGTGCTTGGGATCCTACGGCTTGCTCCTACATTCCATTCAACATTCATTCCATGGTCTAAAACCATGTATCATCCACCTAAATAACTTTCATGCATTCTCCTATGGTTTTCCATGAAAACCTAACCATGGGTTGATGGTTTGGGTTTCTCTGAGATCACACTCTCATCAATATCTAACCTAAGGTCTGTAGAAACTCATGGAATTAGTATCCATACCTGAGAAGAATACTCCTTCTCTGCAACTCTTCTCTTTTGGCTAAATTCTCTTCCTTGCTTCTCTTCTTCTCCTTTTCCTTCTCTTCTCTTTCTCTCAATTCAATTAGGGTTGTGAAAGGAGTAAAAGAGGCTTAGGGACGTCCTTTAAATAGAGTAGGAACATCCTAAAATAAGTCCCTTTGAGATTAGGAAAGAATCCAAATCGAAAATTAGGAAATTTCTTAATTTTAGTTTCGGAGGCAATCGAGGGTCGATGGGAGGGTCGATGATCCCGTCGACCCTAGGTTCTCTAAGTTGTCCGACCCTCCCTTCAAAACTGAGGGTCTGACTTTCTGTTTTGGGGGGTCCGACCCTCCTTGGCGGGGTATGCGACCCTCCCCTAAATTAATTGTTTTTGGGTCGATTTGATACCTGGGATCTCGATCTGTCCATTTGACTCGACCATGATGGGTAATCCTGGTTTAAGGTGATAAGACCGGGTTAGATTGACACGGTTCTTACATGTTGAGTGGTCGAAATTATCAAGGAAAGAGTGAGAACAGCTCAGAACCGTCAGAAGCAATATGTAGATACTCGACGCAGAGACCTTGAGTTCGCCATAGGTGATAAAGTATTCTTGAAGGTATCGCCTATGCGAGGATTGAAAAGGTTCGGACAGAAAGGAAAACTAAGTCCAAGATATGTCGGGCCGTATGAGATTTTATCTAAGCATGGGAAAGTGGCTTATCAGTTAGCACTACCACCATCTATGTCAAGTGTGCATGACGTATTTTAGATTTCCCTATTGAAGAAGTATGTCAAGGATCCAACGCACGTGTTGACAGTAGATTTACCGGAATTGACTGATGATTTGACATTTGAAGTAACACCACTGAAATCACTAGCCAAAAAGTTCAACGTGTATGCAACCGAGATATCTATTATGTTAAGGTCACATGGAAAAGTAGAGACATGGAAGAAATTACATGGGAAGAAGAAAATGCTATGCGAAAGCAATAACCTCACTTATTTGATTCAGAAGGTACGTACAATTTTGAGGACGAAATTTTTATAAGTAGGGGGGAGTTGTAAGAATCGTATCAAACTAACCCGATCTTATCACCTTGAACCAGGTTTACCCATCATGGTTGAGTCAAATGGACCATGGGCGTGAAGGAGATCATGATCCCAGGTATCAAATCGACCCTAAAACAACTCAATTTAAGGGGAGGGTCGCATACCCAGCAAAGGAGGGTCGGACCCCCCAAGACAGAAAGTCAGACCCTCAGTTTTATAGGGAGGTTCGGACACCTTAGGAACCCTAGGGTCGACAGGATCGTCGACCCTCCCATCGACCCTCAGTTGCCGCCGAAACTGAAATTAGGAAATTTCCTAATTTTTGATTTGGATTCTTTCCTAATCTCAAAGGGATTTATTTTAGGATGTTTCTACTCTATTTAATCCCTAAGCCTCTTTCACTCCTTTTACAACCCTAATTGAATTAAGAGAAAGAGAAGAGAAGGAAAAGGAGAAGAAGAGAAGCAAGGAAAATAAGATAGCAAAAAGGAGAAGAGTTGCAGAGAGGGAGTAATCCTCTCAGGTATGGATAATAATTCCATGAGTTTCTACAGACCTTAGGTTAGATAATGATGAGAGTATGATCTCGGAGAAACCTAAACCATCAACCCATGGTTAGGTTTTCATAGAAAACTATGGGAGATTACATGAAAGCTATATAGGTGGATGATTCGTGGTTCTAGACCATGGAATGAATGTTGAATGGACTGTAGGAGAAAGCTATAGGACCCCAAACACGAAGTATGGACTAAAAGGAGGGAAATTGACCAAAATCCACCGAGGGTCGCACAGAGGGTCGATTACCATCTGACCCTATGTGATCCTAAGGATCAACCCTCAATGTTCGGGAAGTCCAGATTGGGGAGGATAGCACCCAGGGTCGATCATGACTCCGACCCTACCTCCGACACTCAGTTATCAGAATAGTTTTTAAATTCTGAATAAATTCTAATTAAATTTTATCAACTTTGTTAGGTCTTCTAACAATATAATAACATTATAAAGGTGATTCTAAAGCTTGGAAGAGTATCTATTAGCAAGCTAAGGTAAGGGAACAAGACCTAAACTAACTGGTTAATAATAAACTATTTTACTTCTTGAGTCCAATGCCATATTGATTCTATGCATGTATGCTTGTGTGGGCATTCAACATGCCATCCAATATTTCTATTAATTGTTCATGCATATTTATTTTACTACTTATAACATGATGATGATGATGATGATGATGATAGGAATAGGCATGTGAATGTTTATGTTTGGCCAGTGTATATGGTGAGGGTAGGGATGGTATCAACCGGTACAACCATGACCATTTTCATGGGGTGTATTTTGCCATGGTCTACTCAAGTCATGTCCACTGATGTCATCGTATCGCCATTACCTTAGCAAAACTATTATGTCGTAGAGCATCAGGGGAGGTGGTCTTGGTCCTTATAGTCTCTGACTCTACCGGGGGGCCTTAGCTCTCTCTCTATGGATGTTCTGAGGGATGCTGGGGTGAGGCCTTGGATACACTGTTTGGCATTAGGATTGGTTAGTTGCAAGCCCAGTTTGCAACCCTAGCCAGCAGGGGTTTATTTGTTGGTATGGTATCAACCGGTACAGCCATGCCGTTTTCATGGGGTGTATATTATGCCATTTTGGGTGCTGTGGGCGACAGTGCAAGAGTCATTGGGTGTATCCACACACTTGTGTATAGAGGTGCGGCGACCACCTATCCTTTCTGTAGCACAGTTCAAACTTTAAACCAGACCAATGATATAAATTGATTGCATGCATATGTGTTATTGCATTGTTTTGTTTGCTCACTGAGCCATGATGTGTGCTCACCCTTCGACGTTGAATATTTTTAGTTGATGATGCAGGTTTAACCATTGAAGACTATATAAATGCTCCAGAGTACGGGGACGTTGCAGCGATGGTAGCTGAAGATGAAGTGGATACACATGACATCTCTTGCGAGTACAACTCATGTGTATTCGATTAGATTTTTTTTGTTTTATTTATTTGGATTATTAAAGACATGTATTTGATATTTATTTATTTATGTCTTAGTGGATACAGAATAATTTGTTATTTAAATATTGATATCACAATAGATTGTTAGTTCATTTTATTATAAGACTTTCGCTATTTGTTTTATTTACTCTGATTATTTATGTGGATGCATGGAGTTTAGATAACATGGATATAGCCTACTCGAGATCCTGGTTGAACCGTTGGTTTGTTAGCGGTTCATCACACCATTCTGAATAGTGCGGAATTGGGGTGTGACAGTTCTTGAACTTGGCATAGAGCTTCTCCCTTCTCAGTAGTTGTAGGGTTTCTTTTAAGTGTGTTGCATGAGTCTCCCTGTCCTTTCAGTAGACCAAGATGTTGTCAATGAATACAATGACCGAAGTGTCCTTCATGTCATGAAACACTCGGTTCATCAGTTCCATGAACGGTGCTGGAGCATTAGTCAACCCGAACGACATTACAAGGAACTCATAATGTCCATACCTTATCCTAAAAGTAGTCTTTGGAATATCTCCCGCCTTGATCTTCAGTTGGTGATACCCCAATCTAAGATCAATCTTTGAGAAAACCTTTACACCCTGCAACTAATCAAATAGATCATCGATTTTAGGCAAAGGGTATCGATTCTTCATGGTTAATTTGTTCAACTCTCAGTAGTCGATACATAATTGTACGCTACCATCCTTCTTCTTTACCAACAATACAGGCGCTCCCCACGGCGATCTGCTGTGTCATATGAAACCCTTATCTAGTAGTTCTTGTAACTGGGTCTTCAGCTCCTTCAACTCCGTAGGGGCCATCCTATACGGTGCTTTAGACACCGGTGCCGACCCTGGCATAAGGTTTATCACAAACTCTATAGCCCTGTCTGGAGGTAGTCCGGGTAGGTCTTCTGGAAATACATTATGAAACTCTCATACCATATCTAGATCTTCCATCTTTGGCCCCTTTGCAGCGATGTCAACCACAGACACTAAATAACCGACTCCTCATTTCTCTAAGCATCTCTTAGCTTTTAAAGCAAAAAGGATCAGCTTCCGCTTCCTAGATAACTTAGTTCGGGTGAAGCTAAACTCCTTCCCATTGTCATCCTTGAAAGCAAGCTTTTTTCTACACATAATAAGCTAGCTGAATGCTGGCCTAGCCAATTCATTCCCAAGATGACGTCAAAGTCTGCCATCTTGAGTTGAACCAGATTTGCTTTTAGGTTTCGCCCACCAATACTAACTGGCACAGCCCATAGCATTCATTCAAGGCCACTTCTACTCCCAACAGAGAGCGAACTAACAAGCTTGGAGTTAAGAGCTTGACAGGAAACTTTAGTCTTTTCCCAAAAGACATAGAAACAAAGGAATGTGTAGCCCCAGAGTCAAAGAGTACTATGGCGGGTACACCAGCTATATCTACAATTCTTGGAATTTAATTAACCCTTAGTTCTACATGTTCATTCATAACAACATAGTAAGCAAGATAGTAAGGAACGGAATCATACCAATAACCACATCAGGTAATGCGACTGCCTCCTCCGTGGTGACTGCAAATATCTTCCCTTGCTATGACGGTTGCTTTCTTGGTAGAGTGCAAGTCTTTGCATAATGTCCCAATTGCTGGAAGTTAAAACATTTGACGTTAGGGTTCTGACCAGCAACATGTAATGGTGGTGTAGTAGTATTCCTTGCTGGAACCACAACATACTGAGCCCTATATGGGTAGAATGGTCGAGTGCTCCCTCTACCAGAAGTCTCAGTAACAGTCCTCTTCAATCCCCTATTTTGAGCAAGGAAGTTGTCTCTTTGGCTTGATTCGATTACTCGAGCGATCTGCACAGCTTCGTTAAACACCTTCTTTTCTAAACCCAAAACGTGCTCCCGGATACTTCCTCGCAATCCCATAGTGAACCTATGGGTTTTGGATTCCTCCTCTTGCATGCTCGCTGGAGCAAAGAAAAATAGCTCTTCATACCACTGCTGGTACTCATCAATAGTCATTTGGGATTGTTGCAAGTTGAGGAATTCCTTCTCCATCCAATCACAAAAACTCTTAGGGAAGTACTTGTTGAAGAAGGCCCCCTTGAATATTTCCCAGGTGATTTGGGTGTGCTTCGTCTCCATGAATGATCGGGTAGAGTTCCACTAGCATTAACATCTTCCATAAGCAAGTGTGCAGCAAATAACACCTTCTCATCCTCTTTGCAAGTCATCAGACGGAAGTTCTTCTCCATCTCAGCAACCCAATGTGCAGGCCATATTGGTTTTCCTGGTTTTCCTGGTTTCCCTGTGTAGGTAGGGGGTTTCAGTTTCAAGAACCTATCCACTGCTCGGCTTAGGTCGTTCTGCCCCTTTGCATTCTTTCCATACCATGGTGGTGGATACGCATAAACCCCTTGACAGGCAGACGATGTTGGAAATTATTATGATACCAGTTGTCACACCTAAATTCTGGCTGAACCAGAAGTGTGAGTGAACCACTACTAAACCAACTGTTCACACCAGGATCTCAAGAAGACTGCATCCACTAATATAAACCATTGCACATAACCATAATCAGATTATAAATAAATACAGTGGAACTCTTAAATTAACTGAACTCAGTTCTACATTGTAAGTATAGTAACCAATTATTCCCCACACAAAAATGTAAATAAAATATCTCTACATAATTTATGAATCCAACTAAAATAAAATAAACCATCCTAGAGGTACACACAGAAAGGGCACTCGCATGAAGCATCATGCTCGTCCTCCCCTACTTGCACATCCAAGGCAATAACACCTCCAGACACTAGAGCATCCACGTAGTCCTCCGTAGTATAACCTGCATCAACATCTAAAAACATGTATACATACAAGGGTGAGCTCATAACTTAGCTCATTAAGAAAATCAGACAATGCAACAAGCAACATGCATGAGTAACATTCACATTATGGTCTGGTTCTAAGTTTGCAATGTGCTATAGAAAGGATTGGTGGCCACCGCACCTCTATACACCAGTGTGTGAATCCATCCAATGGATCAAACACCATTGTTGTCCTACATGCACCCACCATGGAATAGTGATAGAGCTAAAGTGTTTCGATCACACACCGCCAACACTTCCCCTGATGCCCTACCCATACCAACATGTAAGCCGCTATTAACGAGGGCTTACAAACTGGGCTCGCAACTAACCAATCCTATATGTCATCATAGTAGGCCCTACCCCAGCACAACTTCCTATGGCATAGAGATAGGGCTCGAATCTAGTGGCTTGGCCGGAGACCTCAATGCCACGTCCTCCCCCTGATACCCTACCCTCACTAAGCACAATGTGTTGAACTACTTCAACAAGCTTGCGCGTGAGGTATCCAGCATCTGATGTTCGGACAGCGGTATCCACAACCCCCTTGCGGGCTCCATAGCAGGAAATGATATATTCTGTTAAAGAGAGTCCTTCGCATAAATTGCTTTGAATGGGTAAATCAATCATTTGTCCTTGGGGATCCGACATTAATCCTCTCATCCCTACTAATTGATGTACCTGAGATGCATTATATTAAAAGGTGCTAGTGTGAGGAATGATCCCAGACCCCAGGTCCTTTTCATTCCATACACCAACGAAAACAATCACATGCTTAACAATCAAAACCTAGCATAGCAAGTATGCATGAAGAATATAACTGAAAGTAAAGATGACATGTGAATATGCACAAGCAACACCCCATAAAACGATAGTTATTAACAATGTTTTACTGTTATTAGTTAATTAGGGTTTGGGTCTGATTCCCTTACCTGACACCTGATTGCTAGCTTGTTCCGCGTCACAGCATCCAATCTCGCTATCACAAGGTCCTACACAATGTTAGGGTTTAATTATAACTAGTTTCATAGAGTTTATGTTGCTTGAAAACCAACTGGTATCAAAATATACCCGATACAATGCATATTGATCGCAGGTACCGGTCACTGCCCTGTAGGGAATGGTGCGACCGGTATGGTCAACCGGTCCTCATGACCGGCTCCCGAGAGGTACCGGTCGTTGTACCAGTCGCATATGGTGCAACAGGTATGGTCGATCGATATACCTCCAAAAGATCAGCAACTTGGTATTCATCTCCCGTCGGTCACCCATTATGGCTTCTAGGGTTCCTCCTATGCCTTCTAGGCTTGAGCAACATTTTAGGATTGTTTTTATCTATCATTCAAAGCCTACATTCTAAGAAATCTTTGTTTAGAATTTAAATCTAGGGTTTATCAACAAAATTAGGATTTGACGGGAATTTAGGGACTTTGATCAATACCTAGCTTTGCATGGTATTGATCAGTCATGATCAGTCATCCATAATGCTTAACTTAGAGAGAAGTTCAAGCACTTACTGTTGGTTCTCAACTATGATGTTCTTCATCCAACGGTGGCTCCTCTTCCATTTTTCTTATCTATTTCTCCTTTCTAGGGCTTGTGAAAATCAATCAAAGAGGTTTAAGGAGGTTTAGAGGTCTTTAAATAGGCTAGATTAGGTTTTAGGAAGTTTCCCTACATTAGGAAAGTCTCTAGGATTGAGATTTGGTAAGCGAGACCCACAGAGATCCATTTTTGGATCTAACTAATCTGCCTGGGCAGACATACCGGCCGACCAGTACCATGAGACTGGTATAAAAATTATCTCTGTTTTTGTTTATTTTCTTACTTGATTGTCATCCACTCGTCCCGTCTGGTCCGATGATGATTGGAAGACCTGTTACGACATGAAATAGAGGTTTAGATCGGGTTCATGGAGTACGGGTCTTACAACTCCCCCACCCTTAAAAGAACTTTCATCCCCATAATTTTCATGTGGGTCTTACAGCTACCTTGCTCTGAACCATGGTTTGAAGAGGCCAAATGGAAATTCATTCAATGAAGGAAACTCGAAGACTTTCAAACCATTTAGGCCACAGAACTCTAACGGAGCAGCCAAGATGACTCCCACGGTTCGACCTCAACCAAGGTAAGTGACTGCTAATATCAAATGCTTCAACTATGACCAAATGGGGCATTATGCAAAGAATTACCCTAAGCCCAAGAAATAGTTGCAGCAAGAAAAAGTGTATGTTGTGACTTTTGAAGACGTAGCCACATCACCCGATGTGGTTACATGTATGACCTGACCTTTGTTTATTACATTACTTTGTATGAGGATGTAAACTAAACCTAGGTAAAACTACAGGTATCGTAACCATAGCTGGTGTACCCGCCAGAGTTTTCTTCGACTCTGGGGCTACCCATTCTTTTGTATCTATCTCCTTTGGGAATAAATTGAACATACCCCTTAGACCTTTAGATCTCAAGCTGTTAGCCAGATCGCCAATGGGACTAGACATGGTATTAGATGAGTGCTATAGACTGTGTGTAATCCTTATAAATGGACAAAGTTTAGACATAAATCTAGTGTAGCTCGAGATGGTAGATTTTGATGTCATCTTAGGAATGTACTGTTTATCTCAGAATTCCATGAGTCTGCTTTGCGCCGAGATGAAGTTGTCATACAAGGGCAAGGATAGTGCAGAATTCAACTTTATGGGGACCAAATTTCCCCATAAGCGGAAGCTTATCCTCTCTGTACTTAAGGCGAAGAGATGCCTCAAAAAGGGTGGAGTTGGATATTTGGTATCTGTAGTGGACATTACCAAAGAAGTACCACATATGGAAGATATTAAGGTTATGAGGGAATTTCTGGATGTGTTTCCAAAAGACCTACCCTGGTTGCCACCTAATCGAGCAATTGAGTTCGTCATAAACTTATTGCCAAGATTGGTACCTATGTGTAAGGCACTCTATCTGATGGCTCCTACCAAATTGAATGAACTGAAGACTCAACTATAGGAGTTATTGGACAATGGTTTTATCCAGCTATGTATATCGTTGTGGGGAGCATCAATGTTATTTGTGAAGAAGAAAGATGGTAGTATTCAACTGTGCATAGACTACTGGGAATTGAACTAGCTTATGATCAAGAACAGATACCCATTATCAAGGATAGATGACTTGTTCAATCACCTAAGGTGCAAATGTATTCTCCAAAATTGATCTTCGATCAAGATATCATCAGTTGAAGATTAAAGATAGTAACATTCCAAAAACAGCCTTCAGAACCAAGTACGGATATTATGAGTTCTTAGTTCTGTCTTTCGAGTTAACCAATGCACCAACAGCTTTTATGGAGCTTATGAACCAAGTGATCCATGACATGTTGGATACTTCAGTCATAGTCTTCATAGATGACATATTAGTTTATTCCAAGGATGAAGTGACTCATGCGACAGATATTAGAGTAGCTTTACAATGGCTAAGAAGGAAAAAGCTTTATGAAAAATTCAAGTACGAGTTCTGGTTGAACAAGGTGACTTTCTTAGGTCACGTGGTGTCATCAGAAGGAATAAAAGTAAACCCTATCAAGATTAAAGCAATTATAGGGTGGAAAGTGCCTAAGAACGTTGTCGAGATTAGAAGTTTCTTGGGGTTAGTAGGATATTATAGACAATTTGTAGAGTATTACTCCAGGATTGTTGTACCTCTCACCAAGCCAACCAGAAAGGGAGAAAAGTTCAATTGGACCGACAAGTATGAAGAGTATTTCCAAACATTAAAAGCAAGGTTGATATCAGCTCTCATCTTGACCAATTCATTACCAAGGTAGTCATTTACCCTGTATACTAATGCCTCCGGATTGGGTATAGGATGCGTGCTGATGCAAGGTGAACAAGTAATTACGTATGCTTCTTGGCAACTGATGGAACATGAGAAGAATTACCCTACTCACAATTTGAAACTAGCAGTGATGATTCATGAAATTAAGACTTGGAGACATTACTTGTACGGTGAGAAATTCCAGATTAAGTAGTATCACAAGAGTCTTACCCATCTTTTCACCCAAAAAAAGTTAAACATGAGATAGAGAAGGTGGTTGGAACTCTTAAAGGATTATGACTGTGATTTTCAGTATCACCCAGGCAAGGCTAATGTAGTAACTGATGCTTTAAGCAAAAAAGGAATAATGAAGCCAAAAGGAGGACCCAGTACCAATGCCACCTTGTGCTTAGCAGCAATAGTTTCATATTGCGAAGAAGAGCAGCATATAATAGAAATGCATAAAGATTTGATAGAACAAGGATTTATTTACAAGTTTTCACTGATGTTTACAGCATTAATGATTATTCGAGATCTGATAGACGAAGTAAAATCAGAAATTCTATTAAATCTACATCTGAAGACAGTACAAGAAGATTTGGAGATGGGCAAGCCAAATCCAGACTTTACATTGGATGCAGATAAGGTCCTGAGATACAGAGGATGATTATGTATACCTGAAAGTGAAGACTCAGACCTTAGAGATAGAATATTGCTTGAAGCTCATTCCACATCATATTCATTACATCCTGGTAGTACGAAATTGTACCATGACCTGAAGAGATTATATTGGTAGAGAAGAATGAAAGCTGATGTGGCTAGGCAGGTGTTCCAGTATCTAAATTGCTAGTAAGTAATGGCTGAAAGACAAATATCAGCAAGCTTACTACAACCACTACCAGAGCCAGCTTGGAAGTGGGATGGCATCACTATGGACTTCGTTATCGGTTGACTACTGATTCCCAGGTTGGTTGATGCTGCATAGGTGATTGTTGATCGTCTTACAATGATAACTCACTTTTTTACTATATGACTTCAGTATACCTTGGAGCGATTAGCAAGGCTATATGTCAATAACATAGTTAGATTGCATGGTGTACCTGAGAGCATAGTATCTAACAGAGACCTACATTTAACTTTAAAATTCTAGGAGGGATTACAAAAGGCCATGAGAACGAAGCTGAAGTTCAGTACAACCTTTAATCTTTAAACCGATTGATAGTCAGAGTGGGCCATTTAAATTCTAAAAGATATGCTTTCAGCCTGTGTAATTGATTTCAAATGAGCTTGGGATAAGAAATTTCCATTAATCCAGTTTGCTTATAACAATAGCTACCAAGCTACTGTACAGATGTCACCATATGAAACATTGTGTGGTAGGAAATGTCAAACCCCTATGTTTTGGAATGAAGTTGGAGAACAAAGAATTATAGGACCAGAATTTGTCAAAGAAACCTATCGAGTTGTAGACATGATCAAAGAAAGGGTTAAGACAGCTCAAAATCGTCAAAAGCACTATGTGGATAACCGATGCTGAGACCTTGAATTCAAGGTAGGTGACAAGGTATTCTTTAAGATATCACCTATGCGTGGATTGAAACGGTTCGGTAAGAAGGGCAAGTTGTGTCCCAAATACATTAGACCTTATGAGATTTTGACGAGACATAGAAAAGTAGCATACCAATTAGTGCTACCACTATCTATGTCTAGTCTAGTGTACATGATGTATTTTACGTTTCATTATTGAAAAAATACATCAGAGATCCAACGCATGTTCTGACTGCGGATCTACTAAATTTGATAGAAGACCTGACATTCAAAGTAGTGCTAGCCGAGATCACTAGTCGGAAGGTTCAGCTTCTTCGCAATCGTGATATCTATTATGTTAAGGTCACTTGGAGAAGCCATGATGTAGAGGTGATAACGTGGGAAGAAGAAAATACTATGCAAAAACAACACCTTCACCTGTTCAACTTGGAAGGTATGTATAAATTTTGAGGATGAAATTTTTTTTAAGGGGGGAGTTGTAAGACCCGCACTCTACTTACCATGTTTAACAGTGTCATGCCAGGTCTTCCCATCATAATCAGCTCAAGCCAAACAACAGTATGAAGGAGCCACAAAGTCAGGCAAACAAACCTGTCAAACCAGTCAATTATAAGGTTGTTTAGTCAAGTATTTTAGTTTATCCGGTCATCGGTTTATAGGACCGGTGAGTCGATCGGTCAATCCAAGATTTGACTCTGTGTTTAGTAAACTTTTCTAATTTGGAGAGGTCTCTCTCATAATTTAGAGAGGACTCTATATGGAGACTTTCTCTCTATAAAGAGGATGTCCCTCAACTCTCTCTCACTCTTTTTGCTCATTCTCAAACCCTAGAATTGAGAGAAAGAGAAGAGGAGAAGGAGAGGAAGACTTGAAGAGAAGGAAAGCACAGAGAAAGGAAAAGAGGCTCTACAAAGAGATATTATGCCGTTGGAACTCCAACCTATTGCAGCAAAGAGGATCTATGGGAAGTTCCCCATCTTTGTAGAGGGTTAGATAACATTAGGTTCTGGATTAGAGGTCACATTGTAAGGAGGATCAGATCCGATCCCATGTTATGAACGTAAATATTCTGAATATTGAATTCATAGTAATATCACAATGGTTAGGGTTAGATGGAATGAGTTAAACAATGTACAGTGGCCATAGAATACCCTAGGATGGACCCCATTGTTGAACCAAAGAATCCACTCGGGAGGAAGTCAGATCGAAAGCCAAACCTGGAACATGACCAGACTGTTGTGTGGTCCCTTCACTGGTCGACCATATTCCACAACCAATGAGTCGACCACAGACTCTCAGAGAGTGTCATACAAATTATGTAGATCCTTTAGTGGTCAACTATAAAGAAAAACCACTGAACGCCCACTCAATGTCTGGTCGACAGGTATCAGGGGCCACTAAGTTGACCAGTCAATGACTGAATGACATCTTTTGGAGACCAGACAAGGGTTTCGATTGCTGTAACTTGATAAAATCAAACTCTAATCTTAATTCATAAATTATTTAGGTTTCCAACTAGTTCAAAGTAATTTCCAAAGCTTGGAAAAGGAACAAACATCATTCACAGGTAAGGGAACAAGACCTAAACTAATTGATTAATAACAAGCTACCTTTGCTTTCTGTTAAATTTGTCTGATGCTATGCATTGTGTGAATGTTTATGCATATAACATGTCACCCAATAACTACTATTCTTGCTCATGCATATTTATTATTCTTTCTACTCTGTTATGATGATGATGATGATGATGATGATAGGAATAGGACTGTTCTTGTATATGGTTGGTGTGTTGAATGGGGGGAAGTTAGAGCATCAAACCATTCATCACATTGACATTGTCATATATTTGTTACCTTAGCGAAACTAGTACGTCATAGGGTATCATGGGGGTGATCATGGTATGGGCCCTAGTCTAGCCAGTGGACCCTAGCTCTATCTCTGTGGGCATATTGAGGGATGCTGGGGTAAGGACTTGGATACAAAGCTATGATGACATCTAGGATTGGTTAGACACAAACCCAGTTTGTAAGCCCTTTCTAATAGAGGCATACGTACTAGTATGGGGTAAAGTCTCAAGGGGAGTGCTGGAGGCATTTGTTCCGTTAGGCTTAGCCCTATCTATATTCTGTAGTGGATGATGTGGGGCAACAGTGGTGTGTGATCCATTGGGAGTGCCAACATTCTCGTATATGGAGGTGTAGTGGTCGTCTATCCCTGCAATAACATATTGCAAACTTATACCAGACCAAAGATATGAATTGAATGCATGCATATGTTTGTGCATTATTCTGTTTACTTACTAATCTATATGGTGTGCTCACCCTACGATGTCGTATTTGTTTTAGTTGATGATGTACGTACAACTATTAAAGATTATATTAACATGCCATCGTATTGACACGTGATAACTATTGATGTACAAGCAGTGGAGGACGAGCATGACTCTTCATGCGAGTGTTTCTAGTGTCTCTATGCTTAGTTAAATTTAGTATTTTGAATTACAGAACTTGTAGTAGATATTTATTTATTTTTTGGTTTACTTAGAGATAACTGGTTTAATATTTACATATCACATTAGACCCTCAGTTCCTTATTAATGCAATTTTGCTACTTACTTTACTATCTTTAATTGTGTGGAATATGTTTGGTTTGGATTGTTGGCATGGTCCTTTGTAATCCTGGCTTCAACCGACTATTTAGTGATGGTTCATTTACACTTTCGGTTCATCTAGAATTGGGGTGTGACATTCAACCTGGAAGTGCTTCAAGTGAAGGACGTTGAACAGGCGGTCCATTTTTCTGTTATAAGGGCGGTAGTAACATACGAAAACCTTCGATTCTCTATTGCAAAGAAGGAACCAAGTGACCTACAAGAACTTTTGGCTTGGTGCATATGGTGTGACCAAAATATGAATTTTCAAAAATTAAATGACCATTTCCATATGTAATTTTTCTTGGGACACTCTAGAGACTTCTACCCGAGATTTTCCACGTCTACTTTATAGGACATCACAAATGAAGAATAATGGCCTTGGAATCATCTGAATTCGATGTAGAACAACAAAGAAATGAAGTTTTGAAGTTTTAACGATAATTTTGCATGAAAGCTTATATGGGGCCCATCGGTGACTTCTACCTGGGATTTTTCATGTCCACTTTGAAGAGGACTAAAAATAAGGAATAATGGTACTTAAACCATATGATTCAGATGTCGGATGATCAAGATATGATGATTTGAAATTCAAACAATCCAACTTATGATAATTTACGTGAAAGTCCCTAGGATTATTTATGATAATTTTAGAAACCTCCCTTGTACGTATCATCCGACTAAAATGATCATATCTTCTTCATTTGATATCAGAATTGAGCAATTCTGGTCTCATTTTTAAGATAATTCCAAGACCTATGCATCCATGTAGATTACAGTCTGTGACCTTATTATGGGACCCACTAAACTACCTCGAGGTCGTAAACAAACCAAATTTTTACTCATCTCTCTTCCTTTGTTGTCCACAAACCAGTAGGACTTTGTTCAGTTTGAAATGGCAAAAATGGGGTGCTTACACCAACGATGGATCAGCCAGCACCATGTCGTCCATAGTAAGCCTCCACTTCAGAACAAACTTCCCAATTGATTATTCCACTACGATGTCTTTTTTCTTGCCCACTCAGCATCCTTTATAACCACATCATGATCAGGATTGGACCGTCAATTATACTTTTCCAACCTAACAGATTCAAGGTGCAAAAAAAGGATTGAAAATAAGTAAAATTTTATGAAATTTTAAAAATTTTATTTTAATCACTTTAAACTATTTAAAATAAAAAAATTAATAGCTCGCCTCCCTGGTAACAGTTCCAAACACTTGTTAGTGATTTAAAAGTGTAACCGCAAGTGCACAGTGTCGTGCAGTAGCAGGTCGAACTCAGGGAAGAAGCGCTATTTTCCTAACTTAAATACGGCAAAGTTTACCAAAATGAATTGAATAAATTAGAAACTTAAAACACTCTAATAACAACCTAATCAAGCAACAAAAATAATGATAAAATGGATTCCTAATTACACAAAAATTTAAGGCATCCTAAATTAATCCAGAGTAACAAATGGCAAATGCATGAAAGGAAAAATAAAAATAAAAGGTTGCAAAAAAAAAAAAACATACCTTGGGAAGATTTCTTCGTCATCGCTAGTTGTCTCATTGTTATTCCAAGGCTAAGCGCAAATGATTACAAAGGGAGCCTTCTCTCTTAAATTAAAATAGTAATGAAGTACAACCTATATTGATATACCCTACTACAGAATTATAAATCTGAAATTAAAACTTGAGAAAAGAAGTTAAGCAAGGAGAAAATAAAATTAAACACAACTTGAAAGGAAGAAACTAAGACTCTCAAACTCTCCCTTAAATAAATTTTCAAAACTAAAAAAACATACAATAGAATTTGTCTTGATTACTTTTTTATTGTTGAGTATCACATATATATACAGTTGAGTAAAGATCACAATCAATCGTTGCAATTTGATTATAAGGGATTTTGTAGAGATAAATTTGGTAACCGAATGCCAGCCTCATAGGTTCATTATATGTGGACGATTCTTGAGTAAGAGGATCTTGCAATAGCTCATGCAATTGTTGACATCATTATCTCTTCTTGAAAACTTCCATAATTGATTGAAACTTACTATTTTTCAATGCCATGCCAATCTCTACATGTGATATCAACCTTGAGAAAAAATAGGAAATGTCACACCCCAATTCTGATCCAACCAGAATGGTGTGAGTGAACCGTCATTGAACCAACGGTTCACACCAGGATCTCGAATAGGCCGTGTCCACCCATACAAACCATTACACATAACCACAATCAGAATATAATTATACAGCGAAAGACTTTAAATAGAATGAACTGAGTATCTATTGATAACTTAAATAAATATCCCATTATCCAAATTCAAACACATAAAATAAATATCTTTTACATCCCTTTAATATCAAATGAAAATAACTGAAACGACTAAATAAAAATCCATCACAAGTACACACAGAAAGGGCACTCGCATGAGGCATCATGCTCGTCCTCCCCTGCTTGTACATCCAGAGCAGCCACACCACCGTACGCCGGAGCGTTCACATAGTCGTCCACAGTGTAACCTGCATCAACATCTAAAAACATGTATATATACATGGGGTGAGCTACCAACACAGCTCAGTAAGACAATCAGACAGTTTCACAAGATTATGCATGAGTAACAATCAGTTTTATGCTGTGGTCTGGTTTTAAGTTTGCAATGTGCTATAGAAAGGTTTGGTGGCCCCCGCACCTCTATACACGAGTGTGTGGCACCTCATGGATCACACCCCCATTGGCCCACATGCACCCACCATGGAATAGAGATAGAGCTAAGATACCCACGTGCCTCCCCTGATACTCTACCCATACCAGTTGCTAAGCCCCTACTGGCCAAGGCTCGCAAACTGGGCTCGCAACTAACCAATCCTATATGTCATCAATGTATGCTCTATCCCAGCACAGCCGTCTACGGCATAGAGATAGAGCTAAGGCATTCCCACACCTCCCCTGATGCCCTATCCGCAACTAACCCACTAGGATATAAACAATACACAGGTAGACCCTATCCCAACATAACTCCCTACGGCATAGAGATAGAGCTAAAGCATCGTGGACAAGCCAGCGTCGACTCGAAATCCATAGTACCACATAACAATGGTCGGGACAACATCAATATCAGAGACCACCGTACCACGACCTTCCCCTGATGCCCCACCCGTACCGAGCATGTTAAGAAAGAATACTACAAAAGGTGCTAATGTGAAGAGCGATCCCAGGCCCATGCCCCACTCCACACACTAACGAAAACAATCACATGCCTAACAATCACATCCTATAAATGCATGAACAGTAATAATAACCGAAAGTAAAGGATGGCATGTGAATATGCACAAACAACACATCTCATATAATCAAGTGATTAACAACAATTTACTGTCCATTAATTATTAGGTTTAGGTCAGATTCCCTTACCTGATGCTCGTTTGTTAGCTTGCTCCACGTCACAAGATCCAAACGGCAAGTCACAAAGTCCTACAATATTATTAGGGTTTCATTAAAATAACATTCTTAGAGTCTCATGTTGATCGGAAACCAACAGGGTTACAAATACCCTCACAGAGCTGACCGGTGGCATATACCGGTCGCAGCTCTGTGGGAAAGACTGGCGACCGGTATGGTCAGCCGGTCCCCACAGATAACCTCCCGAGAGGTAGCGGTCGCAACATACCGGTCGCACTATGTGCAACCGGTATAGTCGACCGGTATGTCTCCAGAAAACCATACATGGGTTTTTCGACTGCCGACGATCACCCTCCATGGATTATCAGGGTTTCTCCTATCCATTCTAAGTCTAGGCTTTGAGTTAGAGTTATCCCCAACTCATTCAAGTCTCGTTTCGATGAATATCATCTTGAAACTCGAACCTAGGGTTTGACGACAACTTAGGGTTTATCGGCCAATTTAGGGTTTTAGATCAACACCTACTTTGCGTGGTATTGATCCACCCACACAACTAACACAGAATAAGAAGATGGATTCAAGCACTTACCGTTGACAGGCGTAGCGTGAGCTTCGTCGAACGGTAATGGCGGCTCCTTCTTCTTCCTCCTAGCCCCTTCTCCTTTTCCACCTATTTCTCTTCTCTAGGGTTTGCGAGAGACAATGGAAAGGATTTGAGGAGGCTTAAGGGTGTATTTATAGGCTAGAAATAGGGTTTAGTAACCCTACTAGGATTAGGAAACTTCTAGGATTCGAAATCAGGAAAGCGGGACCCACAGAGACCAATTTCCAGATTCCCGCACATAGCTGCGCAGGCCATACCGGTGGACCGGTACCAAGACCGGTACCATCGACCGGTATACCTAAAATCAGGTATAATTGGTCGACTTCGGTCCGATTTTGTACCTGTTTGTTATCCGCTTGCCCCGTCTGGCCCGGTGATGATCGGAAGACCTGTCATGACACAAAACCAAGGTTTAGACCGGATTTTCAGAGTGCGGGTCTTACAACTCCACCACCCTTAAAAGAAATTTCGTCCCGAAATTTGCATGTAGGTTCTACAACTCCCCCACCCTTAAAAGAAATTTCGGCCTTGAAATTTAAACGTACCTTAATCGTCAAAAAGGTTAGGGTACTCCTTCCTCATCGCCCTCTCTTCTTCCCAAGTAATTTCCTCCATATTTCGGCTTCTCCAATGCACCTTCACATAGTGGATATCCTTGGTTTGAAGTTGCTGAACTTTTCGGCTTGAGAGCATTACAGGCACCACTTCGAAAGTTAAGTCTTCAGTCAAGTCTGGAGGATCAGCGATCAAGATATGCAATGGATCTCTGACATACTTCTTCAGTAATGATACATGGAACACATTATGAACGCTAGACATAGATGGTGGTAGAGCCAATTGATATGCTACATTACCACGTCGGGTCAATATCTCATACGGTCCCACATACTTGGGGCATAGCTTCCCCTTTTTACCAAATCGTTTCAGACCTCGCACCGGTGATATCTTCAAGAACACTTTGTCACCCACTGCAAACTCCAGATCTCGACGTCGATTATCCGCATAGTGCTTCTGTCGAACTTGAGCCGTCTTTACTCTCTCTTTGATCTGATCAATCAGTCGGCAAGTTTCTTCAACAAACTCCGGTCCTACAATTCTTCTTTCCCCCACTTCATTCCATAACAGAGGTGTACGACACTTCTTCCCATAGAGTGCTTCATATGGGGCCATCTGAATTGTAGCCTAATAACTGTTGTTGTAAGCAAACTCGATAAGTGATAGCCTCTCATCCCAAGCTCCCTTGAAATCTATTGCACAAGCTCGGAGCATATCTTCCAAAATTTGAATAGTTCGCTCTGACTGTCCGTCCGTCTGAGGGTGAAAAGTTGTACTGAACTTCAACTTGGTTCCCATAGCTTTCTGTAATCCTTCCCAGAACTTTGATGTAAAACGGGGATCTCTGTCAGATAATATACTCTCTGGAACGCCATGAAGTCTGACTATATTATCAACATATAACTTGGCCAGTTTCTCCATGGTATACTGAGGTCTAACCGCAATAAATCGAGCTGTCTTGGTGAGCCGATCCACTATAACCCAAACTGCGTCTACTGACCTTGGTGTCAAAGGTAGGCCAGTGACAAAATCCATGGTGATACAATCCCACTTCCACGCAGGTTCCGGTAACGGCTGTAGTAAACTTGTGGGTCTTTGCCTTTTCGCTTTGACTTGTTGACAATTCAGACATTGGAACACGAAACGAGCTATATCTGCTTTCATACCCCTCCACCAATATAGTCTTCTCAAGTCATGGTACATTTTGGTACTTCTTGGATGTACCGAATATGGATTGTAATGAGCTTCAGTCATAATTCGGTCTCTGATATCGCAGTCTTCGCTCTCAGGTATACATAACCGTCCACGATACTTGAGTACCTTGTCTGAATCCAAGGTAAAGTCAGGATTGCACGTACCCTTCTCTAAGTCTTCCTGCACTGTATTGAGATAGGAATCCTGTAGGATTGCTACCTTGACTTCATCAATTAGATCCGGTGAGATCTTCAATGCGGCGAACATCATAATGAACTTATGAATCAAGCCTTGCTCAATTGGATCTTCTGCAGTCTCGATAATATGTTCTTCATCAATTTCTATTGAACTCGAGGCTACAGCACACAATGCAGCATTTGTACTTGGTCCTGCCTCAGGTTTCGATGCCCACTTTCTGCTTAAGGCGTCAGCCACCACATTTGCTTTACCCGGATGGTACTGGATGTCACAATCATAATCTTTTAACAATTCCAGCTATCTCCTCTGTCTCATATTCAGATCCTTCTGAGTGAAAAGATAAGTTAAGTTCTTGTGATCTGACTTAATCTGAAACTTCTCACCATACAAGTAGTGTCTCCAAGTTTTGATTGCGTGAATAACCGCTGCCAGCTCCAAGTCATGCATAGGATAGTTCTTCTCATGCTCTTTTAACTGTCTTGATGCGTAAGCAATCACCTATTCTCCTTGCATCAATACACACCCAATACCCAACCCTGAAGCATCCGTATATAAAGTAAACGGAACGCTTGGTTCTGGGATGGTCAAGATAGGTGCAGAGATAAGTCTTGACTTCAAAATCTGAAAGCACTTCTCACACTCATCTGTCCATATGAATTTCTCTCCCATCTTGGTCAATCTGGTGAGTGGAATAGCGATCCTGGAGTAATCTTCCACGAATCTTCTATAATAACCAGCCAACCCAAGGAAACTACGAATCTCCGCAACAGATTTTGGTGCTTCCCATCCTACTATAGCAGCTATCTTGCTTGGATCAACCTTGATACCATCTTTAGATACAACATGTCCCAAGAAAGCCACTTCCTTCAGCCAAAACTCGCACTTCTTGAATTTTGCATAAAGCTTCACCTCTCTCAGCCGTTGTAGGGCTGCCATCAAATGCACTGTATGAGTCTCCATGTCCTTAGAGTAAATCAATATGTCATCGATGAATACGATAACCTAAGTGTCCAACATATCATGAAACACTCGGTTCATCAGTTCCATAAACGACGCTGGAGCATTGGTCAACCCAAAAGACATAACTAGAAACTCATAATGCCCATACCTCGTCCTGAAAGTAGTCTTCGGAATATCTCCGGCCTTGATCTTCAATTGGTGATACCCCAATCGGAGATCGATCTTCGAGAAAACCTTTTCACCCTGCAGCTGATCGAACAGATCATCGATCCTAGGCAAAGGATACCGATTCTTGATCGTCAACTTGTTCAGTTCACGGTAGTCAATACATAGCCGTACACTTCCATCCTTCTTCTTGATGAATAATACAGGTGCTCCCCAAGGCGATATGCTAGGTCGTATGAAGCCCTTATCCAGCAATTCTTGTAATTGGGTCTTCAACTCCTTTAACTCGGTCGGGGCCATCCTATATGGTGCTTTAGACACCGGCGCCGAACCTGGCATATGGTCTATCACAAATTCTGTAGCCCTGTCTGGTGGTAAACCTGGAAGCTCCTCTGGAAACACATCTGGGAACTCCCGAGCCACATCTATATCATCCATCTTGAGTGACTCTGCCGTGAGATCGACTACAAACACGAGATAACCCACTCCCCCTTTCTCCAAGCATCTCTTAGTTTTTAGGGCGGAGAGGATCAGCTTCCGCTTCCTAGATAGCTTGATCCCCGCGAAACTATATTCCCTTCCCTCTTTGTCAGTAAGCACAAACTTCCTTTCACCACATAAAAGGATGGCCGAATGATGGCCTAGCCAATCCATCCCCAAAATGACATCAAAGTCTGCCGTCTCAAGTATTACTAGGCTTGCTTCTAAGTCTCGGCCCTCAATACATACAGTACATGGTCCATAATATTCGGTTAAAGCCACTTCGACTCCTAGTGGAGAGCGAACTATCAAGCTTGGGTTCAAATGCTTGATTGGTAACTCCATTCGCTTCCCAAAAGAAATAGAAACAAAGGGTGCGTGGCCCCGGAGTCAAATAATACTCTGGCGGGTATACTAGCTACATTTACAATTCCTGGAATTTTTTTGTTATCCCTTAGTTCTATATGCGCATACACTCAATGAAAAGGTAAGACAAATAGTAAGGAATAAAGTCATACCAGTGACCACATCCGATGATGCGGCTGCCTCTTCAGTGGTGACCGCATACACTTTTCCTTGCTGGGGAGGTTGCTTCTTAGGTAGAGTGTAGTTCCTTGCGACATGTCCCAGCTGCTGACAGTTATAACATTTGATATTTGGGTTGTGTCCAGCGAACTGTGGCACAGGGGGTGCCGTGTTGTTCCTTGCGGGTATAGTAACGAACTGAGCCCTGTATGGGCGGAATGGTCTAGTATTACTGCCACCCGAGCTCTCACTAGCAGGTCTCTTCACTCCCCTGTTCTGAGCAAAGAAGCTGTCCCTCTGACTGGACTCTATCACTCTAGCAACCTGTACAGCCTCGTTGTAGATCTTCTTGTCCAGACCCAAAAGGTGCTCTCTGATGCTTCCACGTAGTCCCATGCTGAACCTACGTGTCTTGGTCTCCTCCTCTTGCATACTGGCCGGTGTAAAGAAGAATAGCTCTTCGTACCTCTGCTGATAGGCATCTACGGTCGACTGAGACTGCTGCAGATTGAGAAACTCTCTCTCCATTTGATCCTTGAAACTCTTTGGAAAATACTTGTCGAAGAAAGCCACTTTAAACACTTCCCAATCAACCAGTGTGTACTTAGTCTCCAGATATGCCCATGTAGAATTCCACCAAGCATTTGCGTCTTCTTTCAACATATGAGTGGCAAACAAAACCTTTTCCTCCTCCGTACAAGTCATCAATCGGAAGTTCTTTTCCATCTCAGCAACCCACTGTGCTGGCCAAAACGGTTTCCCTGACCTGCCCGTGAACGATGAAGGTTTCAACTTCAAGAATCTGTCCACTGACCTGCTCAGATCATGCTGTCCCTGCGTGTCTGCTCCGTACCATGGTGGTGGGTACGGATAAGCTCCCGGGTAAGCAGAAGGCGACGAAAACCGATGCGGTGGTGGTACGTTCTGTGCTTGGCCCATCGGCCTTGGGCTACCCTGCATCGGTTGTGTAGTACCAGCGCCAGCTCCACAGCCTACACCAGCAGCACCACCATCTACCTCTACCGCTGGACCATCTCCGCCTCCCTCCGACACCATGATGGGTATGATTATGGAGATCAGGGACACTCAGCGTGAGATGAGCCGCGACTTGGCGCAGTTGGCTCGCAGTCTCAGAGTCACACAGGATCAGGTGCACTGACTCAGGGTTGCTTACGAGCGAGACTATGATATAGCAGATCCTATTCCTCCCAGGCCCCCTACCCCATGATTGTCCCCTTTATTTCTTTCACTTATGACTGTTTATAATACAGGGTAACTGTCCGATTTGTGGACTGTACCCTGTAGCATTATATCATTTGCTACAATTTTCTTAATTAATGGAAATTTTCATGGTTTTTCCTAACTAGTGAATGTGTAAATGTTAAGTTCCACATTTAATACGGTACATTATTCTCTTTCTTAGTCCATCTCAGGTATCAAACAATGCTTAGGGTGTGTTTGTATTAAAATTTTTAATATTTCCTAACTCATTTCATCGACCCAGTTAAGTGTAATATAGACTGTAGACAGAGCCTGAGGGCTCTGATACCAAGTTGTCACACCCCAATTCTGATCCAACCAGAATGGTGTTAGTGAACCGTCATTGAACCAACGGTTCACACCAGGATCTCGAATAGGCCGTGTCCACCCATACAAACCATTACACATAACCACAATCAGAATATAATTATACAGCGGAAGACTTTAAATAGAATGAACTGAGTTTCTATTGATAACTTAAATAAATATCCCATTATCCAAATTCAAACACATAAAATAAATATCTTTTACATCCCTTTAATATCAAACGAAAATAACTGAAACGACTAAATAAAAATCCATCACAAGTACACACAAAAAGGGCACTCGCATGAAGCATCATGCTCGTCCTCCCCTGCTTGTACATCCAGAGCAGCCACACCACCGTACGCCGGAGTGTTCACATAGTCGTCCACAGTGTAACCTGCATCAACATCTAAAAACATGTATATATACAAGGGGTGAGCTACCAACATAGCTCAGTAAGACAATCAGACAGTTTCATAAGATTATGCATGAGTAACAATCAGTTTTATGCTGTGGTCTAGTTTTAAGTTTGCAATGTGCTATAGAAAGGTTTGGTGGCCCCCGCACCTCTATACACGAGTATGTGGCACCTATGGATCACACCCCCATTGGCCCACATGCACGCACCATGGAATAGAGATAGAGCTAAGATACCCACGTACCTCCCCTGATACTCTACCCATACCAGTACCTAAGCCCCTACTGGCCAGGGCTCGCAAACTGGGCTCGCAATTAACCAATCCTATATGTCATCAATGTATGCTCTATCCCAGCACTGCCATCTATGGCATAGAGATAGAGCTAAGGCATTCCCACACCTCCCCTGATGCCCTATCGGTAACTAACCCACTAGGATAGAAACAATACGCAGGTAGACCCTATCCCAACATAACTCCCTACGGCATAGAGATAGAGCTAAAGCATCGTGGACAAGCCAGCGTCGACTCGAAATCCATAGTACCACATAACAATGGCCGGGACAACATCAATATCGGAGACCATCGTACCACGACCTTCCCCTGATGCCCCACCCGTACCGAGCATGTTAAGACAGAATACTACAAAAGGTGCTAATGTGAAGAGCGATCCCAGGCCCATGCCCCACTCCACACACTAACAAAAACAATCACATGCCTAACAATCACATCGTATAAATGCATGAACAGTAATAATAACCGAAAGTAAAGGATGGCATGTGAATATGCACAAACAACACATCTCATATAATCAAGTGATTAACAATAATTTACTGTCCATTAATTATTAGGTTTAGGTCAGATTCCCTTACCTGACGCTCGTTTGTTAGCTTGCTCCACGTCACAAGATCCAAACGGCAAGTCACAAAGTCCTACAATATTATTAGGGTTTCATTAAAATAACATTCTTAGAGTCTCATGTTGATCGGAAACCAATAGGGTTACAAATACCCTCACAGAGCTGACTGGTGGCATATACCGGTCGCAGCTCTGTGGGAAAGACTGGCGACCGGTATGGTCAGCCGGTCCCCACAGATAACCTCCCGAGAGGTAGCGGTCGCAACATACCGGTCGCACTATGTGCCACCGGTATAGTCGACTGGTATGTCTCCGGAGGACCATACATGGGATTTTCGACTACCGACGATCACCCTCCATGGATTATCAGGGTTTCTCCTATCCTTTCTAAGTCTAGGCTTTGAGTTAGAGTTATCCCCAACTCATTCAAGTCTCGTTTCGATGAATATCATCTCGAAACTCGAACCTAAGGTTTGACGACAACTTAGGGTTTATCGGCCAATTTAGGGTTTTAGATCAATACCTACTTTGCGTGGTATTGATCCACCCACACAACTAACACAGAATAAGAAGATGGATTCAAGCACTTACCGTTGATAGGCGTAGCGTGAGCTTCGTCGAACGGTAATGGCGGCTCCTTCTTCTTCCTCTTAGCTCCTTCTCCTTTTCCACCTCTTTCTCTTCTCTAGGGTTTGCGAGAGACAATGGAAATGATTTGAGGAGGCTTAAGGGTGTATTTATAGGCTAGAAATAGGGTTTAGTAACCCTACTAGGATTAGGAAACTTCTAGGATTCGAAATCAGAAAAGCGGGACCCGCAGAGACCAATTTCCAGATTCCCGCACATAGCTGCGCAGGCCATACCGGTCGAACGGTACCAAGACCGGTACCATCGACCAGTATACCTAAAATCAGGTATAATTGGTCGACTTCGGTCTGATTTTGTACCTGTTTGTTATCCGCTTCCCCCGACTGGCTGGTGATGATCGGAAGACCTGTCATGACACAAAACCAAGGTTTAGACCGGGTTTTCAGAGTGCGGGTCTTACAGGAAACCCCAAAGATGTTGCATTCTCCACCTTATAAATTCGATCCCAAATACATAGGGAATATTCTCTAGAGAGAATGGAATCTCTTACATGAGAATGGGCTGCTTTTTGAGTTGGTCCAAGGCTGATCTTATACATAAAATCATAGCTCTCTTTATTAAATTCATCTCTATGCATGGCTATTGAGTTGACTGGGTGAGTTAACTGCGCAGGGTCACCAAAAATGCATAAAATGGTCTTTTTAAGCTCTGATTGCTCCATTCTTTCACCTACATCCTATAAACATAAAAACAACATTAAACATCCAAAAAGCGTCATACAAAAGAATAAGCGATGCATACTTTATGCCCTAAATTTACACATAAAATAAGTTCATCCAATTCCCCCACACTTGAGCTTTGCTAGTCCCGAGCAAAGAAAAATATAAAAATAAAATGAAATAAAATCCTAACTCACTTTGGTAGGAATCATGATTGTAGTTAACACGTGCAACAAGCCTTTAAATCCCTAGTCACCCCTAGTGGATGAGTTGTGTCTCGTGAGTGTTTTCAAAGAATAAACACACAAAATTCATATAAAATTTTCAAACTTTAACTTTAGTATTTACGAAAAAAAAACAAACACACATCCTATTAGTCAGGACACTCAACTTAGAATCAAAAAACAGAGAAACCCCCACACTTAAACTTTATTACCTTGTATGATTCAAAGACTAAGCACACATCTTTAATTAGGGAACCTTGTTATATCTTCCAAACATATATTTCCTTAAAGTAGAACCTATGGTAACACACTAGTAACCAAGACTTAAAATTTAGGGTCTACTTGGCCAAATTTTGATTTCAACTCTTTTGTTTCACATTTTTTTTTCACTCTTCCTCTCTAAGCTACTCCTATATATTAGCTTGTGAAGTGAAGGTGCTTATGCATTCCCATGTTACTTATGTATCATCACTTTTTGCATATATCCTTAAGACATTGATGCTAGATAGTACCTTTTTTTCTTTTCAAGAAATCTCATCCAAGGAATTTCAATCAAGACACCTCGCTTCTTGAGGCGGAATTGCATTACTATGGACTTTATCACTAGGTTACCATTGACTCCCAAATCCATCGACGTAGTCTAGGTGATTGTAGATCATCTCACGAAGATAGCCCATTTCATTACAATCAGACATCAATATAGCTTAGAGAGGTAGGCCAAGCTTTATGTGGAAAATATAGTCAAATTCCACGGTGTACCTTTGAGCATAGTGTTAGATAGAGATACTCGCTTTACCTCTAATTTTTAACAAGGACTACAGATAGCTATGGGGAGAAAGTTAATGTTTAGCACAGTGTTTCACCCTCAAATGGATGGTCAGTCAGAGAGGACCACTCAGATATTAGAAGATATGCTTCGAGCCTATGCAATTGATTTCAAAGGAACTTGGGATGAGAAACTGCCATTAATCGAGTTTGCTTACAACAACAACTATTAGGCTATCATATGGATGTCACCATATGAGGCATTATAAGGTAGGAAATGTTGAACCCTTCTATTTTGGAACAAAGTTGGTGAACGAAGAATAGTGGGGCCAAAATTTATTGAGGAAACCTGTCAATTGGTAGACAAGATAAAAGAAAGGGTGAAGACTGCTCAAGTTCGATAGAAGAATTACATGGATAATAGATGCTGAGACCTAGAGTTCATTGTTGGTGACAAAGTGTTCTTAAAGATATCACCAATGCATGGCTTAAAGCGATTCGACAAGAAGGGGAAGTTATGTCCTAAATATATGGTACCATATAAGATTCTAGCAAGATGTGGTAAGGTGCGTATTCGCTTGTGCTACCTCCATCTATGTTTAGTGTACACGATGTGTTCCACGTGTCCTTATTGAAGAAGTACAACAGGGACCTGTCTCACATATTAACTGTCAATCCTCCAGATCTGACAAAGGAACTGATGTTTAAAGTTGTGTCGATCAAGATCACAAGTTGGAAGGTACAAAAACTTTGAAACTAGGACATCTTCTATGTCAAAGTGACCTGGAAAAGTCAAGACATAGAAGAGGTGACATTGAAAGAAGAAGCCACAATGCATAAATAATATCCTCACCTACTCCATTCGGAAGATACATGTAAATTTTGAGGATGAAATTTCTTTTTGGGGAGAAGTTGCAAGATCCACACTCCACTAACCCGATCTAACCTGGTTAAACGTGATAGGTCTTCCCATCATATCCAGGTCAAAAAAACTAACCAGATGATGGAACCACAAAGCCAGGTACAAAAATCTATCAACCCTAAATTGTCCAGTAAGATAAATCAATTTTTCCGGTCTACAAATTAGGTAACCAAACAAGCAACCAGTCAAACATAAAATCAAGTTTGAGAATTTGGAAACTTTCCTAATTAAAGTGGAACTCCTTCCTAAATGAGCTAAAGTCATAATAGGAGACTTGTCTCTGAATATAAACCTTATTATGACCACACTCTCCCACTTTGATCAGCCATAAACCCTAAAACTAAGTGGAGGTCTGAGAGAGAAGACTCTGAAGAAGAAGAAGGTTGTGAAGGAGAAAAGAGAAGGAAAAGAAGAAATCACCCTCAGTTTCCAATAGACATCGTCAAAAAACCAAGAATAAGTCTGTTCACTATTATAACTCAGTTAGATTATGTGTGAGGTTGGGCTCACAGCCATCAAAGGTGATGATCTAACTTCAATACTATAATAATCGTCTAACAAAGGGAGTTTAGTGACAAAAAGGTGTAGACCCAGGGTTTTAGTTAAATCCCAATGTTTTCATGACCTTAAAATGGTATAAGATGAAACCCAGAAGAGAGCCAAAGAATTGACTCTGAGGAAAGTCAGACTGGAAGACAGCCTGAAGGATGCCCTGAAGATTGTCTCGTCTGGTTGTCTGGAAGCACCTAGTGTAGGACGAGAGAAGCTACCGAACACTCTCGGGAAGCATTTCAGGGTTATCTGAATTGATGTCCAGTCGTACAACATACAATGCCAGACAGTCGACCAGACAATGTTTGAAAGGCTTAAATTGCTAGCCTAAACAGTCAATCTAAATGATAATAAACTATCAGAATAAACCTTAACTAAATTATAATGAATGTATAGGAATTTTAAGCAATATAAACTACTTTTAAGACCTTGGAAGGAGTCAAACAACACTCAATTGGTGAGGGACGAGACCCAAACTAACTAGTTAATAACAAACTACCTTGTGTGTATGTTGATCTAATTATTTCTGCATATCATATGTCATCCAATATCTGTTTTATATTATTCATGCGTATTCATTTATTCTGTATGATGATAATGATGAGGATAAGTATGTGTTTGTGTGTGGTTGGCGTAAACCATTCACCATACTGACATCGTCGTATTGCTGTTACTTTAGCGTGCTTAGTACATTGCAGGGTATTAGGAGGAGTGCTTGAGGTCATGGCTATAGCCTTATCAATGAACTCTAGCTCTATCTCTATTCTGTATTGAGGGATGATGGGGTAACGCCTTGGATACACTTTGATGACATCTAGGATTGGTTAGTAATGAACCTAATTTGCAAGCCCTCGCTAGTAGGGGCATACGAGTTGGTATGGGTAGAGTATCAAGGGGGTACTAATGGTTTGGCTGTAGCCTGCCACTGGGCTCTAGCTATATCTCTATTCCGTAGTGAGTATTATGGGGTGATGGCAGTTTTGATTGGAGCCTGATTGTTGGGTGTGCTCACACTCTCATGTATAGAGGTATGGTTGTTGTTTATCCTTACTATAGCACATTGTAAACTTAAACCAGACCAAAGCATTAAATGCCATATCATGCATATTGCTTGCTGCTTGTTTTGTTTCTCAGAGAGCTAAGTTGTGAGCTCACCCCACGATATCATTTTCTTTTTAGTTGATGATGCAGGTACTACGATTGAAGACTATGTCAATGTATCATCATATGGACACGTGGCAGCTATGGATGTGCAATCAATGGAGAACGAGCATGATTCGTCATGCGAGTGCCATTACTGTATTTATCTTTAGGGTTTTATTTTCATGTTAGGTTTATAAGGCATGTAATGGGTTATTATTAGTTTATGTTTTGGTCAACATTAAATAATTAGATTAATTACTATTTATCATGTAGTCTCTCAGTTCATTATTAATAGAGACTTCTGCTATTATTTATTATCTCTGATTGTAGTTGATGTGATGGTTTGATTGTTGACACTGTCTCATGTGATCTTGGCTTGAGCCATTGGTTCATTGATGGTTTAATCACACTTTTAGTTTGGCCAGAATTGGGGTGTGACATACTCATTGTCAGATATGTGGTATATGATTCCATAACCTAAGCACTTTAGAATCTCTTTCTTAATGGCTTACTTCATCACAGGATTTGCCCATCTTTGAGGTTCCCTTAAGGGTTTGGCACCTTCCATAAGGTGTTTATGATGTTGAGCAATTGATGGACTAATAATCATGATGTTAGCCACAGTCCAAACCAAAGCTTCTTTGTGGTCTTTTAAGAGTTTAATCAACTCTTCTTCTTCATTAGAAGTCAAATCAGATGCAACAATAACGGAAAGAATCTGGTCAGGTCCTAGGGAGGCATGGAGTATCCACACACCTATAGAACCTCTAAGACCCTTATTCACTACTCCTCCCAACTCTTCTATATAATTCAAGAATTCTGAGTCAAATTCAAGGTCAAAATTGGTCTCTACATGATCAGGGAATCATTGGAGAATATGTACTTCCACATTATGTTGCTTACCCAACCTAAATACGTTTAAATCAACAGTTTAGTTGCCAAATGAAAGCTTCATTAGACCGTTCTTGTAATTTATTAGTGCATTGCTTATAGCAAGAAATGGTCTTCCTAAAATGATAAGGATTTGATCCCTATTGGAGACAGGATGTGTTTCTAAAACAATAAAATCAACAGAAAAAAGAAATTTTCCTACCTTTAATAAAACATCCTCTACCATTTCCTTAGGAGTCTTTACAAAATGATCAACTAGTTGAAGTGAAATTGACATTGGTTTCAACTTTCCCAATACTAACTGTTGGTAAACATGATATGCTCACTATCTTTTTTAAATCTTCTAATTATTCAATGATGTCCTACCATATCTTGCACCATAGGCAACACTTTTATTGATCATGCTCTGCTAGACCTTGGTGTAAGGTAGCTTGCTCCCAACAAAGGTTTAGATAAGGGGCTGAAGCAAAGAAAATGGAAGTGCGCAGATGCGCACTCTTGCGAAGCCAAAAAACGTGAGCGCCTAGCGCGATACGCAATCAAACTACTGCGCTAACGCGCTTCAACCCTAAACAAGCAACGACCTTACTCTACTATTTACTCTAAAGGGGGGGGGGGGGGGGGCTAGCGCCAGAACAAGGCGACCGGAGGGAGGCTACCTTTCGCCCCTATTTGAGTAAGCTGATCGTAGAGCACCGTTGCGCTAACGCGCAGCAATCAAACTACTGCGCGTGCTAAGCAATCAAACTACTGCGCGGGCTACCGCGCAACGGCTTTCGCGCGTCGCGCTCATTCCGTTGCTTGGTTGGTCGTAGATCAGCTCGACCACCGGGAGAGAGTGGTCGTAGATCAGCTCTTTAGTTGCTTGGTTGCATGGGAGCAAGCGGAGGCTCATGAGTATATAATCAGTCGGGGCCAATCCTCTCATTCTTGGTAAGGGCATGGTGAATTCCATAGTAAAAAATCATATATAATCATAATCTTTCATTTTAAATTTATATATATTAAATTAATAATTAGAATTATCTATTCTAAATATTCTAAATATATCTATTTATATTTAATTTATTTATTATATATTTTTTTATTCTATATATAATATATAATATTATTATATAAATTATATATTATATATTAATACTAAATTACTAAATCTTGGGGTTGAGTCTGACCCGCTTAGTAGCCCCTCGATAGAGGCGCTGTCAAGCGATGGTGATGATGGCAAATTTTACCAACCTATTAAGGAATGGGGTTGGTGGAGTAAAGACTCTATCCGGGACAGTCTCCTTGGGTCTTTTAGGTTCATTAAATGAACTTGAAGAAGGAGGCGCAGCAGCTGCCTTAGATTGGGGAACACCAACGAGGTTGGCTGTCGCACCCCAATTCTGGTCTAACCAGAATGGTGTGATGAACCGCCAATAAACCAATGGTTCATCCAGGATCTCGTATAAATTTTACCCACCATATCAAATCACACATACATTCCACATTAATAATCAGAGGTAATAAACAAATAAGCAAAAGTCTTACAGATAATGAACTGAGAGTCTAACAGTGATAAATAAGTATTTAATCTAATTATCTCCAAACCACAAGACATAAAAATAAATAATCAATTACATATCTGGTGTTCAAATTATAACAAAACTTAAGCAAAAACACATTGGTTGCACCCGGATGATGAATCATGTGCATCTTCTTCAGCTTTTACATCCATTACAGCAACGTGTCCATATGTAGTCGCATTCATATGTTCTTTAACAGTAGGACATGCATCATCAACTAAATATATTCAACGTCGAAAGGGAGAGTACACATCATGGCTCAGTGAGCAAACAAAATAATGCAACAAACATATGCATGCATTTAATTCATATCTTTGGTCTGATTTATAAGTTTGCAATATGCTATAGAAAGGTTTAGTGGCCGCCACACCTCTATACACGAGTGTGTGAATCTGCCCAATGGATCAAACAGCATTGTCGTCCCACATGCACCCACCATTGAATAGAGATAGAGCTAAAGTGTCCGGATCAAACACCACCAATGTCACACCCCAATTCCACACACTTCAGAATGGTGTGATGAACCGCTAACAAACCAACGGTTCAACCAGGATCTCAAGTAGGTTGTATCCGTGTTATCTAAACTCCATACATCCACATTGATAATCAGAGTAAATATATAATAGCGAAAGTCTTATAGTAAAATGAACTGAGAATCAACTGTGATATTAATATTTAAATAGCAAATTATTATGCATCAACTAAGACATAAATAAGTATCAAATACATGTCTTTAATAAATCCAAATAAGGAAAACTAAAAATCTAATCGAATACACATGCATTGCACTCGCAAGAGGAGTCATTCGTATCCACTTCAGCTTCAACTTCCATCGCCGCTACGTTCCCGTACGCTGGAGCATTTACATAGTCGTCAACGGTATAACCTGCATCATCAACTAAAAATATTCGACGTCGAGGGGTGAGCACACATCATGGCTCAGTGAGCAAACAAAACAATGCAACAGTACATATACATGCAATCAATTCATATCTTTGGTCTGGTTTATAGTTTGCAATGCGCAATAGAAAGGTTGGGTGGTCAATGGTTAACGTTTATTGTTGTCCCCATCCACCCTAATCAAGAACATTATACAACAAAGGTTAACGTTTATTGCTGTATAGTGCCATACCAACACGTAAGCTCCTGCTGGCGAGGGCTTGCAAACTGGGCTCGCAACTAACCAATCCTAATGCCAAACAGTGTATCCAAGGCCTCACCCTAGCATCCCTCAGAATGTCCATAGAGATAGAGCTAAAGCCCCCCGGTAGAGTCAGAGACTACAAGGACCGAGACCACCTTCCCTGAAACTCTACGACATAATAGTTCTGCTAAAGTAATGGCGATACGACGATGTTGATGCAAAAGAATTGAGTTAAAGATAGAGCTAAAGTGCTGAGACCCGCCAAAGGTTAATGTTTATTGACGTTCTCATGACACCTCCCCGATACTCGCTCGAACCAAGTACATTGTAAGACCCGCACTCCGTAAACCCGGTCTAAACCTTGGTTTTGTGTCGTAGCAGGTCTTTCGATCATCACCGGGCCAGACGGGACAAGCGGATGACAAACAGGTACGAAATCAGACCAAAGATGATCAAATCAAAATGATTTTATGTTGACCGGTCGATGGTACCAATCTTGGTACCGGTCGACCGGTCAGCTCTGTCCAGTTGAGTGCGGAGATCCAAAAATTGACTTCTGAGGGTCCCACTTTCCTGATTTCGAATCTAAGACTTTCCTAATCCTAATAGGGTTACTAAATCCTAATTCTAGCCTATAAATACACCCTTAAACCTCCTCAAATCCTTTCCATTATCTCTCATAAACCCTAGAGAAGAGAAAGAGGTTGGAAAGGTGAAGGAGCTAGGAAGAAGAATAAGGTGCCGCCATTGCCGTTCGACGAAGCTCACTCTACGCCAGTCAACGGTAAGTGTTTGAATCAATCTTCTTACCCTATGTTAGTCGTGTGGGTGGATCAATATCATGCAAATAGGTATTGATCTAAAACCCTAAATTGGCCAATAAACCCTAAGTTGCCGTCAAACCTTAGATTCGAGTTCCGAGATGATATTAATCGAATTAAGACTTGAATAAGTTGGGGATAACTCTAACTCCAAGTTTAGACTTAGAATGGATAGGAGAAACCTTAGAAATCCATGGAGGATGATCGACGGTAGTCAAAAAACCCATGTATGGTCTTCCGGAGACATATCGATCGACTATACCGGTTGCACACAGTACGACTGGTATGTTGCCACCGGTATCCCTCGGGAGGCCGATACCGGTCGCCAGTCTTCCCCACAGAGCTGCGACCGGTACATGCCACCGGTCAGCTCTGTGAGGGTATTTTTGTAACCATGTTGGTTTTCGACCAACATGAAACCCTAAGCAATATATTCTAATGAAACCCTAATAACATTGTAGGACTTTGTGACTTCCCATTTGGATCTTGCGACGTGGAGCAAGCTAACAAACGAGCGTCAGGTAAAGGAATCTGACCTAAACCTAATAATTAATGGACAGTAAGTTGTTGTTAATCACTTGAATATCTATGATGTGATGTTTGTGCATATTCACATGCCATCCTTTACTTTCAGTTATTATTATTGTTCAGGCATTGATAGGATGTGATTGTTAAGAATGTGATTGTTTTCGTTAATGTGTGGAGTGGGGCATGGGCCTGGGATCGCTCCTCACACTAGCACCTTTTTATGGTATTCTGTCTTAACATGCTTGGTACGGGTGGGGCATTAGGGGAAGATCATGGTACGGTGGTCTCCGATATTGATGTTGGCCTGGCAATGGTTATGTGGCACTGTGGTCTCCGAGTCGAAGTTGGCTTGTCCACGATGCTTTAGCTCTATCTCTATGCCGTAGGGAGTTATGTTGGGATAGGGTCTACCTGCGTATTGTTTCTATCCTAGTGGGTTAGTTGTGGATAGGGCATCAAGGGAGGTGTGGGAATGCCTTAGCTCTATCTCTATGCCGTTGATGGCTGTGCTGGGATAGAGTGTACATTGATGACATATAGGATTGGTTAGCTGCGAGCCTAGTTTGTGAGCCCTGGCCAGTAGGGGCTTAGGTACTGGTATGGGTAGAGCATCAGGGGAGGTACGGGGGTATCTTAGCTCTATCTCTATTCCATGATGGGTGCATGTGGGCCAATGGGGGTGTGATCCATGAGGTGCCACACACTCGTGTATAGAGGTGTGGGGGCCACCAAACCTTTCTATAGCACATTGCAAACTTAAAACCAGACACAACATAAAATGATTGTTACTCATGCATAATATTGTGAAACTGTCTGATTGTCTTACTGAGCTAAGTTGTGAGTTCACCCTCTGTGTACACATTGTTTTAGATGTTGATGCAGGTTACACTGTGGACGACTATGTGAACGCTCCGGCGTATGGTGACGTTGCTGCTTTGAGTGTACAAGCAGGAGAGGACGAGCATGACGCTTCATGCGAGTGCCCTTTTTGCGTGTACCTATGATCAGATTTTTGTTTATTCATTTCAGTTATTTTCGTTTGATATTAAAGGGATGTAAAAGATATTTATTTTATGTTTGGATTTGAGTAATTCGATACTTATTTAATTATCAATAGATACTCAGTTCATTCTATTTTAAAGACTTCCGCTGTACTATTATATTCTGATTGTGGTTATGTGTGATAGTTTGTATGAGTGGACACGGCCTATTCAAGATCCTGGTGTGAACCGTTGGTTCAATGACGGTTCACTCATGCCATTCTGGTTGGATCAGAATTGGGGTGTGACAACTTGGTATCAGAGCATCTCAGGCTCTGTCCAACAAACCATATTGCACTTAACTAAGTCGATGAACTGAGTTAGGAAATATTAAAAATTTTAATACAAACACACCCTAAGCATTGTTTGATGCCTGAGACTGATTAAGAAAGAAAATAATGTACTATTCTACATATGGAACTTAACATGTGCACATACACTAGTTAGGTGAAACATAAAATTTCATTAAAAGAAAAGAGTAGCAAGTGAAATAGTGCTACAGGGTACAGTCCACAAACTGGACAATTACCCTGTTATATAATAGTCATAAGAGAAGAAAATAAAAGGGACAATCATGGGGTAGGGGGCCTGGGAGGAATAGGGTCTGCTATATCGTAATCTCGCTCGTACGCGACCCTGAGCTAGTGCACCTGATCCTGTGTGACTCTGAGACTGCGAGCCAACTGCGCCAAGTCGCGGTTCATCTCACGCTGAGTGTCCCTGATCTCCATAATCATACCCATCATGGTGTCGAAGGGAGGCTGAGATGTTCCAGCTGTAGAGGTAGATGGTGGTGCTGTAGGTGTAGGCTGTGGAGCTGACACTGGTACACCCTCGGCTCTATCCTCGTCTTCATCACACTCGAGCACGACTGCATAGGCCGCATTGGCTGCTGTTGCTGCTGCCGCTGCGACTGCTACCCTCCCAAGTGGGCGAGGGCGAGCCTCCAACTCGTCATCGCTAACAGGCAGGTCAACCATCTGCATCCTCTGAATGGCATCCCAGTCTATGGCAGAGGTCATAGTATCCTCAACGGTCACCTCGCCTCTCATGCTCATGCCCAAGCGACGTAGCAAGAAGGTAATGAGACGACCGTATGGAAGGTTACTGGCCTGATCAGCCAGGGTCGCCTAATGCATGGTCCTGATGATGAGGTAAGGGAGAGGGACCCGCTCCCCAGTGCAGACGCAATAAGTAATGTACTGAGTGAGCTGGGATAACTCACTATAATTGCCACTCTGGGGCACGATGTTGGGCTGAATAATGCGACTATATACTCGAGGTGCAGGTCTCAAGCTAGCCGCCTTCATAGGAGCTCCAGGGTTTAGTATCTGATCTGCTATCTCTCAGCGTAGATCCTCAGTCAGTTAACCCTTCGCTTTGGGAGGGCAATACACTAGGTCTCCATCATTAGGATCCACTAGAAGGTCAGCTAGCTGGTGGGTGTTGAATGAGATAGGTACACCCCTGACATAGCTAGTGATGCGTAAATCCCTACCCTGGTTGGGATCGTTAACATCTCCATGCAACTCCAGGTTAGCATAGAAATGCTTAACCAAATTGGGACGGGTGGTATCAGTGTAGGATATTACCGGTACCCACCCAAGCGGGTTGAAGGCAGCTCGCACATCGAATCTCTCCAACTGATCCAGGTTAACCCGGCGCCCAGATTCTATGCTCTTGTTATCAAACCACGGGAATCGAGCCTGTGCTTCTATAGAACGAAACCAGTGCTCGTCAAGTTGGAGAACTGGTGGCTGGGGAGCATGTGAACTCGAGCCATGAGGACGTTTCCCAAGAGCACATCGGGGAGCTATTTTAACTGCAAAACAAAAGAAAACAAGATGAAAATGTTAGAAATTATCAAATTTCGGCAGCATAACGACAGTAAATTGGGAAAAAGGCTCAAACTCACCCAAAAACATGGGGAGGAGGACTTACGTAACCCCCACACTCTTCAACAAATCAATCACAAGCATTTACAACAAGAAATTTCAAGAATTTGAGAAAATTCAAGAAAATTCGAAAAATTTCAAAAACCTAGGTCAAAAAGTATAAAAATTCAATTTTTATGAAAACCGTTCAGTGAAACCCCAAATTGGTTGAGGGCTTTTGCTCTTGGGGGTCCCTAAACCCTTTCTAAGCCGAAGGAAAAGAGTTTCTACGGTTAGAATCTCTCAATCAATGAAAAACCTAATTTTTTACATAAAGACGATATGGAAAATATATAAAAACTTGAAAGAGAAGGAAGAGACCTACCTGGAGACGATGTTCTATGCTTTGAATGAAAGGAATCGGCTTCTAAGGTCACCGGCCGGACTATAGCAACTCGGTTGGGCAGAGAGGAATCGCCACCGGAGAGAAAAGAGAAGGAAAAGTGAGAAATTTTTTCACTTTTCGCGATTTTAAAGCCAATTCTGGGCATACCGGCCGACGGTTTTGCCTATACCGGTCGACCGGTATCTCCCCAAGCGTGCGACCGCTATGTCTCGGTCAGAATTTTAATTCTGACCGGTCGACTATACCGGTCGCAACACTGTATACAGGGTGTCGACCGGTATGTTGCGACCGGCAACACCAGAGTAGCCAGAAAAATCTCAGAAAAATTTTAAAATTTTGTAAACTTATGTTTTCCTTTTTGCGACTGTTTCGCCTTATATTGTTCAAGACTAACACCACTATTGCTTCATTCTCATGTGTTATGTCTTCTTCTCAGATTCAAAAAAAAAATAGTCTGAGATGGTGGGCGTAAACGGTCGTTGGGGTCGGAAGCGTCATCAGGCCAGGTTGCGCCTCGAGGAAGAAGAACAGGTTGAACAAGGCCATGTTAGAGAGCCAAGCCTGGAAGTTGAGGAGGAACAGGTTCCAGAAGTAACAACAAATTTGCCTGGGCCACCTCACAGGAATTCGGAGACCATTGTTACAAACTTGGTCTATCAGATGCAAGCTCAGCAGAAAGAATTCCTGAGCGAGATACTGAAGATGTTCAGGCCACCGGGTTGTGTTCCCACTGGAGGTACGTCTGAGTCTGGAGAGAAAAATACTTCACAGCCGATGCAGGGTAGCCCAAGGCCGATGGGCCAAGCAAATAATGTACCACCACCGCATCAGTTTCCGTCGCCTTCTGCATACCCGGGAGCCTATCCGTATCCACCACCATGGTACGGAATGAACACTCAGGGACAGCATGATCTGAGCAGAGCGGTGGATAGATTCTTGAAGTTGAAGCCTTCATCATTCACCGGTAAGACAGGGAGACCATTGTGGCCAGCACAGTGGGTTGCAGAGATGGAGAAAAACTTCCGACTGATGACCTGTACAGAGGAGGAAAAGGTTTTATTTGCCACTCATATGCTGAAAGAAGACGAAAATGCTTGGTGGAATTCTACACGGGCATATCTGGAGACGAAGCATACGGAGGTGGATTGGGAAGTGTTCAAGGTTTCCTTCTTCGATAAGTATTTTCCAAAGAGCTTCAGAGATCAGATGGAGAAGGAGTTCCTTAATTTGCAATAGTCTCAATCGACTGTGGATGCTTACCAGCAGAGGTATGAGGAGTTATTTTTCTTCGCACCGACAAGTATGCAAGAAGAAGAGACCAATACACGTAGGTTCACCATGGGACTACGTGGAAGCATCATAGAGCACATCTTGGGTCTGGATAAGAAAATCTATAATGAGGTTATGCAGGTTGCGAGGGTGATAGAGTCCAATCAGAGGGACAGCTTCTTCGCCCAGAACAAGGGAGTGAAGAGACCCGCTATTGAGAGTTTGGGTGGCAGTAACAATAGACCCTTCCGCCCATACAGGGCTCAAACCGCTACAGTACCTGCTAGGAACAATGCGGCACCACCTGTGCCACAGAATACCGGATTCAACCCGAATATCAAATGTTTCAATTGCCAGCAAGTGGATCATATTGCAAGGACCTGCACTCTACTTAAGAATCAACCTCCCCAGCAAGGGAAAGTTTATGCGGTCACCACTGAAGAAGCAGCTGCATCACCTGATGTGGTTACGGGTACGACTCTATCCCTTACTATTTGGCTTACTATTTTCATTGTGTGTATGCGCATATAGACTAAGGGATGATAAAAATTCTAGGAATTGTAAATGTAGCTGGTATACCTGCCAGAGTACTATTTGACTCTGGGGCCACACACTCCTTTGTTTCTATTTCTTTTGGGAAGCAAATGGAGTTACCAATCAAGCATTTGAACCCAAGCTTGATAGTTCGCTCTCCACTAGGAGTCGAAGTGGCTTTGACCGAATATTATGGACCATGTACTGTATGTATTGAGGACCGAGACTTAGAAGCAAGCCTAGTACTACTCGAGATGGCAGACTTTGATGTCATTTTGGTAATGGATTGGCTAGGCCATCATTCGGCCATCCTATTATGTGGTGAACGGAGGCTTGTGCTTACTGACAAAAAGGGAAGGGAGTATAGCTTCACTGGGATCAGGCTATCTAGGAAGCGGAAGCTGATTCTCTCTACCCTAAAAGCTAAGAGATGCTTAGAGAAGGGGGGAGTGGGGTATCTAGTATCTGTAGTTGACATCACGGTGGAGTCACACAAGATGGAAGATATAGATGTGGTTCAAGAGTTCCCAGATGTATTTCCAGAGGAGCTTCCAGGTCTACCGTCGGACAGGGCTACAGAGTTTCTAATAGACCTTATGCCAGGTTCGGCGCCGGTGTCCAAAGCACCATACAGGATGGCCCCTACCGAGTTAAAGGAGTTAAAGACTCAGTTACAAGAATTATTGGATAAGGGATTCATAGAACCTAGCATATCACCTTGGGGAGCACCTGTATTATTCGTCAAGAAGAAAGACGGAAGTGTAAGGTTGTGCATTGACTACCGTGAACTAAACAAGTTGACTATCAAGAATCGGTATCCTTTGCCTAAAATCGATGATCTGTTCGATCAATTGCAGGGTGCAATGGTTTTCTCAAAGATTGATCTCCGATCGGGGTATCACCAACTGAAGATCAAGGCCGGAGATATTCCGAAGACTGCTTTCAGGACGAAGTATGGGCATTATGAGTTTCTAGTTATGTCTTTTGGGTTCACCAATGCTCCAGCGTCGTTCATGGAACTGATGAACCGAGTGTTTCATGATATGTTGGACACTTCAGTCATCGTATTCATCGATCACATATTGATCTACTCTAAGGACATGGAGACCCATACAACACATTTGAGGGCAGCCCTACAACGGCTGAGACAAGAAAAGCTTTATGCTAAGTTCAAGAAGTGTGAGTTTTGGCTGAAGGAAGTGGCTTTCTTGGGCCATGTTGTATTTGAAGACGGTATCAAGGTTGATCCAAGTAAGATAGCTGCTATAGTAGGATGGGAAGCACCAAAATCTGTTGCGGAGATTCATAGTTTCCTTGGGTTGGCTGGTTATTATAGAAGATTCATGGAAGATTACTCCAGGATCGCTGTTCCACTCACCAGATTGACCAAGAAGGGAGAGATATTCATATGGACAGATGAGTGTGAGAAGTGCTTTCAGACTTTAAAGTCAAGACTAGTCTCTGCACCTATCTTGACCATCCCAGAACCAAGCATACCGTTTACTTTATATACGGATGCTTCAGGGTTGGGTATTGGGTGTGTATTGATGCAAGGAGAACAGGTGATTGCTTACGCATCAAGACAGTTAAAGGAGCATGAGAAGAACTATCCTACGCATGATTTGGAGCTAGCAGCGGTTATACATGCAATCAAGACTTGGAGACACTACTTGTACGGTGAGAAGTTTCAGATTAAGTCAGATCACAAGAGCTTAACTTATCTTTTCACTCAGAAGGATCTGAATATGAGACAGAGGAGATGGCTGGAATTGTTGAAAGATTATGATTGTGGCATCCAGTACCATCCGGATAAAGCAAATGTGGTGGCTGACGCCTTAAGCAGAAAGTGGGCATCGAAACCTGAGGCAGGACCAAGTACAAATGCTGCATTATGTGCCGCAGCCTCAAGTTCAATTGAAGACGATGAAGAGTATATAATTGAAACTGTAGAAGATCCAGTCGAGCAAGGCTTAATTCATAAGTTCACCATGATGTTCGCCGCTTTGAAGATCTCGCCGGATCTAGTTGATGAAGTCAAGATAGCAATCCTACAGGATCCACATCTCAAGACAGTGCAAGAAGACTTAGAGAAGGGTACGAGCAATCCTGACTTTACCTTGGATTCAGACAAGGTACTCAGGTATCGTGGACGGTTATGTATACCTGAGAGTGAAGACTGCAATATTAGAGATCGAGTTATGACTGAAGCTCATTACACTCCATATTCGGTACATCCAGGAAATACCAAAATGTACCATGATTTAAGAAGACTATATTGGTGGAGGGGTATGAAAGCAGATATAGCTCATTTCGTATTACAATGTCTGAATTGTCAACAAGTTAAAGCAGAAAGGCAGAGACCCGCAGGCTTACTACAACCATTATTGGAACCTGCATGGAAGTGGGATTGTATAACCATGGATTTCGTCATTGGCTTACCTTTGACACCAAGGTCAGTGGATGCAGTTTGGATTATAGTCGATCGACTCACCAAGACAGCTTGATTTATTGCGGTCAGACCTCAGTATACCATGGAGAAACTGGCCAAGTTATATGTGGATAATATAGTCAGACTTCATGGCGTTCTAGAGAGTATAGTATCTTACAGAGATCCCCGTTTTACATCAAAGTTCTGGGAAGGATTACAGAAAGCTATGGGAACGAAGTTGAAGTTCAGTACAGATTTTCATCCTCAGACGGACGGACAGTCAGAACGAACTATTCAAATTTTAGAAGATATGCTCCGAGCTTGTGCAATAGATTTCAAGGGAGCTTGGGATGAGAAGCTATCACTTATCGAGTTTGCTTATAACAACAGTTATCAGGCTACAATTCAGATGGCCCCATATGAAGCACTCTATAGGAAGAAGTGTCGTACACCTCTGTTATGGAACGAGGTGGGAGAAAGAAGAATTGTAGGTCCGAAGTTCGTTGAAGAAACTTGCCGAGTGATTGATCAGATCAAGGAGAGAGTAAAGAGAGCTCAAGTTCGACAGAAGCACTATGCAGATAATCGAAATCGAGATCTGGAGTTTGCAGTGGGTGACAAAGTATTCTTGAAAGTATCACCGGTGCGAGGTTTGAAAAGGTTTGGTAAGAAGGGGAAGCTATGCCCCAGGTATGTGGGACCATATGAGATATTGACCTGACGTGGTAATGTAGCATATCAATTGGATCTACCACCATCTTTGTCTAGCGTTCATAACGTGTTCCACGTATCATTACTGAAGAAGTATGTCAGAGATCCATCGCACATCTTGACCGCTGATCCCCCAGACTTGACTGAAGACTTAACATTCGAAGTGGTGCCTGTGATGCTCTCAATTCAAAAAGTATAGCAACTTCAAACCAAGGATATCCATTATGTGAAGGTGCATTGGAGAAGTCAAAATGTCGAAGAAATCACTTGCGAAGAGAGCGCGATGAGGAAGGAGTACCCTAACCTTTTCGACGATCAAGGTACGTTCAAATTTCGGGGCCGAAATTTCTTTTAAGGGTGGAGGAGTTGTGAAACCTACATGCAAATTTTGGGACAAAATTTCTTTCAAGGGTGGGAGAGTTGTAAGACCCGCACTCCGTAAACCCGGTCTAAACCTTGGTTTTGTGTAGTAGCAGGTCTTCCGATCATCACCGGGCCAGACGGGACGAGCGGATGACAAACATGTATGAAATCAGACCAAATATGATCAAATCAAAATGATTTTATGTTGACCGGTCGATGGTACCGATCTTGGTACCGGTCGACCGGTCAGCTCTGTGCAGCTGAGTGCAAAGATCCAAAAATTGACTTCTGAGGGTCCCACTTTCCTGATTTTGAATCTAAGACTTTCCTAATCCTAATAGGGTTACTAAATCCTAATTCTAGCCTATAAATACACCCTTAAACCTCCTCAAATCCTTTCCATTATCTCTCATAAACCCTAGAGAAGAGAAAGAGGTTGGAAAGGAGAAGGAGCTAGGAAGAAGAATAAGGTGCCGCCATTGCCGTTCGACGAAGCTCACTCTATGCCAGTCAATGGTAAGTGTTTGAATCAATCTTCTTACCCTATGTTAGTCGTGTGGGTGGATCAATATCATGCAAGTAGGTATTGATCTAAAACCCTAAATTGGCCAATAAACCCTAAGTTGCCGTCAAACCTTAGATTCGAGTTCCGAGATGATATTCATCGAATTAAGACTTGAATAAGTTGGGGATAACTCTAACTCCAAGTTTAGACTTAGAATGGATAGGAGAAACCTTGGAAATCCATGGAGGATGATCGACGGTAGTCAAAAAACCCATGTATGGTCTTCCGGAGACATACCGGTCGACTATACCAGTTGCACACAGTGCGTCCGGTATGTTGCCACCGGTATCCCTCGGGAGGCTGGTCTGTGGGGACCGGCTGACCATACCGGTCGCCAGTCTTCCCCACAGAGCTGCGAATGGTACATGCCACCGATCAGCTCTGTGAGGGTATTTTTGTAACCATGTTGGTTTCCGACCAACATGAAACCCTAAGCAATATATTCTAATGAAACCCTAATAAAATTGTAGGACTTTGTGACTTCCCGTTTGGATCTTGCGACGTGGAGCAAGCTAACAAACGGGCGTCAGGTAAGGGAATCTGACCTAAACCTAATAATTAATGGATAGTAAGTTGTTGTTAATCACCTGAATATCTATGATGTGATGTTTGTGCATATTCACATGCCATCCTTTACTTTCAGTTATTATTATTGTTCATGCATTGATAGGATGTGATTGTTAAGCATGTGATTGTTTTGGTTAGTGTGTGGAGTAGGGCATGGGCCTGGGATCGCTCCTCACACTAGAACCTTTTTGTGGTATTATGTCTTAACATGTTTGGTACGGGTGGGGCATCAGGGGAAGATCGTGGTACGGTGGTCTCCGATATTGATGTTGGCCTGGCCATCGATATGTGGCACTGTGGTCTCCGAGTCGAAGCTGGCTTGTCCACGATGGTTTAGCTCTATCTCTATGCCGTAGGGAGTTATGTTGGGATAGGGTCTACCTGCGTATTGTTTCTATCCTAGTGGGTTAGTTGCGGATAGGGCATCAGGGGAGGTATGGGAATGCCTTAGCTCTATCTCTATGCCGTAGATGGCTGTGCTGGGATAGAGCGTACATTGATGACATATAGGATTGGTTAGTTGCGAGCCCAGTTTGTGAGCCCTGGCCAGTAGGGACTTAGGTACTGGTATGGGTAGAGCATCAGGGGAGGTACGGGGGTATCTTAGCTCTATCTCTATTCCATGATGGGTGCATGTGGGCCAATGGGGGTGTGATCCATGAGGTGCCACACACTCGTGTATAGAGGTGCGGGGGCCACCAAACCTTTCTATAGCACATTGCAAACTTAAAACCTGACCACAGCATAAAATGATTGTTACTCATGCATAATATTTTGAAACTGTTTGATTGTCTTACTGAGCTAAGTTGTGAGCTCACCCTTTGTGTACACATTGTTTTAGATGTTGATGCAGGTTACACTGTGGACGACTATGTGAACGCTCCGGCGTATGGTGATGTTGCTGCTTTGAGTGTACAGGCAGGAGATGACGAGCATGACGCTTCATGCGAGTGCCCTTTCTGCATGTACCTATGATCGGATTTTTGTTTATTCGTTTCAGTTATTTTCGTTTGATATTAAAGGGATGTAAAAATATTTATTTTATGTTTGGATTTGAGTAATTGGATACTTATTTAATTATCAATAGATACTCAGTTCATTCTATTTTAAAGACTTCCGCTGTACTATTATATTATGATTGTGGTTATGTGTGATGGTTTGTATGAGTGGACACGACCTATTCGAGATCCTGGTGTGAACCGTTGGTTCAATGATGGTTCACTCACACCATTCTAGTTGGATCAGAATTGGGGTGTGACATACACCAACCACACACATACAATCTCATGCCTATTCCTATCATCATCATCACCATGTTATAAACAATAAAGTAAATATGCATCAACAAGTAATAGAAATATTAGATGACATGTTGTATGCACATTACAAACATATTCAAATAGAATCAGTCATAGCATTGGACTCAAGAAAAGAGAAAACAATTTGTTATTAACCAATTAGTTTAGAGTTTCGTTTTGCTCACCTTAGCTTGCTAATAGATACTCTTCCAAGCTTTAGAATCACCTTTATAATGTTATTATTGTGCTAGAAGACCTAACAAAGTAGATAAAATTTAATAAGAATTTATTTTAATTTTTAAAACCATTCTGTTAACTGAGGGTCGGAGGTAGGGTCGGAGTCATGATCGACCCTGGGTGCGACCCTCCCCAAATCTGGACTTCCCGAACCCTGAGGGTCGATACTCAGGATCACATAGGGTCGGATGGTCATCGACCCTCTGTGCGACCCTCGTTGGTTTTTGATCAATTTTCCTCCTTTTTGTCCATTCTTAGTGTTTGGGGTCCTATGGCTTGCTCCTACAGTCCATTCAATATGCATTCCATGGTCTAAAACCATGAATCATCCACCTATATAGCTTTCATGTATTCTCCCATGGTTTTCCATGAAAACCTTACCATGGGTTGATGGTTTGGGTTTCTCCGAGATCACACTCTCATCATTATCTAACCTAAGGCCTGTAGAAACTCATGGAATTAGTATCCATACCTGAGAAGAACACTCATTCTCTGCAACTCTTCTCCTTTTGCTTTCTTCTCTACCTTGTTTCTCTTCTTCTTCTCTTCCTTCTCTTCTCTTTCCCTCAATTCAATTAGGGTTGTAAAAGGAGTGAAAGAGGCTTAGGGACGTCCTTTAAATAGAGTAGAAACATCCTAAAATAAGTCCCTTTGAGATTAGGAAAGAATCCCAATTGAAATTATGGAAATTTCCTAATTTCAGTTTCGGCTGGAACTGAGGGTCGATGGGAGGGTCGATGATCCCGTCGACCCTAGGTTTCCTAAAGTGTCCGACCCTCCCTGTAAAATAGAGGGTCTGACTTTCTGTCTTGGGGGGCTCCGACCCTCCCTTGCTGGGCATGCGACCCTTCCCCTAATTTAAGTGTTTTTGGGTTGATTTGATACCTGGGATCACGATCTCCTTCATGCCCTTGGTCCATTTAACTCAACCATGATGGGTAAACCTGGTTCAAGGCGATAAGACCGGGTTAGATTGATACGGATCTTACAACTCCCCCCTACTTATAAAAATTTCGTCCTCAAAACTGTACGTACCTTCTGAATCAAATAAGTGAGGGTATTGCTTTCGCATAGCATTTTCTTCTTCCCATGTAATATCTTCCATGTCTCTACTTTTCCAGGTGACCTTAACATAATAGATATCTCGGTTGCGTAGTCGTTGAACCTTTCGGCTGGTGATTTCAGTTGGTGTTACTTCGAATGTCAAATCATCAGTCAAATCCGGTAAATCTACTGTCAAAACGTACGTTGGATCCTTGACATACTTCTTCAATAGAGAAATATGAAATACGTCATGCACACTTGACATAGATGGTGGTAGTGCTAACTGATAAGCCACTTTCCCACGCTTAACTAAAATCTCATACGGCCCGACATATCTTGGACTTAGTTTCCCTTTTTGTCCGAACCTTTTCAATCCACGCATAGGCGATACCTTCAAAAATACTTTATCACCTACAGCGAACTCCAGGTCTCTGCGTCGAGTATCTGCATATTGCTTCTGACGGTTCTGAAATGTTGTCACTCTTTCCTTGATAATGTCGACCACTCGACAAGTCTCTTCAATAAATTCTGGTCCAACAATACTACGTTCTCCAACTTCATTCCAAAATCAAAGAGTTCGACACTTTCTGCCATACAGTGCTTCATAGGGTGACATCTATATAGTAGCTTGATAGCTATTGTTATAAGCGAACTCAATCAGTGGTAATCTTTCAACCCATGATCCCTTGAAGTCAATTACACATGCTCGTAGCATATCTTCTAAAATCTGGATTGTACGCTCTGACTGTCCATCTGTCTGTGGGTGGAATGCAGTACTAAACTTCAATGTTGTACCCATAGCCTTTTGCAATCCCTCCCAAAACTTAGAAGTAAATCGTGGATCTCTATCGGACACAATGCTCTCTGGTACACTGTGTAATCGAACAATATTATCCACATATAGCTTTGCTAACCTTTCCAGTATATACTGAGGTAGTATCGGTATGAAGCGAGCTATTTTAGTCAGACGCTCTACAATCACCCAACCTGCGTCAACTACTCGAGCAGTCAGTGGTAACCCCATGACGAAGTCCATAGTGATGCAGTCCCATTTCCATGCAGGTTCCGGTAACGGCAGTAACAATCCTGCGGGTCTTTGTCATTCAGCCTTTACTTTCTAACAATTTAGGCATTGAGACACGAACTTAGCGACATCTGTTTTCATTCCTCTCCACGAATATAGTTTCTTTAGATCATGATACATTTTTGTACTTCCAGGATGTATCGAATAGATGGTGGTATGGGCTTCTTTCATCAATCGGTGTCTAATGTCCACACTTTTTGTTTCAAGTACACATATTCTTCCTTTGTACTTCAGTTCCTTTTCTTCGTCCAAGGTGAACTCAGGGTTAGTCCTACCTTTCTCGATATCTTCTTGTACTGTTCTCAGATAAGGATCTGATTTGATAGCTGTCTTCACTTCATCCATTATATCCGGTATAATTTTCAATGCCGCGAACATATTTGAAAACCGATGAATAAACCCTTGGTTGGCTGATCCATCCGTTGTATCTATCACATATTACTCATTGCCATGATTGAATACCATTCCGGTAGTACATATAGCTGCAGTTGTACTAACCTCCCCTTGAGATTTTATCATCGCCTTTCTGCTCAACGCATCCGCTACTACATTAGCTTTCCCTGGATGAGACTGGATATCACAATCATAGTCTTTCAATAGTTTCAGCCATCTTATTTGCCTCATATTCAACTCCTTCTGATTAAATAAATAAGTAAGACTCTTATGCTCTGACTAAATCTGGAATTTCTCTCCGTATAGGTAATGTCTCCAAATCTTGACAGCATGTACTACTGCTGCTAACTCCAAATCATGGGTGGAATAATTTTTCTCATGTGTCTTCAACTGTCTTGAGGCATAAGCAATTACTTGTTCTCCTTGCATAAGCACACATCCTAATCCCAGTCCTAACGCATCAGTGTATAGGGTAAATGGCTGTCTGGGAACGAGAATAGTCAAAATCGGAGCGGATATCAATCTGGTCTTCAAGGTCTGGAAGCTCTTCTCACATTTATCCATCCACATAAACTTTTCACCTTTCTTAGTCAAACTGGTGAGAGGTACGGTAATCCGAGAATAGTCTTCTACAAATATCCGATAATTACCAACGAGACCCAAAAAACTTCTAATTTCTGTAAAGCACTTTGGTGCTTCCCACTTTACAATAGCCTCGATCTTGTTGGGGTCCACTTTAATTCCTTCAGCGGATACTACATGGCCTAGGAAGGCGACTTCACTTAACCAAAACTCACACTTGGTAAATTTAGCATATAACTTCTCATTCCTTAAATGTTGTAGGGCGGCGTTTAGGTTCTTGATATGGATTTCTTTGTCCTTAGAATATACCAATATATCATCAATAAATACAATAACTGACGTATCCAACATATCGTGGAAGACCCGGTTCATAAGTTCCATAAAAGTTGCTGGTGCTATTGTTAATCCAAAAGACATGACCAAGAATTCATAATGTCCATATCTGGTCCTGAAAGCTGTCTTAGGAATATCACCCTCTTTAATCTTCAACTGATGATAGCCTGACCGAAGATCGATCTTAGAAAATACCTTTGCTCCTTGCAACTGATCGAACAAGTCATCGATCCGAGGTAGTGGATATCGATTCTTGATTGTCAGTTTATTAAACTCCCGATAGTCGATACATAATCGAACGCTTCTGTCCTTCTTCTTTACGAATAATACCGGTGATCCCCATGGTGATATACTGGGTCGAATATAACCCTTGTCCAGCAGTTCCTGTAGTTGCACTTTCAATTCCTTCAGTTCTGTAGGAGCCATTCTATACTGGTGCGGCTCCAGGTATAAAATCTATCACAAACTCTATGGCTCGGTCGGGTGGTAATCCTGGTAGTTCCTCTGGAAATACGTCAGGATAGTCCCGCACGGCATCAATATCTTCCATTCGTGGTGCTTCCTTGGTTAGGTCGACCACTGATATTAGATACCCAACTGCCCCTTTCTCAAGGCACTTCTTAGCCTTTAGTGCTGAGAGTATGAGCTTGCGTTTATGGGGCAGTTTGGTTCTCGCAAAACTAAATTCTGCTCCTTCTTTGTCTTTAAATGTTAGCTTCTTTTCGGCGCATTATAGGTTCGCAGAATGCCGAGCTAACCAGTCCATTCCCAAGATGACGTCAAAGTTTGCCATCTCCAGTTGGATCAATACTGCATCTAAGATTTTCTCGCCAATGAGAACTGGACATGGTCCATAACCTTTCTCTAATTCCACCTCTAACCCCATCGGTGACCGTACAAGTAGTTTGTAGTCCAATGTTTTGATGGGTAATTTCAGCTTCTTTCTGAATGACACAGATATAAAGGAATGAGTAGCTCCTGAATCAAAGAGTACTCTGGTGGGTACGCCATTTATAGGTACGATACCTGTGATTTATTTTGCTTAGTCTACATGCTCATACAATGTAATTATAACTTAAAAAGGTTTCAGTCATACCTGTGACCACATCGGGTGATGCGGCAGCATCCTCGGATGTAACAGCATAAACCCGTTCTTGATGTAGCTGTTTCCTGGGCTTAGGACACCTCCCTTCCCATATGCCCCGCTTGATTGCAGTTATAACATTTTGGACCTTCAGAATTTGGCTTTGGTTGCTGTTGAGTTACTGGGGTAGTCTTGGGTGCAGCAGTAAAGCCTTGAGCACGGAAGGGTTTGAATATCTTGTTGTCCCCTCCGTTATAAGCATTTTCAGCTGGCCTTTTTATACCCCTGTTCTGTGTAAAATAACTCTCCTTCTGGCTCGATTCTATAACTCGAGCAATTTGAACTGCTTCATTATATACCTTCTTTTCCAAGCCTAGAACATGCTCTCTGATGCTTCCTCTAAGCCCCGTGACAAACCTACGGGTCTTAGTGTTTTCTTCTTGCATACTAAGTGGTGCAAAGAAACACAGCTCCTCATAACACAGTTGATATGCATCCATCGACATCTGGCCCTGATATAAACTCAGGAACTCCTTCTCCATAGCATCTCTGAAGCTTCGGGGAAAATACTTCTCAAAGAACGTTTTTCTATAAATAGCCCAAGTCAATAGGGCGTGCTTGGTCAGTAGATATGCCCTGGTAGATTTCCACCAATGATGTGTATCGCCTTCCAGCATGAAGGTGGCACATAACACCTTTTCTTCTTCTGTGATAGTCATCATGAGAAAGTTTCTCTCCATCTCGTCGATCCAGTGTGCTGGCCATAACAGATCAGATGGTTTACCGTTAAATTCCATGGGCTTCATCTTCAAAAATCTCTCAACCAGTCGAGAGTGATCCATCTGATTGTGGGGGTATGCCCCAAACATAGGTTGTGGATATTGATAATTAACTTGAGCTGCTTCCGGACCTGGTACTGGAATTTGTGCAGCTGGTGATTGAGGTATTTGAGGTGCTGGGTGGTTACCCACCGGTGCTGCACTGGCTTGTCCAGTCTGCATGGGTGTAGCATGTGCGGCCTGGAACATAATCCCCATTGCAACTTGCATTTGTGCTTGTGTGTATTGCATCTGTTGTAGCTGTTGTGCTAGATCCATTACCACGGTTGCCAACTCCGGTGGTGGAGGTGGCAAGTTGGTAGGATTTGCCTGGTCTGAATTTTACAACCTTCGGATTTCCCTGGGAGTATATATTTTCTTGGCTAGTTTCCTCCACAGGTGGTGGTGGAACTACGTTTCAGCTTTGCCTGGTCACTCTACGCCCAGACATATTTCCTCCTGAGATTGGTGGTGCCTGAAAATCATCAAAATAGGTGAGACAATCATTTATACAACATGTAGGCATGCTAACCGATGTAAAATTTCAAAATTTTCAGCTCATTCTATGAAAAATACTTGTCTTTTCTATGCAGGGTCGATGGTGGGGGTCGATGGTAGGTCTGACCCTCAGTGTCCGACCCTAGGAATGACCTGTTCTTCCTGAGAGCTGAGGGTCGATGGAGGGTCGATCTGAGGGTCGATGATCCTGTTTGAATTGTCCGACCCTCATACCAAAAATCAGACCTTTAAGATCCGATTCTGGGTTCATTCTCTATTATTTCCCTCCCGTTTCGACTCGTCTCTCGCCTCTGAGTTGCTACAGTGCCACTACGCTATTTTGGTCAGTTTGGATCCGTGTTTCGTCGTCCACGTCATCCCTACAGGTATGCATTTCTCATTTTTACCTGTTTTTAGGTTTCCATTTCTAGGTTTTGGTCATTTTAACTAGTATTTTTCAAATTAAACATTTTCCAACCGTAAAAATTCAATTTTTATTGGGGGCTTTTGTTATTGGTGTCTCGAGGAATGAAAGCCCTCAAAAATATTTGTGTTTCATCGGTTGGTTATCGAGAAACTTGGATTTTTGCTCTTTTTGTCCTAATTTGTCGAAATTTTTGATTTCTCGCAATTTCTTCAAATTGGACTTCATTAGCTAGAATTTCCTACCGTCTGAGTGTTGTAGAATATATTGGAACCTACGTAAGTCCTCATACTCACGTGTATGGGTGACAAGTGAGGCTTTTGGCCAACTTACGCTGTTATAATGTCAAATTTTGGATTTTTATCCTATTAACTCATTATCTGTTTTTCTTTCCTATTTGGCAGATACCATGGCTCGTACCAAGGTACCCAGAGTTCGTGATCCACTTTGCTTCCGCTCCAACGAAGCCGAGACACATTATTCCCACTACACTCGTAAGAAGGTAGAGGGTGGTCGTATGGTCAACTTGGCTGAGTTAGCCTTGTTCAACGTGGAGAGGGCCTTTGGTGATATGGGGTGGCTCCCTGTCATCACCTACGACGCTTGCACATGCTTGGATTTAGTGTGACAGTTTTATTGTAATCTCCAGGTGGTGGGGGATTACAATGATGTGGATATGGGTCACGAGCTACGCATCACTAGCTATGTCAAGGGGGTGAACATTTCATTCGATTATCGGCAACTGGCCGACCTACTGGGCATTCCCTATGATGGTCCCATGGTTTACTGTGCTCCTGGAGAGCCCCAGTTTGTTTCCATAGAGATGAGGGCTGAGATTGATAGTCAGCTACTACGACCTGATCGCTGGCAAATGAGAGCTTGCCATATGCGTCCTGCTCCACGGGTCTTTGCAAGATTATCCAGCATAATCTGATTCCACAGAGTGGCCATTACGAGAGGGTTTCTCAGCTGACCCAGTATCTTTTGTACAGTATTTTCACTAGACAGCCCGTCTGCCTTCCTTACATCATCATGCGGACTATGATCAGTGCCACATTGCCCAGTCATAAGGGTAATCTACCCTATGGACGTATCATCACTGTTCTGCTTACTCGCCTGGGGGTTGATTTAGTGGATGAGAAGATCCAGAAGAAAACCTTATCGTCGCCTCTAGATTGGGAGGCTATCTGCAAGATGGGTATGCAGGATGCCCAAGTCAGTAACGAGGAGAGGAATGAGATGGTGCGCACTTACACTCATATCAAGATTGCTGACGTTGAGGTAGCTACTGCCGTTAAGTTCATGCGGATCCTACCGATGACGATGACCGCATGTATATTGATGTCGACTCGATACCACCGCCTTCACCCACGCATGCGGCTGGAGCTGGTACTTTCTTTGCGGCGGGTCCTGCACCTGAGACTGGTCCTTCTCATGCGGCTGGTCCTTCAGGCCCACCTTCTGATATGATGGAGATGTGGCATGAGATCAGAGAGGATCAGCGCAGATCTGATCTGAGGATGGAGGAGCTTCTAGACGCCCAGCACCGGACTGATCAACGGGTGGCTGATCTCACAGCTAGTCTTCAGGCTACTCAAACTCAGGTGTCCTGGTTGACAAGAGTCTATGCCGAGGACTATGACAGAGACCGCGAGGCATCGCCTCCTCCTTTACCTCCAGCTTCTTGATTGTATTTATTTTCTTTGTACTACAGAGTAACTGTCCGAGTTGTGGACTATACTCTGCTTTAGTTTAGTTATGTATATACGTTTGTTGCTCTCTCATTGTATGTAAAATTGTTTCCCCTTTAATAGATGCATTATTCTCTTTTTAAATTTGGTCTCAACCATCACTTGTGCTTATTGTGTGTTAATATTATTGTTTTTACTTTTATCCTATCTCAGTTCACAATTGTCTTGAATGTATGCTAGTTCAGCGGACAAGGCCTGAGATGCTCTGATACCAAGTTGTCACACCCCAATTCCGTACACTTCAGAATGGTGTGATGAACCGCTAACAAACCAATGGTTCAACCAAGATCTCAAGTAGGCTGTATCCGTGTTATCTAAACTCCATACATCTGAACTGAGAATCTACTGTGATATTAATATTTAAATAGAAAATCATTGTGCATCAACTAAGACATAAATAAGTATCAAATACATGTCTTTAATAAATCCAAATAAAGAAAACTGAAAATCTAATCGAATACACATGAGTTGCACTCGCAAGAGGAGTCATGCGTATCCACTTCAGCTTCAACTTCCATCGCCGCTACGTTCCCGTACGCTGGAGCATTTACATAGTCTTCAACGGTATAACCTACATCATCAACTAAAAATATTCGACGTCGAGGGGTAAGCACACATCATGGCTCAGTGAGCAAACAAAACAATGCAACAGTACATATGCATGCAATCAATTCATATCTTTGGTCTGGTTTATAGTTTGCAATGCGCAATAGAAAGGTTGGGTGGTCAAAGGTTAACGTTTATTGACCCCGCCTCTATACACAGGGTGTGGAAGTCCGCCCAAAAGTTAACGTTTATTGTCGTCCCCATCCACCCTAATCAAGAACATTATACAACAAAGGTTAACGTTTATTGTTGTATAGTGCCATACCAACACGTAAGCCCCTGCTGGCGAGGGCTTGCAAACTGGGCTCGCAACTAACCAATCCTAATGCCAAACAGTGTATCCAAGGCCTCACCCTAGCATCCCTCAGAATGTCCATAGAGATAGAGCTAAAGTCCCCCGGTAGAGTCAGAGATTACAAGGACGGAGACCACCTCCCCTGATGCTCTACGACATAATAATTCTGCTAAAGTAATGGCGATACGACGATGTTAATGCACAAGACATGAGTTAGAGATAGAGCTAAAGTGCTGAAACCCGCCAAAGATTAATGTTTATTGGCGTTCTCATCACACCTCCCCTGATACTCGCTCGCAACAAATACACCAACCATACACATATTTTCACATGCATATTCTTATCATCATCATCACCATGTTATAAGCAATAAAGTAAATATGCATGAACAAGTAATAAAAATATTGGATGACATGTTGTATGCACATTACAAACATATTCGCATAGAATCAAGCATAGCATTAGACTCAAGAAAAGAGAAAACAGTTTGTTATTAACCAATTAGTTTAGAGTTTTGTTTCCTCACCTTAGCTTGCTAATAGATACTCTTCCAAGCTTTAAAATCACCTTTATAATGTTATTATATTGCTAGAAGTCCTAACAAAGTCGATAAAATTTAATTATAATTTATTCTAATTTTTAAAACCATTCTGTTAACTGAGGGTCGGAGGTAGAGTCGGAGTCATGATCGACCCTGGGTGCGACCCTCCCCAAATCTGGACTTCCTGAACCCTGAGGGTCGATACTCAGGATCACATAGGGTCGGATGGTCATCGACCCTCTGTGCAACCCTCAGTGGTTTTTGGTCAATTTTCCTCCTTTTTGTCCATTCCTCGTGTTTGGGGTCCTATGGCTTGCTCCTACAGTCCATTCAACATGCATTCCATGGTCTAGAACCATGAATCATCCACCTATATAGCTTTCATGTATTCTCCCATGGTTTTCCATGAAAACCTAACCATGGGTTGATGGTTTGGGTTTCTCCGAGATCACACTCTCATCATTATCTAACCTAAGGCCTATAGAAACTCATAGAATTAGTATCCATACCTGAGAAGAACACTCCTTCTCTGCAACTCTTTTCCTTTTGCTTTCTTCTCTACCTTGTTTCTCTTCTTCTTCTCTTCCTTCTCTTCTCTTTCTCTCAATTCAATTAGGGTTGTAAAAGGAGTAAAAGAGGCTTAGGGACGTCCTTTAAATAGAGTAGAAACATCCTAAAATAAGTCCCTTTGAGATTAGGAAAGAATCCCAATCGAAATTATGGAAATTTCCTAATTTTAGTTTCGGCGGCAACTGAGGGTCGATGGGAGGGTCGATGATCCGGTCCACCCTAGGTTTCCTAAAGTGTTCGACCCTCCCTGTAAAACAGGGGGTCTGACTTTCTGTCTTGGGGGGGTCCGACCCTCCCTTGCTGGGCATGCGACCCTCCCCCTAATTTAAGTGTTTTTGGATCGATTTGATACCTGGGATCATGATCTCCTTCACACCCTTGGTCCATTTGACTTAACCTTGACGGGTAAACCTGGTTCAAGGTGATAAGACCGGGTTAGTTTGATACGGGTCTTACAACCAATACTTCCACTGATGCCCTACCCATACCAACACGTAAAACCCTATTGACGAGGGCTTGCAAACTAGGCTCGCAACTAACCAATTCTAATGCCAAATAGTGTATCCAATGCCTCACCCCAGCTTCCCTCAATACGTCCATAGAGATAGGGCTAAGGCCCACCGACAAAGTCAAAGACCACACGATCTGAGACCACCTCCCCTGATACCCTTCGAGTAATAGTTCTACTAAGGTAATGACGATACGACGATGTTAGTAAACAAGACTTAAGTAGAGATAGAGCTAGAGTCTGGTGATGAGGACAAAGACCACCATGCCACGTCCTCCCCCTGATGCTCCATTCGCATCCAACACACCAACCACACACATACATTCACATGCCTATTCCTAGCTGTAAGATCCGCACGCCACGAACCCGGCCTAACCTTACATTTCGTGTCGGGACCCGTCTACATATCATGGTCGAGCCAAGTGGATTAAGTGTGTGAAGAAACCCAAGACCCAATATGAAAATTTACCCAAAAACATTCAAAATGAGGGTAGGGTCGCATGTTTTAATAGGCAGGTCCGACCCTCCCATCGACCCTCACCATCGACCCTAAACCATGGGTCGCAGGGTCTATGAGTTGTCCGACCCTCCCATCGACCCTCGGCATTCGGGAAAAACAGCACGAACCGAAAATTGAGAAACCTTCCTAATTTCGATTGGAACCTTTCCTAAACTCGATGGGACTTATTTTGGGAGGTTTTGCCCTATAAATAGGACGTCCCTAAGCCTCTTTCACTCCTTTTACAACCCTAATTGGATTGAGAGAAAGAGAAGAGAAGGAAGAGAAGAAGAGAAGGAAAACTTGAAGAAAAGGCTAAGGAAGAAGAGGAAATTCAGAGGAAACTCTGAATCTCAGCAAACCTAAGGTATGAATACATTCCCCATGATTTATTTAAGACTTTAGAATGATTTATGAAGAGGGTATGACTTAGAAGAAACCCAAACCATCAATCCATGGCTAGGTTTTCATGGAAAACCATAGAAGAGATCATTAAAACCATGTAGGTGAATAAAGTATAGTTCTAAACCATAGAACAAGTATAAAATGGATTGTGGAAGTAAGCCATAGGACCCAACTATGAAAGAGAAAATGAAATCTGATATTTTTGACTCAAACCATGGAGGGTCGCACCTAGGGTCGATGGCAGATCCGACCCTAGCATCGACCCTCAGTGTTCGGGAAGTTCAGATTAGGGGGAGGGTCGCACCCAGGGACGATCAGGACTCTGACCCTACTTCCAACCCTCAGTTTACAGAATGGTTTTTAAATTCAGAATTAATGCTAATTAAATTCTATCGACTTTGTTAGGTCTTCTAGCAATATAATAACATTATAAAGGTAATTCTAAAGCTTGGAAAAGTATCTATTAGCAAGCTAAGGTGAGGAACCAGAACTCCAAATTAAATTGGTTAATAACAAACTGTTTTCTATTTTCTTGAGTCCTATGCCATGCTTGATTCTATGCGAATATGTTTGTAATCTGCATACAGCATGCCATCCAATATTTCTATTACTTGTTCATGCATATTTACTTTATTGTTTATAACATGATGATGATGATGATGATAGGAATAGGCATGTGCTTGTATGTGTGTGGCTAATGTGCTTGATGCGAGCGAGTATCAGGGGAGGTGTGATGAGAACGTCAATAAACGTTAACCTTTGGCGGGTCTTAGCACTTTAGCTCTATCTCTAACTCAAGTCTTGTGCATTGGCATCGTCGTATCGCCATTACTTTAACAGAACTATTATGTCATAGAGTATCAGGGGCGGTGGTCTCGGTCCTTGTAGTCTCTGACTCTACCGGGGGGCCTTAGCTCTATCACTATGGGCATTCTGAGGGATGCTGGGGTGAGGCCTTGGATACACTTTTTGGCATTAGGATTGGTTAGTTGCGAGCCCAGTTTGCAGCCCTCGCTAATAGAGGCTTACGTGTTGGTATGGCACTATATAGCAATAAACATAATCTTTGTTAGATAATGTTCATGATTGGGTGCATGTGAGTTGACGATAAACGTGATCTTCGGGTAACGTCACACACTCGTGTATAGAGGGAGTCAATAAACGTGACCTTTGACTACCTAAACCTTTCTATTGCATACTGTAAACTTATATACCAGACCAAAGATATAAATTGATTTTTGCATACATATGTATTGTTGCATTTTTTTGGCTACTCACTGAGCCGTAATGTGTGCTCACCCCTCGACGTCGAATACTTTTAGTTGATGATGCAGGTTATACCGTTAAAGACTATGTGAATGTGTCTGCGTACGGGAACGTGGCAGCGATGGAAGTTGAAGCTGAAGTGGATACACACGACTCCTCTTACGAGTGCAACTCGTGTGTATTTGATTAGATATTTTATAGGTTTCTTTATTGGATTTATTAAGACATGTATTTGATAATTAATTATGTCTTAGTTGGAAACAGAATAATTTGCTATTAAATTATTAATATCATTTTAGTTTCTAAGTTCATGTTATTATAATACTTCTGTTATTGTGTATTTACTCTGATTATGATTATGGATGTGTGTAAGTTTGGATAACGCGGGGATAGCCTATTTGAGATCCTGGTTGAACTGTTGGTTTATTAGCGGTTCATCACACCATTCTGAATAGTGCGAAATTGGGGTGTGCCAACTTGGTATCAGAGCATCTCGTAGGCCTTACCCATTAAACCTGAATACTTCCATTGGAGTCAATGAACTGAGTTAGGATAAATTAAAAGCTTTAATACAAACAAATCATAAGCACCTATGTTGGTTGAGACAGAACTTAAACAAGACAATAACGTACATATAAAAGGTGGAACCATATATATACACTCACACAGAAAGAGAAGACCAAAAATTATCCTAATAAACAAATAATTTAGGGTATTATCTATAAGTTGGGTAGTTATCCAAGTATACAAGGATATAGTACAGTAGCAAGAAGGGAGCTTCTGTAAAGCAGAAAATTGGAATACCGAGTTGGTACTCACAAAATGTGAAACTCGATGTAGGACAGAGGAAGAAGGAAAATGGCTAGTAATGCCAAAACCCCTGTAGAGATAAAGGAAAAGATCTCGGGCTAAATCCAAACAGAGATAAGAGGATTATGGCCATATAACTGGATATGTTTATATAGGATGCGGTGCATTATTGATTTACTCTTATGATTATAGAGGATGCACATACCAGATTTTAATTTCTCGGGCCTTGACAGGATACCTTCTTGATTTAACCTGTCAATTGGAGTTATAGATATTGTTTCTTTAGTATTAGTCCTGATTATACCAATCTGAACCATTCTCATGATCAACAACATGAACAGAGATATGAACTGAATGAATAGTTAAATATTTAATCGGGTTTAGCGTACATCTTCTGATTTATACCTAATTTATTGATGTATGAAATTTTTCTCCAGATTATGCCTGATTTACTGATGTGTGAAATCTTTCTCTAGATTTACTCCTGTAGTGCCTCGACCAATGGCATTATATACTTGATAGAACCTGTAACCATGAGGTTAAGAACTGTAGAACCTCTATTTTCATATATTTGGGCCACCGTGCAACCTAACGACCTTTGGATGCCGGTTGGATTACCACAGATTTACTCCTGATCCTTTAAACCTAGGTTCACTAGATAAAGCAAGTATTGCCATTATGCTAAATTAAAAGAAGAAAATGAATTTTTTTGGACAAACATTCTGAATTATAGACTCCCTGATCATTATTGATAAAGATGTGTAGTGATAATGGAATTATTGGAAGAAAGATGATTGGATTCAGATTAAATGCTATAGCCAATGAAACTCAGATGAAGTGATAGAGAATTTGTTTTGAGATTGATAAATGGATGGATATGAATCATGTCTATAAAAGAGTGCATGAGAAAATGTGGGAACTATTAAGAGTAGCTAGTAAAGAAAAAGATAGCACCCTAGTAGAGTTAAAGATGGCTATATCAATATGAATTTTGACAACGTAGAATATTCCTAAAGGCAAATTTAAGAGTGGATACAAGGATAAAGTCATGGCATAAGTAGTACTCGATTTAATATAATGATAATTGAGTTATGCTCAATGTTGAGGGATATGATTAAGTAAAGACCAAAAGAGTTTGGCTGAATTAATGAATTTTGAGCATATTCCCTAATGCTTAGACTTGGGATATGTAATGAGTAAATAGTCAAAAGATGCTTTTTGAGATATATATATATATATATATATATATATATATATATATATATATATATATATAGAATGATAAAAGGAGGTGTGAGCTAATGAGCTTTTTGGAATATATGAGATTTCAAGCAATAGTCTTTGAAAAACTAAGAGAGAAAGGAACTACATGAGCTCTTAAGACCTTACATCAGATTTTGCTAGTTCAAGCACTTTTGGCCTAAATGTTGTATTAGATGAGTGTTATGAATAATGTCCAAATAGTATGGATGGATGAAATTTGGACGTAACCTAAATAAACATGAGATGGCAGACTTTGACGTCATCTTGGGAATAGATTGGTTGTCTCAACACTCTACAAAGTGATTATGGGCATAGAAAAGGTTGTCATTCAAGAATAAAAATGGTATATAATTTGGTTTTATTGGAGGCATATTGCCTAGTAAGCAGAAGTTGATCCTCTCTATGCTAAGGGCGAAGAGATGCCTTGAAGAGTAATGAGTTGAATATATGGTATCTGCGGTACACGTTACCAAAGAAGCATCACAGATGGAAGGTATTGATATGATGCATAAGTTCTCGATGTGTTCTAGGAGACTTACCTAGGTTACCATCTGATCATGCGACCGAGTTCGTCATCGACTTGTTACCAAGGATGATACTTGTGTCAAAGGCACCTGTAGAGTAGCTCCTACGGAGTTGAAGAAATTGAGACTCAACTACAAGAGTTATTAGACAAGGGTTATAATCGGCTAAGTATTGCATCATGGGAAGCGCCAATGCAATTCGTGAAGAAAAAGGATGGTAGTGTTGTCTGCGTATAAACTGCCGAGAATTTAACAAGCTCACGAACAAGAATTGATATTCACAACCTCAGATTGATGACTTGTTTAAACAGTTGCAAGGAGCAAAGGTATTTGCTTCAGTCAATATATCGTCAGCTGAAGAATTTTGGACAGAAATATCTCGAAGATAGCTTTTAGAATCGGGATTGGACATTATGAGTTCTCGATTATGATTAATGGATTTTATGGAGCTAATAAACTGGGTGTTTCATGATATATTGGACACGTCGGTCATAGTTTTCATAGATGATATTTGGTTTATTCTAAGAATGAAGCAACTCATACAACGGATCTTAGAACAGCTTCACAACAGGTGAGAAGTGAAAAGCTTCATGTCAAGTCCAAGAAACATGAGACATGACAAAACAAAATGATCTTCTTGGATCACGTAGCATCATATAAAGGGATTAAAGTGGACCCTATTCAGATAGAAGCAATTGTATGGAATATTACGAAGATCAGAAGTTTCTTGGATTTAGCTGGTTATTACTGACAATTTTGGAGGACCACTCTAAGATCGCAAAACCTCTTACCAAGCTAACCAGGAAGGGAGAGGAGTTTAATTTGACTGAAAAGGATGAAGAATATTTTTAAATTCTAAAGTAAGATTGATATCAGCTCCCATCTTCATCGTTTCGGCACCAGGGAAACCTTTTACCCTATCCATTGGAGCATTCAGATTGGATCTAGGATGCGGGTTGATGTATGGTAAATAAGCGATTTCATATGCTTTAAGAAAACTGAAAGAGCATGAGAAGAGTTACCCAACTCATGATTGGAGTAGACAATTGTGATTCATGCAATCAAGACTTGGAGACATTATTTAAACAGAGAGGAATTTTAGATTAGATCGGATTACAAGTGTTTTATTTATCTCTTCATTAGAAAGAGTTGAACATGAGGATAAGGAGATGGTTTGGAATACTTGAAGGATTAAGACTGCGATATTCAATGTCACCCGAGGAAGGCTAGTGAAGTAACTAAGACCTTAAGCAAAAAGGGAATTATGAAGTCCAAGGAAGGACCCAGTATAAATGCTGCCTTATGTTCCGCAGCAACAGATTCAGATTTGGAAGAAGAATAACTTATAATAGAAGCTAGTGATGATCCAATTGAGAAAGAATTTATGGATGAACTTATGGAGCAATAATTCGGCTACGTTTGTGGCATTAAAGATCATCTCTAAATTGATGGATTAAGTAAAAGTAGAAATTTTTTTAGATTTGTATATAAGAACAATGCAAGAAGATTTAGAGAAAGAAAAATCCAAACCTAACTTACTTTGGATGCGGAGACGGTACTCAGATACAAAGGTAGATTCTGAATACCTGAAGATAAAGACTCGGATATCATGAAGAGGATAATGATAAGGGCCCATTGTACTCAATATTCAGGACATACTGGAGTACCAATATGTATCATGACCTGAAGAGATTGTACTAATAAAGAGGACTGATAACAAATGTGGTTTAGTGCGTGTTCCAGTGTCTGAATTATTAGCAAGTAAAGGCTGGAGGACAAAGACCAACATGGCTTACAACAACAACTATTGGAACCAGTTTGAAAGTAGAACTGCATTACAATTAACTATGTCACTGATTTGCCACTGACCACTGATCGGTTGACCTAGTTTGGGTGATTGTTGATCGCGTTATGAAGATAGCTCATTCCATTGCTATACGACCTCGGTATGCTTTGGAGTGACTAACTAAGCTATATATGGATAATATTGCCAGATTGAATGGTATGCATGAGAGCTTAGTATCGGGCAAAGGCTTATGCCTTATTTCGAAATTTTGGGAGGATCTACAGAAGACAATGGGGACAAAGTTGAAGTTTAGTACCGCACTTTACCTTAAATCGACGGACAGTCGGGGCAGACTATAGAAATCCTAAGAGATATGCCCCGAGTTTATGAAATTGATTTCAAGGAACTTGAGTTGAGAAGTTACCGTGAATTGAAGTTGTTATTAAGCTACTATGTAAATGTCACCTATCAAGCATGGTACGGCAGAAATGTCAAATTCCTCTATTTTGGAATAAAGTTGGTGAATGAAGAATTTTGGAAACCTAACTCTAATGAAGAAAACTATCTAGTGGCAAACAAGATCAAAGAAAAGGGGCAGGATAGCTCAAGATGTTAGAAGAGACACCAAGACCTTGAGTTCGCCATAAGGGACAAATGTTTTTGAAGATATCATTTATGCATAGTTTGAAACGATTAAACAAGAAGGGAAAGTCATAATTTATATATGTGTTGGATCTTATAAACGTTGGGGAGACGTAGAAAAGTTGCATATCAATTAGCGTTACAGCTATCCATGTCTAGTGCGCATGATGTATTTCGTGTGTCATTGTTGAAGAAGTACATTAAAGATCCATATTAAAGGTATTGACCACGGAATCACTGGATTAGATAGAATGTTTAACTATTGAAGTGGTACCAGCCTAGTTCACTAGTGGAAAGGTACAATGTTTCCAAAGCTGGGATAATTATTATGTGAAGGTAACCTGGCAAAGACAATACGTGGATAAGAGTGCATAGGAGGAAGAAGATGCAATGCGGAAATAGAATTTTCACCTATTGACTCCGAAGTAAATTCAAAATTTTGAGGACAAAATTTATTTTAAGGATGGGGGAGTTGTAAGATTCATTCAAATTTTGAAGACAAAATTCATTTAAGGATGGGGGAGTTGTAAGATCCGTACTTTCAAATTTCGATGACGAAATTTCTTTTAAGGGTGGTGGAGTTGTAAGACCCGCACGCCACGAACCCGGCCTAACCATACATTTCATATCGGGACCCATCTACATATCATGGTCGAGCCAAGTGGACTAAGTGTGAGAAGAAACCCAAGACTCAATATGAAAATTTACCCAAAAACAGTCAAAATGAGGGTAGGGTCGCATGTTTTAACAGGCAGGTCTGACCCTCCCATCGACCCTCACCATCGACCCTCAGCCATGGGTCATAGGGTCTATGAGTTGTCCGACCCTCCCATCGACCCTCGGCATTCGGGAAAAACAGCACGAACCAAAAATTGAGAAACCTTCCTAATTTCGATTGGAACCTTTCTTAAACTCAATGGGACTTATTTTGGGAGGTTTTTCCCTATAAATAGGACGTCCCTAAGCCTCTTTCACTCCTTTTACAACCCTAATTAGATTGAGAGAAAGAGAAGAGAAGGAAGAGAAGAAGAGAAGGAAAACTTGAAGAAAAGGCTAAGGAAGTAGAGGAAATTCAGAGGAAACTCTGAATCTCTGCAAACCTAAGGTATGAATACATTCCCCGTGATTTATTTAAGACTTTAGAATGATTTATGAAGAGGGTATGACTTAGAAGAAACCCAAACCATCAATCCATGGCTAGGTTTTCATGGAAAACCATGGAGGAGATCATTAAAACCATGTAGGTGAATAAAGTATAATTCTAAACCATAGAACATGTATAGAATGGATTGTGGAAGTAAGCCATCGGACCCAACCATGAAAGAGAAAATGGAATCTGATATTTTTGACTCAAACCATGGAGGGTCGCACCTAGGGTCGATGGCAGATCCGACCCTAGCATCAACCCTCAGTGTTCGGGAAGTTCAGATTAGGGGGAGGGTCGCACCCAGGGTCGATCAGGACTCCGACCCTACCTCCGACCCTCAGTTTACAGAATGGTTTTTAAATTCAGAATTAATGCTAATTAAATTCTATCGACTTTGTTAGGTCTTCTAGCAATATAATAACATTATAAAGGTGATTCTTAAGCTTGGAAAAGTATCTATTAGCAAGCAAAGGTGAGGAACCAGAACTCCAAATTAAATTGGTTAATAACAAACTGTTTTCTATTTTCTTGAGTCCTATGCCATGCTTGATTCTATGCGAATATGTTTGTAATGTGCATACAACATGCCATCTAATATTTCTATTACTTGTTCATGCATATTTACTTTATTGTTTATAACATGATGATGATGATGATGATAGGAATAGACATGTGCTTGTATGTGTGTGGTTGATGTGCTTGATGCGAGCGAGTATCAGGAGAGGTGTGATGAGAACGTCAATAAACGTTAACCTATGGCGGGTCTCAGCACTTTAGCTCTATCTCTAACTCAATTCTTGTGCATTGGCATCGTCGTATCGCCATTACTTTAGCAGAACTATTATGTCGTAGAGTATCAGGGGAGGTGGTCTCGATCCTTGTAGTCTCTGACTCTACCGAGGGGCCTTAGCTCTATCTCTATGGGAATTCTGAGGGATGCTGGGGTGAGGCCTTGGATACACTTTTTGGCATTAGGATTGGTTAGTTGCGTGCCCAGTTTGTAGCCCTCGCTAACAGGGGCTTATGTGTTGGTATGGCACTATATAGCAATAAACGTAATCTTTGTTATATAATGTTCATGATTGAGTGCATGTGAGTTGACGATAAACGTGATCTTCGGGTAACATCACGCACTCGTGTATAGAGGCGGAGTCAATAAACGTGACCTTTGACTACCTAAACCTTTCTATTGCATACTGCAAACTTATATACCAGACCAAAGATATAAATTGATTTTTGCATGCATATGTATTGTTGCATTGTTTTGGCTACTCATTGAGCCGTGATGTGTGTTCACCCCTCGACGTCGAATACTTTTAGTTGATGATGCAGGTTATACCGTTGAAAACTATGTGAATGCGTCCGCGTACGGGAATGTGGTAGCGATGGAAGCTGAAGCTGAAGTGGATACACATGACTCCTCTTGCAAGTGCAACTCGTGTGTATTTGATTAGATATTTTATAGGTTTCTTTATTGGATTTATTAAGACATGTATTTGCTAATTAATTATGTCTTAGTTGAAAACAGAATAATTTGTTATTAAATTATTAATATCATTTTAATTCTCAGTTCATGTTATTATAAGACTTCCGTTATTGTGTATTTACTCTGATTATGATTATGGATGTGTGTAAGTTTGGATAACGCGGGGATAGCCTATTTTAGATCCTGGTTGAACCGTTGGTTTATTAGCGGTTCATCACACCATTTTGAATAGTGCGGAATTGGGGTGTGACACTAGCATCATCATCATTTTCTTGTTATAAATAAACGGAATTAAATATACATGAATAATAATAATAGGAATATTAGATGACATGTGAGATGCACATTACAAGCATACAAGCATAGAATCAATCATCACATTGGACTCAATAAAAATAAATAGTTTGTTATTAATCAATTAGTTTAGGTCTTGTTCCCTTACCTGTTAGCAATACTCCATCTCCTTCTAAGCCTTGAAATTCTCTTTGAGTTGATTTAACAACCTAAAAGTTATATGAATTTAAGTTAGGGTTCATAAGTGACATGTTATAGTAGTCAAAAATCGAAACAGAGCACTGATAGGTGTCAGATTGGTCTTATGGTCTCATGTTGTACCGATCTTACTGTCTACAGTCGATACCCTATGGTAGCATATGGTGCGACCGTAGCGGGGACCATATGATTTTTGAAATCCTCCCGAATGCCTATGGTCGATCCTTTGGTCATGCTGGTCATGCTATGGTCGACCGTAGCTGTGACCTTGAGATTTTTGGTCACAGACTACATTTGATTTGAGTTCTTCCTAGGTCAATTCTTCTGTTTTTCAATGGGGTTTATTTTAAGGTCATCCTATGGCCATCATTAGTAATTTCTTATCAATCTTAATCATCAAATTCACTCCTTATGGTTCTCCTTGGGATTTTCTCAAGGAAATCACATAGATCATAATAGGTTGATATTGCCTATCTTCCATAGAAGTCTTATTCCTTAGAGTACATCTCCAGAGTTTCATTTCATACATTTGCCTATGATAGAGAGCCAATCTCTTCTCAGCTAATTCTTCTCTTTAGTTTTTTCTTCTTCTCCTTCTCTTCCTTCTCTTCTTTCTCTTTCTTTAGGGTTTATTAATGTTTTAAAAGAGTGAAAAAGGACTGAGGTACATCCTTTATATAGAGAAAAACTCACCATATAAAATTCTCTTTCAATTAGAAAAGCAATCCCTTAGTTTAGGAAAGTTTCTAAAACTCAGAGTCTGATCTAGGGTCTCACGATGGATCATACAGTCGCATAAACCGTCGATCGTGGAGTTTTAGATTTGAGATTTTTGGTTCCCTTCCTTATGGTTGACCATACCTACCCAGGTAGGCGACCTTAGGTATGTTTTCAGTATTTTTAACTCGATTCTCATACCTGGTTTGTATCTATCTTCACACGCTCGGTTCACTTGGTCCGGGAATGATGGGAAGACTTGGCACGACACTGTTAGACCAAGTTAGTGGAGTGAGGGTCTTACAACTCCCCCCTCTTATATAAATTTCATCCTCGAAATTTGCACATACCTTTCGACTCGAATAGGTGAGAATATTTCTTCCACATAGCGTTCTCTTCTTCCCATGTAATTTCTTATACATTTTGGCTTCTCTAAGTAACCTTAACGTAGTAAATGTCACGGTTGTGAAGACGTTGCACCTTTGACTAGTGATCTCAAAAGGTGCTACTTCGAACATCAAATCTTTAGTCAAATCCGGTGGATCCATTGTTAACACGTGTGTTGGATCTCTGACGTACTTCTTCAATTGTGAGACATGGAATACATCGTGTACACTAGACATTGATGGTGGAAGTGCTAACTGATATGCTACTTTTCTACGTCTATCTAGAACTTCATAAGGTCCAATATATCTGGGACACAACTTTCCCTTCTGTCCGAACCTTTTTAAACCATGCATAGGAGATATTTTCAAAAATACCTTATCACCTATGGTGAATTCGAGATCTCTATGTCGATTATCTGCATATTACTTCTGACGGTTCTGAGAAATTCAGACTCTTTCCTTGATAATGTTGACTACTCGACAAGTCTCTTCAACAAACTCTTGTCCAACAATACTCCATTATCCAACTTTGTTCCAAAACAAAGGAGTTCGACATTTCCTACCATACAATGCTTCATAGGGTGACATCTGTATAGTCGTTTGATAGCTGTTGTTATAAGCGAACTCAATCAATGGTAATTTCTCATCCCATGATCCTTCGAAATCAATGACACAAGCTCGAAGCATGTCTTCTAAAATCTGAATAGTACGCTCCGACTGTCCGTCTATCTGAGGATGGAATGGAGTACTAAACTTCAATGTTGTAATCCTTCCCAAAACTTTGAGGTAAAGCGTGGGTCTCTATCGGACACAATGCTTTCAGGTACGCCATGTAATTTGACAATATTATCTACATAAAGCTTTGCTAACCTCTCTAGGGTATACTGAGGTCATATAGCTATAAAACAAGCTATCTTGGTCAAACGATCCACAATCACCCAGACCGCGTCAACTACTCGGGGAGTCAATGGTAACCCGGTGACGAAGTCCATAGTGATGCAGTCCCATTTCCATGCTGGTTCTGGTAGTGGTTGCAACAATCCTGCAGGTCTTTGTCTTTCAGCCTTTACCTACTGACAATTCAAGCATTGAGACACAAATTTAGCTATATCCGCTTTCATTCCTCTCCACCAATATAGTTTCTTCAGATCATGGTACATCTTTGTACTTCCAGGATGTACCGATTAAGCGGTGGTGTGAGCTTCCTTCATCTATCTATGTCTAACATCCAAGTCTTCATTTTCAGGAACACGTACCCTTCCGTTGTATCTTAATACCTTTTCAACGTCCAAGGTGAACTCAGGAGTTGTAAGACCCACACTCCATAAACCCGATCTAAACCTTTAATTCATGTAGTAACAGGTCTTCTAATCATCACCGGGCCAGACGAGACGAGCCGATGACAACCAGGTATGAAAAAGGACCTAAAATATGATATTTTTTCATATCGGTCTATGGTACCGGTTGATGGTACCGGTCGACCGGTATGTCTGCACAGGCAGACTAGTTAGATCCAGAAATGGATCTCTACGGATCCCACTTTCCAAATCTCGAGCCTAAGGACTTTCCTAATGTAAGGAAACTTCTTAAAGGCTATCCTAGTCTATTTAAAGACCCTTAAACCTCCTTAGAACTCTTCTATTGAGCCTCACAAACCCTAGAGAGGAGAAAGAGATCGAAGAAGGAGAAAGAGCTAAGGAAGGAGGGAGAGGAGCCGTTGTTGGCCATTGGACGAAGAACATCATAGTTGTGAACCAACGGTAAGTGCTTGAACTTCTCTCTTAGTTAAGCATTATAGATGATTAATCATGAATTGATCAATACCATGCAAGGTGAGGTATTGTTCTAAAATCCTTAAATTGCCGTCAAACCCTAATATAGTCGATGAACCCTAAATTCGCATTCTAGGTTAAGGATCATCAAAATTAAGACTTGAATGGAACATGAAATAACTCTAACTCGTTGCTCCGGCCTAGAATGTATAGGAGAAACCCTATAACCAATAGGGGGTAACCGACGGAAGGCGAACACCAAGTTGATGGTCTTCTAGAGGCTTACCGATCGACCATACCGGTCACACCATATGCGACCGGTACTGCTACAGGTACCTCTCGGAGACTGGTCTATGAGGGACCGGTCGACCATACCGGTCACACCTTTCTCTACAGTGCTGCAATCGGTGCTTGATACCGGTACTGCGATCGGGTGGCACTGTGAGGAGTGTTTTTGACCTAGTTGGTTTTTCCACCAACGTAAACCCTAAGAAACTAATTTTAATTTAACCCTAACATCATGTAGAACCTTGTGATAACGAGTTTGGATTCTCTGACGTAGAGGAAGCTAGCAATCAAGCGTCAGGTAAGGGAATCGAACCTGAACCCTAATAACTTAATAACAGTAAAACATTGTTAATAATTATGATTCTATGGAATGGTGTTTGTGCATACTCGCAAGTCATCTTCACTTTCAGTTATTATATTGTTCATGCATACTCGCTATGCTAGGGTGTCACTGTTAGACATGTGATTGTTTTCGTTGGTGTGTGGAATGGGAAGGGCCTGGGGTCTGGGATCATTCCTCACACTAGCACCTTTTCGTATCGCTTCTGTCTTAGCATGCTTGGTGCGGATAGGGTATCAGGGGGAGGAAGTGGCACTGTGGTCTCCGATCTTGCCACTAAACTCTAGCCCTGTCTCTATGCCATAGGGAGCTGTGCTGGGATAGGGCCTACTGTGATGGCATATAAGATTGGTTAGTTGCGAGCCTAGTTTGCAAGCCCTTGCCAATAGGGGCTTACGTGTTGGTATGGATAGGGCATCAGGGGAAGTGTTGGCAGTGTGATCCGGATACTTTAGCTCTATCTCTATTCCATGGTGGGTGCATCTGGGATGATAGTGGTGTTTGATCCATTGGGGGGATTTACACACTCATTTATAGAGGTGTGGTAGCCGCCAATCCTTTCTATAGCACATTGTAAACTTAAAACCAGACCATAATGTGAATGTTACTCATGCATGATGTGTGTTGCATTGTCTGATTTTCTTACTGAGCTAAGTTGTAAGCTCACCCTTGTGTACACACCATTTTTAGATGTTGATGCAAGTTACACTGTAGAGGACTACATGGATGCTCCAATATATGAAAGAGTTGCTACCCTGGTAGTGCAAGCACGGGAGGACGAGCATGACGCTTCATGCAAGTTCTCTTTCTGTGTGTACCTTTAGGATATTGGATTTGTTTATTTTATTTATTTTCAGTTGGATTTTTAAGTGATGTAAGGATAATTATTTACATTCTGGTGTTTTGAATAATTGGATATTTTATTTAAATTATCAATAGAGAACTCAGTTCATTTAATTTAAGACTTTTGTTGTATTTAATTTTATTCTGATTATGGTTATGTGCAATGATTTGTATGAGTGGACACGGTCTTATTGAGATCGTGGTGTGAACCATTGGTTCAGTGACAGTTCCCTCACACTTCTGGTTCAGTTGGAATTTGGGGTGTGATAACTTGGTATCAGAGCTCTTAGGCTCTGTCCAACAGACCATATTTGCTCCTAACGGAGTTAATGAACTAAGATAGGAAGAATTTAAAAGTCTTAATAAAAACACACATTAAGCACCTGTTTGATGCCTGAGAACAAATAAGAAAGAGCATAACATACCATACTGAAATAAGAACCTAATAAATAGACATATGCTCTAGTTAGAAAACCAAAATAACAAGCAGAATTATCATAAACTACCATTAAGGTAAAAACATCCAGGAGTGAAAGAGTTAATTATACCACAGGGTACAGTCCTCAAGCCAGACAGTTACCCTGTTGTAATAAAACTGTACTGATAAGAAGAGAGAAAATAAAGTGATCTATCATGGGTTGGAGGCATAGGAGGAATAGGGTCAGCAATGTCATAATCACGCTCATAAGCTACCCTGAGCCAGTGTACCTGCTCCTGCGTGACTCTGAGACTGCGCGAGAGGCACCCTAGGTCACGATTCATCTCGCGCTGGGCATCCCGAATCTACATAAACATACCCATCACGGTATCAGGAGGAGGTTGGGATGGTCCCGCTGCAGGTATGGGCTATGGTTCCGGTGCAGGGACGTCCTCCATCTGATCATCATCATCCCCTGCCTCTTCTGGAAAAGCTGCATTGGCTGCTGCTGCTGCTACTGCCGCTGCTGCTACCCTCCTAAGTGGACGAGGATGAGCCTTTAGCTCCTCATCACTAATCGATAAGTTATCCATCTTCATTAGGGCAATGGCATCCCAGTCCTCGACCGTAATCTCATCCCTCATAACTACTCGAACGCGGTGCAGGAGTGTAGTAATAAGCCAGCCATAAGGAAGCTTACTTATCTGGTTGGGCATGGTAGCCAGACGCATAGCTCTGATGATAATATAAGGGAGACAGACCCGCTCCCTAATGCAGACACAATAAGTCAGGTACTGGGTGAGCTAAGATAATTCACTGTAGTGGCCTCTCTGAGGGACAATATTATGCTGGATACCGATTGGTAGTAATACTGTACCCCCAGAACATGTTTGCTGTAACACAGTGCCTACCATACCATAGGTCATAGTAATTCACACCCCAGTCTAGAAGCTTGGTGCACAACAAGCAGTGTATCTAGGTGGTTACCCTTATTAGCCACCGATATATGGGATAGCTGCATCATGGCAAAATGATCCGACAAGGGTTGAGGAATATTTTCTGAAGATGAAGCCTTAAACGTTTCAACAAAGGATCAAACCTATTGTGGCCATATAACTAGATAGATTTATAAAGGATGCGGTGCATTATTGACTTACTCTTATGATTATAGAGGATGCACATACCTGATTCTAATTCTCGTACCTTGACAGAATACCTTCTTGATTCAACCTGTCAATTGGAGTTATAGATGTTATTTCCATAGAATTATTCCTGATTATACCAATTTAAGCTACTCCCATGATCGACATCATGAATAGAGATATGAACCGAAAGAACATTTAAAGGTTTAACCATTCCGAATGTACATCTTTTTTATTTTATACTTGATTTATTGATGTACCAAAACTTCTCCAGATTTACTCCTGTAGTGCCTTGACCAATGGCACTATATACTTAATAGAACCTGTAACCATGAGGTTAAGAACTGTAAAACCTCTATTTCCAAATATTTGGACCATCGTGCAACTTAACGACCTTTGGATGATGGTTGAATTATCATAGATTTACTCCTGATCCTTTAAACCTAAGTTCACTAGATAAAACAAGTGTTCGTCATTATAATGAATTCGACATAAGAAAATGAATCATTGTTGGATAAGCATTATGATTCTTACATTTCTCAACATCCATGAGAAGATGTTTAGTTAATAAGAGAATTATTGGAAGGAAGATGATTAAATTTAGATTAGATTCTATAGCCAAGGAACCTCAAATGAAGTAATGGAGGATCTGTTTCGAGATTGCTGAATTGATGGATATGAGTCATGTCTATAAAAGAGTGCATGAGCAAAAAGTGAGAACTATCAAGAGTAGCCAATAAAGAAATAGATAGCACTCAAGTAGAGTTAAAGAAGGCTATATCGGTATAAATTTTGACAAGGCAGACAATTTCTAAAGGCAGATCTAAGAGTGAATACAAGGATGAAGTAAAAAATTATGGCATTGATAGTATTCGGATTAGTACAAGTAATACTGAGTTATGCCCAATGACGAGTGAGATGATTAAGTAAAGACCAAAAGAGTTTGGCTGAATTAATGAACTTATAAGCATATACTCTAATGCTTATAGATAGACTTGGGAAATGTAATGAGTAAATAGTCAGAAGATGCTTTTCGAGATATACGAAAGAGTGATCAAGGTAGAACATCAATGATAAAAGAGATATAAGCTACTGAGTGTAATATGAGATTTTTGACGATAGTCTTTGAAAAATCATAAGAGATGAAGGAACTAGACGCCCTTAAGACCTTTATACCAGATTTTGCTAGTTCAAGCTCTTTTGGACTAGCTGTTGTAGTGGGTAAGTGTTATGAACATTGTCTGAATCATATGGATGGACAGAATTTGGATGCAACCTAAATCGACTTGAGATGGAAGACTTTGACGTCATCTTGGGAATAGACTGGTTGTCTCAACACTCTACAAGTGATTATATGCATAGAAGAGGTTATCATTTAAGAACAAAGATGGCACATAATTTGATTTTATTAGAAGCATATTGCTTAGGAAGCGAAAGCTCATCCTCTCTGCACGAAAGGCGAAGAGATGCTTTGAAAAGAAAGGAGTTGGATATATGGTGTCTGTGATAAATGCTACTAAAAAAGCACCACAGATGGAAGATACTGATGTGATGCATAAATTCCCTGATGTATTTTCAAGAGGCTTACCCGGGTTGCCACCTAATCATGCAATCGATTTCGTTATCGACTTATTACCTGGGATGGCACCTATGTCAAAGGCACCCTATAGAGTAGCTCCTATGGAGTTGAAGGAATTAAGACTCAACTACGGGAATTATTAGACAAAGGTTCTAATCGACTAACTATTACATCATGGGGAGTGCCAATGCAATTCGTGAAGAAGAAGGACGATAGTGTCAGATTATGTATAGACTACCAGGAACTAAACAAGCTCACGATCAAGAATCGATATCTACTACCTCAAATCAATGACTTGTTTAATCAGCTACAAAGAGCAAAGGTATTCCCTAAGATTAACCTTGGATGGAGTATCATCAAATGAAGAATTTGGATAGAGATATTCCAAAGACTGCTTTCAGGATGAGGTATGGACATTATGAGTTTCGTGTAATGTCGTTTGGATTAACCAAAGCCCCAGCGTTATTCATGGAACTGATAAACCATGTGTTTCATGACATGTTGGACACTTCGTTCATTGTATTCATTGACGACATCTTGGTCTACTCAGAGGACAGGGAGACTCATGCAACACACTTAAGAGCAGCCCTACAACGGCTGAGAAGGGAGAAGCTTTACGCCAAGTTCAAAAAGTGTGAATTTTGGTTGAAAGAAGTGGCATTCTTGGGTCACGTAGTATCTGGAGACGGTATCAAGGTAGATCCAAGCAAGATCACAACTATAGTAGGATGGGATGCACCGAAATTAGTTGCAGAGATTCATAATTTCCTAGGATCGGCTGGTTACAATAGAAGATTCGTGGAAGACTATTCAAGAATCACCCTTCTACTTACCAGAATAACCAAGAAAGGAGAAAAGTTTATATGGACAGATGAATGTGAGAAGTGCTTTTAGACTCTGAAGTCAAGACTAGTCTCTGCACCTATCTTGACCATCCCAGCACTAGGCTTGCCGTTCACCCTATATAAGGATGCCTTAGGGTTGGGTCTTAGAAGTGTGTTGATGCAAGGAGAACAGGTGATTGCCTACGCATCAAGACAGTTGAAAAAGCATGAGAAGAACTATCCTACGCATGATCTGGACTTAGCAGTGGTCATTCACGCAATCAAGACTTGGAGGCACTACCTTTAGGGTGAAAAGTTTCAGATCATATCGGATCATAAGAGTTAAACATAACTTTTTACGTAGAAGGACCTGAATATGAGACAGAGGAGATGGCTGGAGCTATTAAAAGATTATGATTGTGACATCTAGTACCATCCAGGTGAGGCAAACGTCGTAGCTGATGCCTTAAGCAGAAAGTGGGCATTGAAACCTGAGGCAGTACCTAGTACAAATGCTGCACTATGTGCTGCAGCCTCAGGCTCAATAGAGAATGATAAAGAGCATATATTATAGACTGCAGGAGATCCAGTGGAATAGGGCTTAATTCATAAGTTCACATTGATATTCGTAGATTTGAAGATCTCATTGGATCTCATAGATGAGGTCAAAGTAGCAATCCTACAGGATCCACACCTCAAGACTGTGCAAGAAGATCTTGAGAAGGGTAAAAGCAACCCTAATTTTACCTTAGATTCAGACAAGGTACTCAGGTATTGTGGACGATTATGTATACCTGAGAGTGATAACTCAAATATCAAAGATAGAATTATGACAGAAGCTCATTATACCCCATATTCAGTACATCCAGGAAGCACCAAAATGTAACATGAATTAAGAAGATTATATTGGTGGAGGGGTATAAAAGCAGATGTAGCTCGATTTGTATTCCAATGTACAAATTGCCAGCAAGTGAAAGCAGAAAGGCAAAGACCCACAGGTTTGCTACGACCACTACCGAAGCCAGCATGGAAGTGGGATTGTATCACAATGGATTTTGTTATTGACCTACCCTTGACACCAAGATCAGTGGATGCAGTATGGGTTATAGTCGATGGACTTACCAAGACAGCTTGCTTCATTGCTGTCAGACCTCAGTATACCATGGACAAGCTGGCCAAGCTATATGTGGCTAATATAGTCAGACTTCATGGTATCCCAGAGAGTATAGTATCTGACAGAGATCCCCGTTTTACATCAAAGTTCTGGGAAGGATTACAGAAATCCAAGGGAACCAAGTTGAAGTTTAGCATAACTTTTCATCCTCAGATAAACTGGCAGTCAGAAAGAACTATTCAAATGTTAGAGGATATGCTTCGAGCGTTCGCCCTAGATTTCAAAGGAGCTTGGGAGGAGAAGCTATTGCTTATTGAGTTTGCTTATAACAATAGTTACCAGGCTACGATCCAAATGGCTCCATATGAGCACTCTATGGGAAGAAATGTCGTACACCTCTATTATGGAATGAGGTGGGAGAGAGAAGGATTGTAGGACCAAAGTTCATAGAAGAAACTTGTTGAGCGATTGATCAAATCAAGGAAAGAGTGAAGGCAGCTCAGGTTTGACAAAAGCACATTCAGACCCTAATTCTGAACCAACCAGAATAGTGTAATGAACCGTCCATGAACCAACGGTTGAACCAAGATCTCATATAGGCCATGCCTATTTGACCAAATTAGATACAACCACAACCATAATCAGAGTAAATAAACAATAACGGAAGTCTTTAATATTAATGAACTGAGTATCTAACAGTGATAACATAGTTAATAATCCAATTATCTCCAAATGACTCAAGACATAAAATAAAATAAAGTAATCAATTAGATGTTCTGATAATCCAACAACTAAATCTAATCGAAAACACATGAGTTGCACTCGCACGATGAATCATGCGACTCCATCATAGCTTCCACATCCATCACGACAACATGTCCGAACATTGGTGCATTCATATAATCTTCCACTGTAGGACCTGCATCATCAACTAAAAATTTTTGACGTCGAAAGGATGAGCACACATCATGGCTCAGTGAGCAAACAAAATAATGCAACAAACATATGCATGCATTCAATTCATATCTTTGGTCTGGTTTATAAGTTTGCAATGTGCTATAGGAAGGATTAGTGGTCGTAGCACCTCTATACACGAGTGTAGGAAGCCGCCCAATGGATCAAACACCATTGCCATCCCACATGCACCCATCATGGAATAGAGATAGAGATAAAGTGCCCAGATCAAACACCGCATAATACTTCCCCTAATGCCCTACCCATGCCAACACGTAAGCCCCTATTGGCGAGGGCTTACAAACTGGGCTCGCAACTAACCAATCCTAATGTCAAACAGTGTATCCAAGGCCTCACCCCAGCATCCCTCAATACGTTCATAGAGATAGAGCTAAGGCCCCCGACAAAGTCAGAGACTATACGGTCCGAGACCACCTCCCCTGATGCCCTACGATGTAATAGTTATGCTAAGGTAATGGCGATACGACGATGTTAGTGGGCAAGACTTGAGTAGAGATAGAGCTAGAGTCTGGTGATCAAGATGAACCACCGTGTCACGTCCTCCCCCTGCTGCTCTACTTGCATCAAGCACACTAACCACATACATACATTCACATGCCTATTACTAACATCATCATCATCATCATCATGTTATAAATAAACAGAATTAAATAGGCATGAGCAGCAATAGCAGGAATAATGGATGACATGTGAAATGCAAATTACAAGCATACAAGCTTAGAATCATTCATGGCATTGGACTCAATAAGTAAAATAGTTTATTATTAGCCAATTAATTTAGGTCTTGTTCCCTCACCTTTGGTCGATGGTTGTTCCTCGTCCAAGCTTTGTAAATCACTTTTAGTCCACCTGGAAACCTAACAAATTTATAGATTTTAAATTAGAATTTATTTCCATTAATTCAGACGTCCAGAAGCGGAATAGTCGCAGGTGCGACTGCACCTGTGGTCTCAGTTTCTGCGACCACAAGGTGTGTGGTCGCAAGGTGTGGTCGCATATCATGCAACCATACATGCGACCACACCCACCCTGAAACACCCCGAGGGAGTGTGGTCACAAGGTGTGGTCGTATATCATGTGACCATACATGCGACCACACCCTCCATGAAACTTCCCCGAGGGCATGTGGTCGCTATGTCTGGTGGCATACCATGCGACCATACATGCGACCATGCCCTCCCTGGAACTTTCCCTAGGGTATGTGGTCGGTAATGTGTGTCTCGTGCGGTCGCATATCATGCGACCGCACATGCGACCACACAGGTGATGGTCGTCTTTTCTACTCCCAACTCAATTCCTTCATGTTTTCATTTCTTGGCTTATCATCATGATCCTTCCTATGATTGTTCTATGACTTAAAATTCATATTTTACACAATCCATCATCCTAATAGATTCCCTCCATTGATCTCTTAGAATTTGTCCATGGTTTGATGATTGGGGCTCACTTTGAATCATTATCTCCTCCATGATCTATTCTAGGTATTCAACTGATGTGGGGAACATTTTCATACCTTAAACTTGTTGAAGATTCAGAGTTCTCTCTGAAATTCCTCCTCTTAGTCTTCATCTTCAATTCTCCTTCTCTTCTTCATCTTCTCTTTCTCTCTCTTTTAGTTTGAGTTCTAAAAGGATGAAAGAGGCTAAGGGACATCATATATATATAGGAAAACCCTCCATATAGAGTCCTACTTAGATTAGGAAAGAGCCCCCTTCGGATTAGGAAGGTTTCCTAATCACGGAGTCTGTTTGACTTCGTGTGGCCGCACGTGGGGTCGCAGAACCCGTTAACCACACAATTAAAAACTTGCGACCACACGTCCCAGACTTTTTTGGTCGTATTTTTCTGAGGTTTGGTCGACCACACCTATTTAGGTATGCGACCACACACTCCTAGGTAGGTGATTTTGGGTTTGATTTCATACCTAGTCTTGTGGTTTTTTCACGCATTTGGTCTGCTTGGCCCGACCATGATAAGAAAACCTGATACAAGGTGGTATGACCGGTAAGTACGATACGGGTCTTACAACTCTCCCCCTTTTATTATAAATTTCATCTTCGAAATTTGCACATACCTTCCAAGTCGAAAAGGTGAGGATATTGCTTTCGCATAGCATTTTCTTCTTCCCATGTGATTTCTTCTACATCTTGGCTCCTCCAAGTAACCTTAACATAATAAATGTCATAGTTACGTAGACGTTGAACTTTTCGACTGGTAATTTTGGTTGGTGCTACTTTGAATGTCAAATCATCAGTTAGACCTGGTGGATCCGCTGTTAACACGTGTATTGGATCTCTGACGTACTTCTTCAATAATGAGTTATGAAATACATCATGCACACTACACATAGATGGGGGTAGTGCTAACTGACACTTTCCCACGTTTAGCAAGAATCTCATATGGCCCGACATATCTCAGACCTAGCTTCCCTTTCTGTCTGAACCGTTTCAAACCACACATAAGAGATATTTTCAAGAATAACTTATCACCTACTACAAATTCAAGGTCTCGACGTCGATTATCTGAGTATGCCCTGACTGTTCGTCTGTTTGAGGATGGAATGCAGTACTGAACTTCAACGTTGTACCCATAGCCTTCTGTAATCGTTCCTAAAACTTTGAGGTAAAGCATGGGTCTCTGCCGGACACAATGCTTTCAGGTACACCATGCAATCTGACAATATTATCCATATATAGGTTGGCTAACCTCTCTAGGGTATACTGAGGTCGTATAGCTATGAAGCGAGCTGTCTTGGTCAATCGATCTATAATCACCCAGACCGCGTTAACTACTCGGGGAGTCAATGGTAACCCAGTGACGAAGTCCATAGTGATGCAGTCCCATTTCCATGCTCGTTCTGGCAATGGCTGCAACAATCCTGCAGGTCTTTGCCTTTCAGCCTTTACCCCCTGACAATTTAGGCATTGAGATACAAATTTAGCTACATCCGCTATCAGTCTTCTCCACCAATATAGCTTCTTCAGATCATGATACATCTTCGTACTTTCAGGATGTACCGAATAAGTGGTGGTGTGAGTTTCCTTCATTAGTCTATGTCTAATATCCAAGTCTTCATTTTCAGGAACACATACTTTTTCTTTGTATTTTAGTACCTTTTCAACGTCCAAGGTGAACTCAGGAGTAGTCCTACCTTTTTCGAGATCTTCTTGCACTGTTCTGAGATAAGGGTCTGATTTAATAGCTATTTTTACTTCGTCTATCAGATCAGGTACAATCTTCAATGTGGCAAACATATATAAAAATTGATGAATAAACCCTTGGTCGGTTGATCCATCCGGTGTATCTATCATGAACTACTCAGTACCATAATTAAATACTTCTCCTGTAACACACATTGCAGCAGTCGTGTTAACTTCTCCCTAGGATTTTATCATTGCTTTTCTGCTTAGCGCATCAGCAACTACATTAGCATTCCCTGGATGATACTCGATATCACATTCATAATCTTTTAGCAACTCCAGCCATATCCTCTGTCGCATGTTCAATTCCTTTTGATTGAAAAGATAAGTAAGACTCTTATGATCTAATTTAATCTAAAATTTCTTACCATACAAATAATGTCGCCATATCTTGACAACATGTATTACTGCTGCTAATTCCAAGTCATTAGTGGGATAGTTCTTCTCAAGTGTCTTTAGTTGTCTTGAGGCATAAGCAACTACTTGTTCTCCTTGCACCAATACACATTCTAAACCCAACCCAGACGCATCAGTGTACAAGGTAAATGGTTGTCCTGGGATAGGAATAGTCAAGATGGGAGCTGATATCAATCTAGTCTTTAATGTTTGAAAACCCTCCTCACATTTGTCGGTCCAAACAAATTTTTCTCCTTTCTTAGTCAAACTGGTGAGAGGTACGGCGATTCTAGAGTAATCTTCCACGAATCGTCAGTAATACCCAGCTAAACCTAAGAAACTTTTGATTTCTGCAACATTCTTAGGTGCTTCCCATTTTACAATGGCTTTAATCTTACTAGGATCCACTTTAATTCCTTCAGCGGATACTACATTGCTTAAGAAAGTGACTTCGTTTAGCCAGAACTCACACTTTGTAAATTTGACGTAAAGCTTCTCTTTTCTTAGTCGCTGCAGAGCGGCTCTTAGATTTGTGACATGAGTTTCTTTGTCCTTGGATTAGACTAGTATGTCATCAATAAATACAATGACTGACGTATCCAACATATCATGGAATACCCGATTCATGAGTTCCATAAAATTTATGGGTGAGTTAGTCAATCTAAAAGACATAACTAAAAATTCATAATGTCCATATCTTGTTCTAAATGTTCTCTTTGGAATATCATTTTCCTTAATCTTTAACTGATGGTATCCTGACCGAAGATCAATTTTGGAGAACACTTTGGCACCTTGCAACTGATCGAACAAGTCATCGATTCGAGAGAACGGATATCGATTCTTGATTGTAAGCTTATTTAATTCCCGATAGTCTATACACAATCGAACGCTACCGTCCTTCTTTTTCACGAACAATACTGGCGCTCGCCATGGTGATATGCTGGGTCTGATATAACCCTTGTCCAGTAATTCTTATAATTGTACCTTCAGTTCATTCAGTTCAGTAGGAGCCATTCGATAAAGTGCTTTAGATACTGGTGCGGCTCCGAGTATAAGATCTATAACGAACTCTGTCGCTCAATCGGGTGGTAGTCCTGGTAGTTCCTCAGGAAATACATCCAAAAAGTCATGCACAACATCAATATCTTTCATTCGTGGTGCTTCCTTAGTGACATTGACCACAGATACTAAATACCCAATTCCTCCTTTCTCGAGGCATTTTCTAGCCTTTAATGCAAAGAGAATGAGTTTTCATTTACGAGAAAGTTTGGTTCCCACAAAATAAACTCTGCTCCTTCCTTGTCTTTAAATGTCAATTTCTTTTCTGCTCATAATAGGTTAGCAGAGTGCCGAGCTAACATCCATTCCCAAGATAACAACAAAGTCTACCATCTCGAGTTGAATTAAGGTTGCATCCAAAATCTTCTCGCCAATAATAACTAGACATGGTCCATAACCTTTTTCTAGTTCCACTTCTAATCCCATAGGTGAACGTACAAGCAATTTGTAGTCTAAAGGTCTAAGGGGTAGATTTAGCTTCTTTCCAAATGACACAGATATAAAAGAATGAGTAGCTCCAGAATCAAAGAGTACTCTGGTGGGTATGCCATTAATAGGTACGATACCTGTGATTTGATTTAATTTAGTCTACATGCTCATACAAGGTAGTACAAAATAAAAGGTTCAGGTCATACCTGTGACCACATCAGGCAATGCAGCAACATCCTCAGATGTAACTACATAAACCTTTCCTTGCTGTAGCTGCTTCCTTGGCTTAGGACACTTCCTTGAATAATGTCCTATTTGATTACAATTAAAGCATTTTACTCTTCACTACTTTGCTTCTGTTAAAGTTGGGCTATCGGAGTAGTCTTGGCTGCAACATTGAAGCCTTGAGTACGGAAGGGTTTAAATTTCTTTGTGTTCCCTCCATTGTATGAATTTCTATTAGGCCTTTTGATACCTCTGTTCTGGGTAAAATAACTTTCCCTCTGGCTCGATTCTAGTACTCGAGTAATCTGTACAACTTCATTATAAATCTTCTTTTCCAATCCCAATACATGCTCACGGATTCTTCCCCTATGTCCCATGATGAACCTTCGGGTTTTGGTATTTTCCTCCTGCATGCTAGAGGGAGCAAAGTAAAACAGCTCTTCATAACGCTGCTGATAGGCATCCACAGTCATCTGTCCCTGATACGGAATCATAAACTCTCTTTCCATCGCATCTCTGAAACTTCGGGGAAAATACTTCTCGAAGAATGCTTCTTTATAGATAGCCTAGGTCAATTGGGCGTGCTTCGTTAACAGATAACTTCGAGTAGACTTCCACCAATGGTGTGCATCACCCTTCAGCATAAATGTGGCACATAGCACTTTTTCTTCTTCATTTATAGTAGTATTTACAAACAAAGGTATTCGGTTATTGGGGAACAATCACTATACTTCTAATGTCGAATCAGGATCAACTAGAACAGAAATAAAGCATTGGGTTCTCCTACACGAAAAAAAGAACTGAAACTAGAAGACGAAGTTGAGCGCGTTTCATCATCTTGAAGTTTCTTTCCATCTCGTCGATCCAGTGAGTTGGCCACAAAGGATCTGATGGCTTGCCATTAAATTCCTTAGGCTTCATCTTCAGGAAATGCTCGATCAGTCGAGAATGGTCCAAGTGATACTGAGCATATGCTCCATATATAGGCGGTTGATACTGGTAATTGCCTTGGTTGTATATGCCTTGAGCTACTTCAGGGTTTTGTACTTGAGCTTGTACAAATGGCGTTCGAGGTGCTTGAGGTACCGTGTTGTTCATAGTCGATGCTTGGGACACAGTGTTGCTACCCCCTGGTATGGCTAGCTTGTCCCACCGATAAAGGTGTAATGTTTGCAGCTAGGAAAACCATTTCCATAGCAGCTTGCATGTTGGCTTGCACTTGCTGTATTTGCTGCAACTGTTGTGCTAGATTCATCACAGCAGTAGCCAAATCTGTAGGTGGGGCTGGCAAGTTTGTGGGGTTAGCGTGGTCGTCTGGCGGTACCACATTCTGATTCTCTTGTTCCTCAGGGTTTTCATGGCTATTTTCCTCCACAGGTGGTGGTAATGGAATTGGGTTATGTCCTTTCCTAGCCATTCCCTGTTTCCGGCGGTAGTAGGGTCTGAAAGTCAAAGAAAATATGAGGCAATCATAATATATGTCATTCTCATGTCAAAATTCAAATAAACAATGTAAAATTTCAATCTTTAAAGTCATTCAGTCAAAACAGGGCATTTTTCACTGTGGGGTCGATGGTGGGGTCGCAGTATATGCAACCACAGGGTTGCGACCACACAAACCCTGTCAACTCACCGACAGCCTGTGGTAGCTCGTGTGGTCGCACTATATGCGACCACAGGGTTGCGACCACACCAACCCTGTCAACTTACAGAGAGCCTGTGCTCGATCGTGTGGTCGATCGTGGGGTCGCATTTTTGGTCGAATTCTACGACCACACGATCCCAGATCAGGTTTTCAAACCTGATTTTTGAGCCATTCTCCATATTTCTCTTTTGTCTTCAGCTCACCACCATTGAGTTGCTACAGGGTTAACCGTACCAATTTGGTGATTTTTTCATCGATTTATGACTTATGTTCCGTTCTTCCAGGTATGTTCCCTATTCTTTCTCTTTTTTAAGCTTTCATAGCTAGGTTTTGCTCCATTTATAGGGTTTTCTGCAAATTAATATTTTTTTGACCGTAAAATTTGATTTTTATTAGGGGTTATTGCTATTGGCCACCCAATGGATGAAAGCCCTTAAGAAAATTTGAATTTCATCGGTTAATTTAATAAAAACTTGAAAATTCCCATTTTTGACCTAAATTTTAGGGTTTTTCTAAATTATCAAAATTTCTTCAAATTCGGCCTACCTAGTCTAAATTTCCCATTGTATGAGCCTTGCAGGATGGTTTGGGACCTTTGTAAGTCCTCCTACCCAAATGTTTGGGTGAAAAGTGAGGCTTTTGGCCAAATCACGCCATCATAATGCTAAAATTTTGAATTTTCACTATATCGGATATATTGCTTGTTGGTCTATGCCTTTGCAGATAACATGGCTCGCACTAAAGTTCCCAGAGTTCTTGATCACTATCGCGTTCGGTCTATTGAAATAGAAGCACAGTATGCTCGGTACGAGCGTAAGAATGTGGAAGGGGGTCATTGTGTCAACTTGGCCAACCTAGCCCTATTTTATGTGGAGGGATTATTCGGTGATATAAGCTAGCTCCCTGTGATTATATATGAGGGCTGCACCTGTCCTGAGTTGGTGAAACAGTTTACTATAACTTACAGGTGGAGGGTAACCCAGACGACATAGATAAAAGTAGAGAGCTCAGGATCACCAGTTTAGTTAAAGGGGTGGAGATCTCCTTTAACTGCTAGGAGTTGGCTGATCTCCTGGGTATCTCAAATGATGGTCCCTTGGTATACTGCGCACCCAAGGAACCCCAGTTCCTGTCAATGAGTATGCACACAGAGATTGACCACCAGATTCTTAGGGATGATCGTAGGCAGATGAAGGCAATCAACCTACGGTCGAAACCCTGAGTGTATTGCAAGATCAATCAGTACAACCTGATTCCCCAGAGTGGACACTATTTGAAGGTTTCACAGTTGACCCAGTACCTTCTGTACTGCATCTGCACTAGGCAACCTGTCTACCTTCCTTATATCATTATCAAGACCATGCTCTATGCTACGACGCCTGGTCTGGTGGGTAACCTACCCTATGTGTCACACCCCAATTCTGCACTATTCAGAATGGTGTGATGAACCGCTTACAAACCAACGGTTCAACCAGGATCTCGAGTAGGCTATATCCATGTTATCTAAACCTCACACATTCACATTCATAATCAGAGTAAATACACAATAGCGGAAGTCTTATAGTAAAATGAACTGAGAAATCTAACTGTGATAATCATAAATAAAATATCAAGTTATGTTATATCAATTGAGACATAAATAAGTAAAATATCAATTACATGTCTTTAATAATAAAAGAAATCTAATCAAATACGCATGAGTTACACTCGCATGAGGAGTCATGCGTATCCACTAAGTCTTCAACTTTCATCGCCGCTACGTGCCCGTACACAGGAGCGTTCATATAATCTTCAACGGTGGTACCTGCATCATCAACTAAAAATATTCGAATTCGAAAGGGTGAGCACCCATCACGGCTCAGTGAGCAAACAAAACAATACAACAACCACATGCATGCATTCAATTCATAACTGTGGTCTGGTATGTAAGTTTGCAATGTGCTACAGAAAGAATAGGTTACCGCCGCACCACTATACACGAGTGTGTGGAAACGCCCAATGAAAAAGGCACTATCGCCCCACATGCACCCACCATGGACAATATACACCCAATGAAAATGGCATTACTGTACCGGTTACCCATACAAACATGTAAGCTCCTATTGGCGAGGGCTTGCAAACTGGGCTCGCAACTAACCAACCCTAATGTCAAATAATGTATCCAAGGCCACACCCCAGCGTCCCTCAATATATCCATAGAGTTAAAGGTAGGGTCTGGTGACCAGGCTGAACCACAATGCCATGCTCCCCCCCCCCCTGATGCCCTACAACGTATTAGTTCTGCTAAGGTAATGGCAATACGACGATGTTAGTGGACAAGACTTGAGTAGAGATAGAGCTAGAGTTTAGTGACCAGGCTGAACCACAATGCCACGTTCCCCCCCTGATGCTCCACTCGCATCAAGCACACTAACACTTGCTTAGTAGACATGACTTGAATAGACAATGGCACAATATACCCCGATGACAACGGCATCGATGTACCGGTTGATACCATCTCTATCCGCACCATGTACACCAGCCAAACACAAACATTCACATGCCTATTCTTATCATCATCATCATCATCATATTATAATCAATAAATTTAAATATGCATGAACAGTAATAATAGAAATATTGGATGACATGTTGATTACACATTACAAGCATACACGCATAGAATCAATCATGGCATTGGACTCAAGAAACAAAAAATAGTTTGTTATTAACCAATTAGTTTAGGTCATGTTCCCTCACCTTTGCTTAATTGTAGATCCTCTTTCAAGCTTTAAGAACCACCTTAATATCAATATTATATCACTAGAAGACCTAACCAAGTCGATAGAATTTAATTAGAATTAATTCTAATTTTAAAGCTTGCTGTTAACTGGGGGTCGCAGGACGGGTCGCAGGTAGGGTAGCAATTTTCTGTGACCCCTTGTAGTAGGGTCGATGCCAGGGTCGGATGTTCCATCGACCCTGGGTGTGACCACCCCTTTCCTGGATTTCTCGAATGTTGGGGGTCGATGCTAGAGTCGATTCTCCATCGACCCCACGTGCGACCCCCCGTGGGTTGAGTCGAGAATTTCATCCTACGGTTCATTCTTTCAAGTTTGGTTCCCATGGCTTACTTCTATAACCCATTCTATACATGTTCTATGACTTAAAACTTCTCTCTATACACTTACATGGTTTTTAATGATCTCCTCCATGGTTTCCATTAAAACCTAACCATGGATGGATGATTTGGGTTTCTCCTAGAACATACCCTCTTCATTATCTACTCTAAGTCTAAGAAATTCATGGAGATAGTATCCATACCTGAGAAGTAGACTTGTTTCTCTGAAGCCTTCTCTTTGGTCTTCTTCTCCACTTTCCTTCTCTTCTCCTTCTCTTCTCTTTCCCTCAATCCAATTAGGGTTCTAAAAGGAGAGAAAGAGGCTTAGGGATGTCCTATTTATAGAGTAGAAACTCCCAAAATAAGTCCCACTGAGATTAGGAAAGAATCCCCTTGAAATTTGGAAAGTTTCCAAATCACGGTTTCTGTCGGTAGACTGGGGGTCGATGAGGGGGTCGGAGATCCCGTCGACCCCTGGTTCTAAGTTGTCTGACCCCCGGTTATAAACTCAGGGTCTGACTTTTATATTGGGGGGTCCGACCCTGCCTAGCTGGGTATGCGACCCTACCCCCTATTTTAGTGTTTTTGGGTCAGTTTAATACCTGTGATCGTTATCTCCTTCACACACTTGGTCCATTTGGCTCGACCATGATAGGTGTACTGGTCATGACACAAAAAGTAAGGTTAGACTGGGTTCGTGGCATGCGGGTCTTACACTATGGGCGTTTGATCACTACTCTGCTCACTCGCCTGTAGGTAGACTTGGTCGATGTGAGGATTCATGAGGACACTTTTTTGAATGACCTTGACTGGGAGGCCATCTGCAGGATGGGGATGCGAGATGTGCAGGTCAGTGACGAGGAGAGAAACGCTATGGTGCATCCTAGTACTCGAGTAGAGGTAGCAGATGCGGCGGCGGCAACAGCAGCAGCAGCAGAGGTTCACTAAAGCGGTGATGAGGAGGATGATGATAGGATGTTCATGGACGTGGATGTCATACCTCCTCCATCACCACAGCATTCCACTGGAGTAGGCCCTTCTCGGGTTCCTTCCCACTCAGCTGGTCCTTAGCACCCACCACCACATGACATGATGGGACTAGTGCATGAGATTCGAGAGGCCCAGCGTGCTACTAATCAGTGGGTGATGGATCTGGCAGCTAGTCTCTAGGTGACCCAGACTCAGATAGCCTGGCTTACGAGAGTGTATGCTAAGGATTATGATCGAGATAGTGAGGCACCTCCTCCTCCAGCACCCCCAGCTCCATGATGCCTTTCACTTTTTACTTTATACTACAAAGTAATTGTCCGAATTGTGAACCGCACTCTGATTCGGATATGTTGGTTTTATTCTCATTTGATGTATACCTAGAACTTGTTTCTTATTTACATATGTGCATTATTCTCTTTCTTAGTTTATTGTCTCATACAACACAGGTGCTCATGGTGTGTTCATATTAAAGATTTTAAATTTATCCTAACTCAGTTTACGAACTCTTGTGGAAGTATACAGCTTTGATAAACAGAGCCCGAGGGCTCTAAATACCAAGTTGTCACACCCCAATTCTGAACCAACCAGAATAGTGTGATAAACCATTTATGAACCAACGGTTCAACCAGGATCTCATATAGACCGTGCTTATTTGACCAAACAGATACAACCACAACCATAATCAGAGTAAATAAACAATAGCGAAAGTCTTTAATATTAATAAACTGAGTATCTAACAGCGATAACATAATTAATTATCCAATTATCTCCAAATGACTCAAGATATAAAATAAAATAAAGTAATCAATTACATGTTATGATAATCCAACAACTAAATCTAATAAAAAACACATGAGTTGCACTCGCACGATGAATCATGCGACTCCACCAAAGCTTCCACATCCATCACAGCAACATGTCCGAACATTGGTGTATTCATATAATCTTCCATGGTAGGACCTGCATCATCAACTAAAAATATTCGATGTCGAAAGGATGAGCACACATCATGGCTCAGTGAGCAAACAAAATAATGCAACAAACATATGCATGCATTTAATTCATATCTTGGGTCGGGTTTATAAGTTTGCAATGTGCTATAGAAAGGATTGGTGGCCGCCGCAACTCTATACACGAGTTTGTGAAGTCGCCCAATGGATCAAACATCATTACCGTCCCACATGCACCCATCATGGAATAGAGATAGTGCTAAAGTGTCTGGATCAAACACCGCATAACACTTCTCCTGATGCCCTACTCATACCAACACGTAAGCCCCTATTGGCGAGGGCTTGCAAACTGGGCTCGCAATTAACTAATCCTAATGTCAAACAGTTTATCCATGGCCTCACCGCAGCATCCCTCAATACGTCTATAGAGATAGATCTAAGGCCCCCCGACAGAGTCAAAGACTACACGGTCTGAGACCACCTCCCCTGATGCCCTACGACGTAATAGTTCTGCTAAGGTAATGGCAATACGACGATGTTAGTGAGCAAGACTTGAGTAGAGATAGAGCTAGAGTCTGGTGACCAGGATGAACCACAGTGTCACATCCTCCCCTTGATGCTCCACTCGCCTCAAGCACACTAACCACACACATACATGCACATGCCTATTCCTAACATCATCATCATCATCATGTTATAAATAAATAGAATTAAATATGCATGAGCAGTAATAGCAAAAATATTGGATGACATGTGAAATGCAAATTACAAGCATACAAGCATAGAATCATTCATGGCATTGGACTCAATAAGTAAAATAGTTTATTATTAGCCAATTAGTTTAGGTCTTGTTCCCTCACCTTTGGTCGATGGTTATTGTAAGACCCGTGTCAATCTAATCCGGTCTTACCACCTTGAACCAGGTTCACCCATCATGGTCGAGTCAAATGGACCAAGGGCGTGAAGAAGATCGAGATCCCAGGTATCAAATCGACCCAAAAACACTTAAATTAGGGGAAGGGTCGCATACCCAGCTAAGCAGGGTCGGACCTCCCAAAACAAAGAGTCAGACCCTCAGTTTTGAAGTGAGGGTCGAACAGCTTAAGACCCTAGGGTCGACGGGATCATCGACCCTACCATCGACCCTCGGTTCCGATCGAATATAGAAATTAGGAAATTTCTATATTTTTCGATTGGGATTCTTTCCAAATCTCAATGGGACTTATTTAGGATGTTCCTAGTCTATTTAAAGGACATCCCTAAGCCACTTTCACTCCTTTCACAACCCTAATCGAATTGAGAGAAAGAGAGGAGGAGGAAAGAGGAAGAAGAAAGGGAAGGAGGAGAAATTAAGCCAAAGGAGAAGAGTTGCAGAGAAAGATTGATCTTCTCAGGTCTGGATACTAATTCCATAAGTTCCTACTGACCTTAGGTTAGTTATTGATGAGAATGTGATCTCGGAGAAACCCAAACCATTAAGCTATGGTTAGGTTTTCATGGAAAACCATAGGATGATGCATGAAAACTATTTAGATGGATTATACATGGTTTCAGACCATGGAATGGATGTAGAATGGCCTGTAGGAGCATGCCATAGGACCCCAAACACAAAGAATGGATTAAAAAGTGGAAATTGGACCAAAGTGCACCAAGGGTCGCACCGAGGGTCGATGACCATCCGACCCTAGGTGTTTCTGACCATCGACCCTCAGCATTCGGGAAGTCCAGAAAGAGGGGACGGTCGATAGACCCATCGACCCTAGCATCGACCCTAGCATCGACCCTCAGTTAACAGAATGATTTTTAAATTCAGAATTAATTCTAATTAATTCTATCGACTTTGTTAGGTTGCTAGCAATATAATAACATTATAACGGTGATTTTAAAGCTTGGAAAAGTATCTATTAGCAAGCTAAGGTGAGGAACCTTAACTCCAAATTAAATTGGTTAATAATAAACTATTTTCTATTTCTTGAGTCCTATGCCATGCTTGATTCTATGCGAATATGTTTGTAATGTGCATACAGCATGCCATCCAATATTTCTATTACTTGTTCATGCATATTTATTTTATTGTTTATAACATGATGATGATGATGATGATAGGAATAGGCATGTGCATGTATGTGTGTGGTTGATGTGCTTAATGTGAGCGAGTATCAGGGGAGGTGTGATGAGAACGTCAATAAATGTTAACCTTTGGCGATTCTCAGCACTTTAGCTCTATCTCTAACTCATGTCTTGTGCATTGGCATCGTCGTATCGCCATTACTTTAGCAGAACTATTATGTCGTAGAGTATCAGGGGAGGTGGTCTCGGTCTTTGTAGTCTCTGAATCTACCGGGGGGCCTTAGCTCTATCTCTATGGACATTCCGAGGGATGCTGGGGTGAGGCCTTGGATACACTGTTTGGCATTAGGATTGGTTAGTTGCGAGCCCAGTTTGCAGCCCTCGCCAATAGGGGCTTACGTGTTGGTATGGCACTATATAGCAATAAACGTAACATTTGTTATATAATGTTCATGATTGGGTGCATGTAAGTTGATGATAAACGTGATCTTCGGGTAACGTCACACACTCGTGTATAGAGGCGGAGTCAATAAACGCGGCCTTTGGCTACCTAAACCTTTCTATTGCATACTGCAAACTTTAAACCGGACCAAAGATATAAATTGATTTTTGCATGCATATGTATTGTTGCATTGTTTTGGCTACTCACTGAGCCGTGATGTGTGCTCACCCCTCGACGTCGAATATTTTTAGTTGATGATGCAGGTTATACCGTTGAAGACTATGTGAATGCGTCTGCGTACGGGAACGTGGCAGCAATGGAAGTTGGAGCTGAAGATGATACGCACGACTCCTCTTGTGAGTGCAACTCGTGTGTATTTGATCAGATATTTTTATAGGTTTCTTTCATTGGATTTATAAATACATGTATTTGGTATTTAAATATTTATGTCTCAGTTGAAAACAGAATAATTTGTTATTAAATTAATGATATCATCTTAGTTGCTCAGTTCATTTTATTATGAATTTTCCACTATTGTGTATTACTCTGATTATGATTATGGATGTGTGAAAGTTTGGATAACGCGGGGATAGCCTATTAGAGATCCTGGTTGAACCATTGGTTATTTAGCGGTTCATCACATCATTCTGAATAGAGCAGAATTGGGGTGTGACAACTTGGTATCAGAGCATCTCAGGCCTTGCCCGCCGAACTAACATACATTCAAGGCAATTATGAACTGAGATAGGATAAAAATAAATACAGTAATATTAACACATTATAAGCACCAGTAATGATTGAGACCAAATTTAAAAAGAGAATAATACATCTATTAAAAGGGGAAACAAGTTACATACAATGAGAGAGAGAAACAGACGGTATATACATATTGAAAGCAGAGTACAGTCCATAACCCGGATAGTTACTCTGTAGTACAAGGAAGAATAAAAGTACAATCAAGAAGCTGGAGGCGAAGGAGGAGGCGGTGCCTTACGGTCTCTGTCGTAGTCCTCGGCATAGACCCTAGTCAACCATGCCACCTGAGTCTGAGTCGCCTGCAGACTAGCTATGAGATCAGCCACCCGCTGATCAGTCCGGCGCTGGGCGTCTAGGAGCTCCCCTATCCTCAGATCCGATGCGCGCTGAGCCTCTCTAATCTCGTGAAACATACTCAGCACGTCATCAGCTGGTAGGCGTGAAGGACCAGCCTCATGAGAAGGACCGGTCTCTGGTGCAGGAGCCGCCACAGCAGAAGTACCAACTCCAGCCGCATGTGTGGGTGATGGCGGTGGTATTGCATCGACGTCCATATACATACGATCGTCTTCGTCGACTGGATCCACACGAGCTCTAGCAGCAGCAGCAGCAGCCTCAGCATCAGCCATCTCAACCCGAGTGTAAGGACGCACCATCGCGTTCCTCTCCTCATCGCTAACCTCTGCATCTCGCAGCCCCATCTTGCAGATAGCCTCCCAATCTAGAGGCGACGAGAAGGTCTTCTCCTGGATCTTCTCATCTACCAGATCCACCCCCAGACGGGTCAGTAACACTGTAATCATGCGTCCATAGGGTAGATTACCCCTATGAACGGACAATGTGGCACTAATCATCGTCCGCATGATGATGTAAGGAAGGCAGACCGGCCGGCAAGTGCAGATGCTGTGGATAAAAAACTGGGTCAGTTGAGATACCCTCTCATAGTGCCCACTCTGCGGGATCAGATTATGCTGGATAATCTTACAGAAGACCCGTGGAGCTGGACGCAAGTAGCAAGCTCTCATCTGCCATCTATCGGGACAGAGCAACTGGTTGTCGATCTCTGCTCTCATCTCCATCTCAACAAACTGTGGCTCTCCCGGCGCACAGTACACCATGGGGCCATCAAAAGGAATGCCCAACAGATCGGCCAGCTGCTGATAATCAAAAGAGATGTGCACCCCCTTGACGTAACTGGTGATGCGCAACTCCTGACCGTGCTCAACATCATTGTAATTCCCCACCACCTGGAGATTACAATAGAACTGGCGTACCAAGTCTGGACAGGTGCACGCGTCGTATGTGATGACAGGGAGCCATCCCATATCACCAAACGTGCCCTCTACATTGAACAAGGCTAGCTCAGCCAAGTTCACCATGCGACCCCCTTCAACCTTCTTACGGGCATAGTCAGCATACTGTGCCTCAGCTTTATTCGAACGGAAGTGAAGTGGATCATGCACTCTGGGTATTTTGGTATGAGCCATGGTATCTGCAAAATAAGAAAGAAAAAGGAAACAAGGAGTTAGCAGGATAAAAATCCAGAATTTGATTTAATAACGACGTAAGTAGACCATAAAGCCCATTCCTCACCATACAAGTGGGCATAAGGACTTACGAAGGTTTAATCATATCCTACAACCCACATGCAGTAGGAAATTTTAACTTACGAGGTCCAATCTGAAGAAATTCAAGAAAATCGAAAAATTTCGACAAATTAGGGCAAAAAGGGAAAATTTCAAGTTTCCCGATAACCAACCGATGAAACTCAAAAAATTTTGAGGGCTTTCGTTCCTCGAGACACCAATAACAAAAGCCCCCAATAAAAATCGAATTTTTACGGTTGGAAAAAGTTTAATTTGGAAAATATGAGTTAAATGGGCAAAAACCTAGAAAAGGAAACCTAAAAACAGGTAAAAATGGGAGGACGTACCGGTAGGGATGACGTAGACGTCGAAACCCGGAGTTAAACCGACCAAAAATAGTGGAGTAGCACTGTAGCAACTCAGAGAGTAGAGACGAGTCGAAACGGAGGAGGAATAGTGAGAAATGACCCAGAATCGGATCTTAAAAATCTGATTTTTGGTCCGAGGGTCGGACAATTCGACTGGCAACATCGACCCTCGGATCGACCCTCCAATGGACCCTCGGCTCTCGGGAATCTGACAGAAAATCGAGGGTCGGAACTGAGGGTCGGATACCCATCGACCCTCGCATCGACCCTCAGCTCTCGGGAAGGACAGGTCATTCCCAGGGTCGGACATACCATCGACCCTGCATAGAAAAGATAGTATTTTTCACAGAATGAATTGAGGATTTTGAATTTTATAACGGTTAGCGTGCCTACATTAAGTATAAATGATTTCTCACTGATTTTGATGATTTTCAGGCACCACCCATCTCAGAAGGAAAATATGTCTGGAAGAAGAGTGACCAGACAAAGCCGAAATGCAGTTCCACCACCACCACCTGTGGAGGAGACTAGCCAAGGGAATGTTGATGTTCCAGGAAATCCAGATCAGGCAAATCCTACCAATTTGCCACCACCACCACCAGAGCTAGCAACTGTGGTTATGAATCTGGCACAGCAGCTGCAGCAGATGCAATACGCACAGGCTCAGATGCAGGTTTCCATGGGAATTATGTTCCAAGCCACTCAGGCTGCACCCATGCACACCGGACAAGCTAGTGCAACACCAGTAGGTAACCACCCAGCCCCTCAGACACCTCAACAACCGGCTGCACCGATTCCAGGGCAGGCACCGGAAGCAGCTCAAGGAAATTATCAGTATCCACCCTATATGTTTGGGGCAAACCCCCAAAATCAGTTGGATCATTCCCAGCTAGTGGAGAAATTTTTGAAGATGAAACCCCAAGAATTCAACGGCAAGCCGTCTGATCCATTGTGGCCAGCACACTGGATAGACGAGATGGAGAGAAACTTCCTCATGATGACCGTTACAGAGGAAGAGAAAGTACTATGCGCCACCTTCATGCTCAAGGGCGACGCACACCATTGGTGGAAATCTACGAAGACATATTTACTGACCAAGCACGCCCTACTGACATGGGCTATATATAAAGAAGCATTCTTCGAGAAATATTTTCCACGAAGCTTCAAAGATTCGATGGAGAAGGAGTTCCTGAGTCTTTACCAGGGACAGATGTCAGTGGATGCGTACCAACAACGTTATGAAGATCTGTTTTTCTTCGCACCACTGAGTATGCAAGAAGAAGGAACCAAAACCCGTAGGTTCGTCACGAGACTGAGAGGAAGCATCAGAGAACATGTTCTGGGCTTAGAGAAGACAATATATAATGAAGCCGTCCAGATTGCTCGAGTGATTAAATCGAGCCAGAAGGAGAGTTATCTGAACCAGAACAGAGGCATCAAGAGATCAGCCGAAAACTCCTACAACGGAGGAAATACCAGGACGTATAAGCCTTTTCATCCTCAGAACTTTACTACTGCACCCAAGACCACTTCAGCAGTGCAACCTCAGTCAAAGCCAAATTCTGAAGTTCTGAAGTGTTTTAACTGCAACCAACCCGGACATATGGCAAGGGAGTGCCCAAAGCCCAAGAAGCAGTTACATCAGGGACGGGTATATGCTGTTACATCCGAGGATGCGGCCTCATCACCCGATGTGGCCACAGGTATGACTGAAACTTTTAAAGTTATAAATACATTGAATGAGCATGTATACTAAGTAAAGATAAATCACAGGTATTGTACCTATAAATGGCGTACCCGCCAGAGTACTCTTCGATTCCGGAGCTACACATTCATTTATATCTGTGTCATTTGGAAAGAAGACAAAATTACCCATCAAAACATTGGACTACAAATTACTTGTACGGTCACCAATGGGGTTAGAAGTGGAACTAGAAAAGGGTTATGGACCATGTCCAGTTCTCATTGGAGAGCAGACCTTAGATGCAACCTTGATACAACTTGAGATGGAAGACTTTGATGTCATCTTGGGAATGGACTGGTTAGCTCGGCATTCTGCAAATTTGCTATGCGCCGAGAAGAAGCTAACATTCAAAGACAAAGAAGGGGCAGAATTCAGTTTCTCGGGAACCAAACTTCCCCGGAGATGCAAGCTCATACTTTCAACATTAAAGGCTAAGAAGTGTCTTGAGAAGGGAGCAATTGGGTATCTAGTATCAGTGGTCGACCTAGCCAAGGAAGTACCACGAATGGAAGACATTGACGTCGTTCGGGATTACCCTGACGTATTTTCGGAGGAACTACCCGGATTACCACCCGACCGTACCACAGAGTTTGTAATAGACCTGATACCTGGAGCCGCACCCGTATCAAAAGCACCTTATAAAATGGCTCCTATTGAACTGAAGGAATTAAAAGTGCAACTACAAGAACTGCTAGACAAGGGTTATATTCGACCCAGTATATCTCCATAGGGGGCACCGGTAGTGTTCGTGAAAAAGAAGGATGGTAGCGTTCGAATATGTATTGACTATCGGGAGTTGAACAAGCTGACAATCAAGAATCGATATCCACTACCCAGGATCGATGACTTGTTCGATCAGTTACAAGGAGCAAAAGTATTTTCTAAGATCGATCTTCGATCGGGCTATCATCAGTTGAAGATTAAAGAAGGTGATATTCCGAAGACAGCATTCAGGACCAGATATGGACATTACGAATTTTTGGTTATGTCTTTCGGATTAACTAATGCACCCGCAACGTTCATGGAACTTATGAACCGAGTTTTCCATGATATGTTGGATACGTCGGTGATAGTATTTATTGATGATATATTGGTATACTCCAAGGACAAGGAAACCCATGTCAAGAACCTAAACGTAGCCCTACAGCGTTTAAGGAAAGAGAAACTATATGCCAAATTTTCGAAGTGCGAGTTTTGGCTAAGTGAAGTCGCATTCCTAGGCCATGTAGTATCCGCAAAAGGAATCAAAGTGGACCCCAGCAAAATTGAGGCTATTGTAAAGTGGGAAGCACCGAAGAGCATCTCAGAAATTAGAAGTTTTCTGGGTCTAGCTGGTTATTATCAGAGATTCGTAGAAGACTATTCTCGGATTGCCGTACCTCTCACCAGTTTGACCAAGAAGGGTGAAAAGTTTGTATGGACGGATAAATGTGAGAAGAGCTTCCAGACACTGAAGACCAGATTGATATCCGCCCCGATTTTGACCATTCTCGTTCCAGGACAGACATTTACTTTATACACCGATGCATCGGGACTGGGACTAGGATGTGTGCTTATGCAAGGAGAGCAAGTAATTGCTTATGCGTCAAGACAGTTAAAGGTACATGAGAAAAATTATCCCACTCATGATTTAGAGCTAGCGGCAGTATTACATGCTGTCAAGATATGGAGACATTATTTATATGGGGAGAAATTCCAGATTAAGTCAGACCATAAAAGTCTTACTTATTTATTTAACCAGAAGGAGTTGAATATGAGACAAAGAAGATGGCTGGAATTATTGAAAGACTATGATTGTGATATCCAGTATCATCCGGGAAAAGCGAACGTGGTAGCAGATGCATTGAGCAGAAAAGCAATGATAAAATCTCAAGGAGAAGTCAGCACGACTGCAGCAATGTGTACTACTGGAATGGTATTCAATCACGGCAATGAGCAGTATGTGATAGATACAACGGATGAATCAGCCAACCAAGGGTTTATTCATCGGTTTTCAAATATGTTCACGGCGTTGAAAATTATACCGGATATAGTGGACGAGGTGAAGACAGCTATCCAATCAGATCCTTATCTGAGAACAGTACAAGAAGATATCGAGAAAGGTAGGACCAACCCTGATTTCACCTTGGATGACGAGAAAGTACTAAAATACAAAGGGAGGATATGTGTACCTGAAACAGAAAGTATGGACATTAGACACCGACTGATGAAAGAAGCTCATACCACCATCTATTCGATACATCCTGGAAGTACAAAAATGTATCATGATCTGAAGAAACTATATTGGTGGAGGGGAATGGATGCAGATGTTGCTAAGTTCGTGTCTCAATGTCTAAATTGTCAGAGAGTAAAGGCAGAACGACAACGACCCGCAGGACTGTTACAGCCATTACCAGAACCAGCATGGAAATGGGACTGCATCACTATGGACTTCGTCGCGGGACTACCACTGACTCCTTGAGTAGTTGATGCAGTTTGGGTGATTGTGGACCGTCTGACTAAGACAGATCGCTTCATACCTAGACGACCCCAATATACACTCGAAAGGTTAGCAAAGTTGTATGTGGATAATATTGTTCGGTTACATGGTGCTCCAGAAAGCATTGTGTCCGATAGAGATCCACGATTTACTTCCAAATTTTGGAAAGGATTGCAAAAGGCTATGGGTACAACATTGAAGTTCAGTACTGCATTCCACCCACAGACAGATGGACAGTCAGAGCGTACAATTCAGATTCTAGAAGATATGCTACGAGCATATGTAATTGATTTCAAAGGATCATGGGACGAAATGTTACCATTGATCGAGTTCGCCTATAACAACAGCTATCAGGCTACCATACAGATGCCACCTTATGAAGCACTGTATGGCAGGAAGTGTCGAACTCCCTTGTTTTGGAATGAAGTGGGAGAACGTAGCATTGTTGGACCGGAATTTGTTGAAGAGACTTGTCGAGTGGTCGACATTATCAAGGAAAGGGTGAGAACAGCTTAGAACCGTCAGAAGCAATATGCAGACACTCGACGAAGAGATCTAGAGTTCGCTGTAGGTGATAAAGTATTTTTGAAAGTATCGCCTATGCGAGGATTGAAGAGGTTCGGACAGAAAGGGAAGCTAAGTCCAAGATATGTCGGACCATATGAAATTCTAGCTAAACGTGGAAAAGTAGCTTATCAGTTAGCACTACCACCATCTATGTCAAGTGTACATGACGTATTTCACATTTTCCTATTGAAGAAGTATGTCAAAGAACCAATGCATGTCTTGACAGTGGATTTGCCAGAATTGACTGATGATTTGACGTTTGAAGTAACACCAATAGAAATCACCAGCCGAACGGTTCAACGTCTACGCAACCGAGATATCTATTATGTTAAGGTCACTTGGAAAAGTAGAGACATGGAAGAAATTACATGGGAAGAAGAAAATGCTATGAGAAAGCAATACCCTTACTTATTTGATTCAGAAGGTATGTACAATTTCGAGGACAAAATTTTTATAAGTTGGGGGGAGTTGTAAGACCCGTGTCAATCTAACCCGGTCTTACCACCTTGAACCAGGTTCACCCATCATGGCCGAGTCAAATGGACCAAGGGCGTGAAAGAGATCGAGATCCTAGGTATCAAATCGACCCAAAAACTTAAATTAGGGGAAGGATCGCATACCCAGCTAAGCAGGGTCGGACCTCCCAAAACAAAGAGTCAGACCCTCAGTTTTGAAGGGGGGTCGGACAGCTTAAGACCCTAGGGTCGACGGGATCATCGACCCTCCCATCGACCCTCGGTTCCTTCCGAATATAGAAATTAGGAAATTTCTATATTTTTCGATTGGGATTCTTTCCAAATCTCAAAGGGACTTATTTAAGATGTTCCTAGTCTATTTAAAGGACGTCCCTAAGCCACTTTCACTACTTTCACAACCCTAATCAAATTGAGAGAAAGAGAGGAGGAGGAAAGAGGAAGAAGAAAGGGAAGGAGGAGAAATTAAGCCAAAAGAGAAGAGTTGCAGAGAAAGATTGATCTTCTCAGGTATGGATACTAATTCCATAAGTTCCTACTGACCTTAGGTTAGTTATTGATGAGAATGTGATCTCGGAGAATCCCAAACCATTAAGCTATGGTTAGGTTTTCATGGAAAACCATAGGTGGATGCATGAAAACTATTTAGATGGATTATACATGGTTTCAGACCATGGAATGGATGTAGAATGGAATGTAGGAGCAAGCCATAGGACCCCAAACACGAAGAATGGATTAAAAAGTGGAAATTGGACCAAAGTGCACCGAGGGTCGCACCGAGGGTCGTTGACTATCCGACCCTAGGTGTTTCTGACCATCGACCCTCAGCATTCGGGAAGTCCAGAAAGAGGGGAGGGTCGATAGACCCATCGACTCTAGCATCGACCCTCAGTTAACAGAATGGTTTTTAAATTCAGAATTAATTCTAATTAATTCTATCGACTTTGTTAGGTTGCTAGCAATATAATAACATTATAACGGTGATTCTAAAGCTTGGAAAAGTATCTATTAGCAAGCTAAGGTGAGGAACCTTAACTCCAAATTAAATTGGTTAATAATAAACTGTTTTCTATTTCTTGAGTCCTATGCCATGCTTGATTCTATGCGAATATATTTGTATTGTGCATACAGCATGCCATCCAATATTTCTATTACCTGTTCATGCATATTTATTTTAGTGTTTATAACATGATGATGATGATGATGATAGGAATAGGCATGTGCTTGTATGTGTGTGGTTGATGTGCTTGATGCGAGCGAGTATCAGGGGAGGTGTGATGAGAACGTCAATAAACGTTAACCTTTGGCGGGTCTCAGCACTTTAGCTCTATCTCTAACTCAAGTCTTGTGCATTGGCATCGTCGTATCGCCACTACTTTAGCAGAACTATTATGTCGTAGAGTATCAGGGGAGGTGGTCTCGGTCCTTGTAGTCTCTGACTCTACTGGGGGGCCTTAGCTCTATCTCTATGGACATTCTGAGGGATGCTGGGGTGAGGCCTTGGATACACTGTTTGCATTAGGATTGGTTAGTTGCGAGCCCAGTTTGCAGCCCTCACCAACAGGGGCTTACGTGTTGGTATGGCACTATATAACAATAAGCGTAACCTTTGTTATATAATGTTCATGATTGGGTGCATGTGAGTTGACGATAAACGTGATCTTCGGGTAACGTCACACACATGTGTATAGAGGCGGAGTCAATAAACGCGACCTTTGGCTACCTAAACCTTTCTATTGCATACTGCAAACTTTAAACCGGACCAAATATATAAATTGATTTTTGCATGCATATGTATTGTTGCATTGTTTTGGCTACTCACTGAGCCGTGATGTGTGCTCACCCCTCGACGTCGAATATTTTTAGTTGATGATGTAGGTTATACCGTTGAAGACTATGTGAATGCGTCTGCGTACGGGAACGTGGCAGCAATGGAAGTTGGAGCTGAAGATGATACGTACGACTCCTCTTGCGAGTGCAACTCGTGTGTATTTGATTAGATATTTTTATAGGTTTCTTTCATTGGATTGATAAAGACATGTATTTGGTATTTAAATATTTATGTCTCAGTTGAAAACAGAATAATTTGCTATTAAATTAATGATATCATCTTAGTTGCTCAGTTCATTTTATTATGAATTTTCCGCTATTGTGTATTACTCTGATTATGATTATGGATGTGTGAAAGTTTGGATAACGCGGGGATAGCCTATTAGAGATCCTGGTTGAACCGTTGGTTATTTAGCGGTTCATCACATCATTCTGAATAAACCAGAATTGGGGTGTGACAATCCTTGTCCAACCTTTGTAAATCACTTTTAGACCACTTGAAAACCTAACAAATTTATAGATTTTAAATTAAAATTTATTTCCATTAATACAGACTTCTAGAAGCTGAGTGGTCGCAGGTGCGGCTGCACCTGTGGTCTCAGTTTCTGCTACCACAGGGTATGTAGTCGCAAGGTGTGGTCGCATATCATGCGACCATACATGTGACCATACCCCCCACAAAACATCCCCGAGGGTGTGTGGTCGCAAGGTGTGGTTGCATACCATTCGACCATACATGCAACCACACCCTCCCTAGAACTTTCCTGAGGGTGTGAGGTTGGTTATGTGTGTCTCTTGTGCTCGCATGACATGCGACCACACATGTGATGGTCGACTTTTCCACTCCCAACTTAATTCCTTCATGTTTTGATTCTTTGGCTTGTCATCATGATCCTTCCTATGATTGTTCTATGGCTTAAAATTCATATTTTATGCAATCCATCATCCTAATAGATTCCCACCATGGATCTGTTAGAATTTTCCCCTGGTTTGATGATTGGGGTCTCACTTTGAATCATTATCTCCTCCATGATCTATTCTAGGTATTCAACTGATGTGGGAAACGTTTTCATACCTTAAACTTGTCGAAGATTCAGAGTTCTCTCTGAAATTCCTCCTCTTAGTCTTCCTCTTTAATTCTCCTTCTCTTCCTCCTCTTCTCTTTCTCTCTCTTTCAGTTTGAGTTCTAATAGGATGAAAGAGGATAAGGGACGTCCTATATATAAAGAAAAATCCTCCATATAGAGTCCTACATAGAATAGGAAAGAGCCCCCTTCGGATTAGGAAGGTTTCCAAATCACGGAGTCTATTTGACTTCGTGTGGTCGCACGTGGTGTCACAGAACCCGTCGACCACACAGTCAAAAACTTGCAACCACACATCCCAAACTCCTGTGGTCGCATTTTTTTGAGGTGTAGTCCACCACACCTATTTAGGTATGCGACCATACACTCCTACATAGGTGATTTTGGGTTCAATTTTGTACCTAGTCTTGTGGTTTCTTCATGCATTTGGTCCGCTTGGCCCGACCATGATAGGAAGACCTGATACAAGGTGGTAAGACCGGTTAGTACGATATGGGTCTTATAAGCACTACGCAAAAAACCGACGTCGAGGTCTGGAGTTTGCAGTGGGTGATAAGGTGTTCTTGAAGAGATCACCTATGCGAGGTCTGAAACGGTTTGGTAGAAAGGGAAAGCTATGCCCCAGGTATATGGGACCATACGAGATTTTGACCAGACATGGTAATGTGGTGTATCGACTAGCTCTACCAACATCCATGTCAAGCGTTGATGATGTGTTCCATGTTTCTTTATTGAAGAAGTATGTCAGGGATCCATTGTACATCTTGACAGCAGATCCGCCAGACTTGACAGAGGACTTGACGTTTGAAGTGGTACCTATGATGCTAATGAGCCGAAAGGTACAACATCTCCGAAGCAAGGTTATCCATTACATCAAAGTGCATTGGAAAAGCCAAGATGTAGAAGAAATCACTTGGGAGGAATAGAACGCGATGCGAAAGGAATACCCTAACCTTTTCGACGAACAAGGTACGTATAAATTTCGAGGCCAAAATTTCTTTTATGGGTGGGGGAGTTGGGAAACCTACATGCAAATTTCGGGGACAAAATTTATTTTAAGGGTGGGGGAGTTGTAAGAGCCGCACTCCACGAACCCGATCTAAACCTTTAATTCATGTCGTAACAGGTCTTCCAATCATCACCGGGCCTGATGGAACTAGCGGATGACAACCAGGTATGAAAATGGACCTAAAATATGATAGTTTTTCATACCAGTCTATGTTATTGGTCGATGGTACCGGTCGACCGGTATGACTACGCGGGCAGACTGGTTAGATCTGGAAATGGATCTCCGTGGGTCCCACTTTCTAAATCTTAAGCCTAAGGACTTTCCTAACGTAAGGAAACTTCCTAAACTCTATCCTAGTCCATTTAAGGACCCTTGAACCTCCTTAAAACTCTTCCATTGAGCCTCACAAACCCTAGAGAGGAGAAAGATATCGAAGAAGGAGAAAGAGCTAAGGAAGGAGGGAGAGGAGCCGCCGTTGGCCGTTGGATGAAGAACACCATAGTTGCGAACCAACGGTAAGTGCTTGAACTTCTCTCTAAGTTAAGCATTATAGATGATTAATCATGAATTGATCAATACCATGCAAGGCTAGGTATTGATCTAAAACCCTTAAATTTCCGTCAAACCCTAATACAGTCGATGAACCCTAGATTCGCATTCTAGGTTAAGGATCATCGAAACTAAAACTTGAATGGAAACTCGTTGCTCTGGCTTAGAATGTATAGGAGAAACCCTAGAACCAATAGGGGGTGACCGACGGAAGGTGAACACCAAGTTGATGGTCTTCTGGAGGCATACCGGTCGACCATACCGGTCGCACCATATTCTACCGGTACTGCGACTGGTACCTCTCGGAGACTAATCTGCGGGGGACCAGTCGACCATACCGGTCGCACCTTTCCCCACAGTGCCGCGACCGGTGCTTGCGACCGATACTGTGATCGAAATGCACTGTGAGGAGTATTTTTGACCCAATTGGTTTTTCGACCAATGTAAACCCTAAGAAACTTATTATAATTCAACCCTAACATCATGTAGGACCTTGTGATAGCGAGTTTGGATTCTGTGACGCAGAGCAAGCTAGCAATCAAGCGTCAGGTAAGGGAATCGGACTTTAACCCTAAAAACTTAGTAACAGTAAAACGTTGTTAATAATTATGATTCTATGGAATGGTATTTGTGCATACTCGCATGTTATTATATTGTTCATGCATACTCGCTATGCTAGGATGTGACTGTTAGACATGTGATTATTTTCGTTGGTGTGTGGAATGGGAAGGGCCTGGGGTCTAGATCATTCCTCACACTAGCACCTTTTTATATTGCTTCTGTCTTAGCATGCTTGGTGTGGGTAGGGTATCAAGGGGAGGAAGAGGCACTGTGGTCTCTAGCCTGGCCACTAGACTCTAGCCCTATCTCTACGCCATAAGGAGCTGTGCTAGGATAGGGCCTACTGTGATGACATATAGGATTGGTTTGTTGCGAGCCCAGTTTGCAAGCCCTCGCCAATAGGGCCTTACATATTGGTATGGGTAGGGCATCAGGGGAAGTGTTGGCAGTGTTTAACCGGACACTTTAGCTCTATCTCTATTCCATGGTGGGTGCATGTGGGACGAAAGTGGTGTTTGATCCATTGGGTGGATTCACACACTCGTGTATAGAGGTGCGGTGGCCACCAATCCTTTCTAGGGCACATTGTAAACTTAAAACCAGACCATAATGTGAATGTTACTCATGCATGATGTGTGTTGCATTGTCTGATTTTCTTACTGAGCTAATTTATGAGCTCACCCTTGTCTACACACTATTTTTAGATGTTGATGCAGGTAACACTATCAAGGACTTCGTGGATGCTCTAATATATGGAAGAGTTGCTGCTCTGAAAGTGCAAATAGGGGAGGACGAGCATGACGCTTCATGCGAGTGCCCTTTCAGCGTGTACCTCTAGGATATTGGATTTATTTATTTTATTTATTTTCAGTTGGATTTATAAGTGATGTAAGGATAATTATTTAGTTTTGGTGTTTTGAATAATTGGATATTTTATTTAAATTATCAATAGAGAACTTAGTTCATTTAATTTTAGACTTTCACTGTATTTAATTATATTCTGATTAGGATTATGTGCAATGGTTTCTATGAGTGGACATGATTTTATTGAGGTCCTGGTGTGAACCTTTGGTTCAGTAATGGTTCACTCACACTTCTGGTTCAGTCAAAATTTGGGGTGTGACAGGAGTAGTCCTACCTTTTTTGAGGTCTTCTTGCACCGTTCTCAGATAAGGGTCTGATTTAATAGCTGCTTTCACTTCGTCTAATAGATCAGGTACAATCTTCAATGTAGCAAACATGTTTGAGAATAGATGAATAAACCCTTGATCAGTTGATTCATTCGGAATATCAATCACGAACTGATCTTTAACGTAATTAAATACTCTCCCTACGATACATGCCACAACATTTGCACTAACTTCTTCTTGGGATTCTATCATTGCTTTCCTACTTAGTGCGTCAGCAACTACTTTAGCTTTTCCTGGATGATACTGGATATAACAATCATAATCTTTCAATAATTCCAGCCATCTTCTTTGTCTCTTGTTCAACTCCTTTTGATTAAAAAGATGAGTGAGACTCTTATGATCTGATTTAATCTGAAATTTCTCTCCATACAAATAATGTCTCCATATCTTGACAGCATGTACTACTGCTGCTAATTCCAAGTCATGAGTGGGATAGTTCTTCTCATGTGTCTTCAGTTGTCTTGAGGCATATGCAACTACTTGTTCTCCTCGCATCAGTACACATCCTAAACCCAACCCAGACGCATCAGTGTACAAGGTAAATGGTTGTCCTGGGATAGGATAGTCAAGATGGGAGCTGATTTCAATCTAGCCTTCAATGTTTGAAAACCCCTCACATTTGTCGGTCCAAATAAATTTTTCTCCTTTCTTAGTCAAACTAGTGAGAGGTACGGTGATTCTAAAGTAATCTCCCACGATCGTCGGTAATACCCAGCTAAACCTAAGAAACTTCTGATTTCTGCAACATTCTTAGGTGCTTTCCATTTCACAATGGCTTCAACCTTGCTAGGATCCACTTTAATTCCTTCAACGGATACAACATGACCTAAGAAAGTGACTTTATTTAGCCAGAATTCACACTTTGTAAATTTTGCGTAAAGCTTCTCTTTTCTTAGTCGCTGCAAAGTGGCTCTTAGATTTGTGACATAAATTTCTTTGTCTTTGGAGTAGACTAGTATGTCGTCAATAAATATAGTGACTAACGTATCCAACATATCATGGAATACCCAATTCATGAGTTCCATAAAAGTTACGGGTGCATTAGTCAATCCAAAAGACATAACTAAAAATTCATAATGTCCATATCTAGTTCTGGATGTTGTCTTCGGAATATCACCTTCCTTAATCTTCAACTGATGGTATCTTGACCGAAGATCAATTTTGGAGAACACTTTGGTACCTTGCAACTGATCGAACAAGTCATCGATCCGAGGCAATAGGTACTGATTCTTGATTGTAAGCTTATTCAATTCTCGATAGTCTATACATAGTCGAACGCTACTGTCCTTCTTCTTTATGAACAATACTGGCGCTCCCCATGGTGATATGCTGGGTCTGATATAACCGTTGTCCAGTAACTCCTGTAATTGTACCTTCAGTTCCTTCAGTTCAATAGGAGCCTTTCGATAGGGTGGTTTCGATACTGGTGCGGCTCCAGGTATAAGATCTATAATGAACTCTGTCGCTCGGTCAGGTGGTAATCCTAGTAATTCCTCAAGAAATACCTTCGAAAATTCACGCACAACTTCAATATTCTCCATTCGTGGTGCTTCCTTGGTGATGTCGACCACGGATACTAGATACCCAATTCCTCCTTTCTCAAGACATTTTCTAGTCTTCAATGCAGAGAGAATCAGTTTTCGTTTACAGAGAAGTTTGGTTCCTACAAAACTAAACTCTGCTCCTTTTTTGTCTTTAAATGTCAGTTTCTTTTCCGCACATAATAGGTTTGCAGAGTGCCAAGCTAACCAATCCATTCCCAATATAACGTCGAAGTCTATTATCTCGAGTTGAATTAAGGTTGCATCCAAAATCTTCTCACCGATAAGAACTGGACATGGTCCATAACCTTTGTCTAGTTCCACTTCTAATCTCATAGGTGATCGTACAAGCAGTTTGTAGTTTAAAGGTCTGAGGGGTAGATTTAACTTCTTTCCAAACGATACAGATATAAAAGAATGAATAGCTCCAGAGTCAAAGAGTACTCTGGCGGGTATGCCATTAATAGGTACGATACCTATGATTTGATTTAACTTAGTCTACATGCTTACACAAGGTAGTACAAAATGAATAGTTCAGATCATACCTGTGACCACATTAAGCGATGCGGCAACATCCTCATAAGTAATTGCATAAAATTTTCCTTGTTGTAGCTGCTTTCTTACCTTAGGATACTCTCTTAAATAATGTCCTACTTGATCGCAATTAAAGTATTTGACTCCAGCATTACTTTGCTTCTGTTGAGGTTCGATTGTCAGAGTAGTCTTGGCTGCAGCATTGAAGCCTTGAGTACGGAAGGGTTTAAATGTCTTTGAGTTCCTTCCATTGTATGAGTTTCCATTGGGCCTTTTAATACCTCTGTTCTGAGCAAAATAACTTTCCCTCTGGCTTGATTCCAATACTCGAGAAATCTATACAGTTTCATTATAAATCTTCTTTTCCATACCCAATACATGCTCACAGATGCTTCCCCTAAGTCCCATGATGAACCTTTGGATTTTGGTATTTTCCTCCTGCATGCTAGAAGGAGCAAAGAAAAATAGTTCTTTATAACGCTATTGATATGCGTCTATAGTCATCAGTCCCTGATATAGACTCAGTAGCTCCTTTTCCATTTGATCTCTAAAACACCTGGGAAAATACTTCTCGAAGAAAGCTTCTTTATAGATAGCCCAGGTCAGTTGGGCGTGCTTTGTCAACAGATAACTCTGAGTAGATTTCCACCAATGGTGCGCATCACCTTTCAGCATAAAAGTGGCACATATTACCTTCTCTTCTTCATTTATAGTCATCATCATAAAGTTTCTTTCCATTTCGTCGATCCAGTGAGCTAGCCACAATGGATCTGATGGTTTCCTGTGAATTCCTTCAGCTTCAACTTCAGGAAACGCTAGATTAGTCTGGAGTGATCAAGCTGATACTGTGTATATGCTCCATACATAGGCAGTTGGTACTTATAATTACCATGGTTATACCCGCCTTGCGGTGCTTCAGGGTTTTGCACTTGGCCTTGTACTGCTGGTGTTTGCAGTGCTTGGGGTACAGTGTTGCTACCACCAGGTGCCATACTAGCTTATCCTGCAGGTAGAGATGTTGTGTTTGCAACTAAAAAAGCAATTCCCATAGCAGCTTGCATGTTGGCTTGCACATGCTGCATTTGCTGCATTTGTTGTGCCAAATTCTTCACCGCAGTAGCCAAATCTATAGGTGGTGCAGGTAAATTGGTTGGGTTGGCTTGGGTGTGCACATTCTGAGGTGCAGTATTTTGAGTTCCAATATTTCCTTCCTATATTGCTGACCTTCATTGTCATTAGTCTCCATAGGTGGTGGAGATGGGTTTGCATTCTATCTCCTTCTACTTACTTTGCATCTATCCATATAAACTCTTAGTTGAATGGTACTTGGAAAGGTTGTACATGTGAGACAAGATATGATGGTATTATTGGGTTAGTCTCACAATGGAAAGCGAGAAAAAAACAAGATTAACACGCAAAAGTTCAAATAGAATCAAAATGCAGACAACAGTCATTCATACGGTCGATGGCATATGGTCGCATGTTGTGCAACCATAGGTGCGACCTTCAAAATCCTGGCAAATTACAGAGACCCTATGGTCGATCATACGGTTGACGGTTTTTGTCGAATTTGCAACTGTATGATTCAAGATCAGGTTTTTAAACCTGTATCTCGAAATTTTTCCCACTCATTCTCCTTCTTCCTCCTATGGTCTATATTCAACTCGTCACCAGTGAGTTGCTACAGTGTCGACCATTCAAACTTGGTGATTTTTCCTTCGATCAACATCCATCACTCCATTCCTTGAGGTATGTTCTCTACTTTTCTCCATTTTTAAGCTTTCATACCTAGGGTTTTTGTTATTTGTAGGGTTTTCTTCTAATTAATATTTTTTTGACCATAAAAATTTAATTTTTATTGGGGGCTTTTGCTATTGGCCACCCAATGAATGAAAGCCCTCAAGAAAATTTGAGTTTCGTCGGTTAGTTTACTAGAAACCTGAAAATTCCCATTTTTTACCTAAATTTTGGGGTTTTTCCCAATTGTCAAAATTTCTTCAAATTCAACCTACCTAATTTAAATTTCCAATTGTATGAGCCTTGCAGAATGGTTTGGGACCTATGTAAGTCTTCCTGCCCAAATGTTTGGATGAAAAGTGAGGTTTTTTCCATTTTACGTCATTATGCTAACAAATTTTTAAATTTGTCTGACTTGTTTTCTTATTTTCTTCTCTTGCAGTTGTCATGGTTCGCACTAAGGTTCCTCGAGTTCATGACGCACGACACTTCAGGTCCGTTGAAGCAAAGGTGTAATATCCTTGGTTTGACCGAAAGAAAATGGAAGGGGGCCAGTGTGTGAACCTAGCCCATTTAGCCCTGTTTGATGTAGAAAGGGTGTTTGGTGATATGGGTTGGCTTCCAGTGATCTTGTTCGAGGCTTGTACTCGCCCCCGGACTTGGTCAAGCAGTTCTACTGTCACCTACAGGTAAAGGGTGACTTAGAAGATGTTGACAGGGGTAGAGAGGTAACTTGCCCTATGGGCGACTGATCTCCACCTTGCTTTCCCGTCTATAGGTGGACCTATTGGATGAGAGCATCCTTGAGGACACCTTCTCAGCTGACCTTGATTGGGAGGCCATCAACAGGATGGGCATGAGAGAGATACAGGTCAGTGATGATGAGAGGAATGCTATGAGACGTCCTCTCACTCAAGTAGCGGTAGCAGATGCAGAGGCGGCAGCAGCAGCAGCAGTAGAGGTAGCAGTAAAGGCATACAAGGGTGATGATGAGGAGTACGATAATTGGATGTACATGGATGTGGATGCCATCCCTCCCCCATCGCCACAGCATTTTACTGGAGCTGGCCCTTCTAGGGCTTGTCATTCAGTTGGCCCTTCACACCCACCATCAAATGACATGATGGGGCTATTATGTGAGATTCGAGAGGCTCAGCGCATGACTGATTGGAGAGTAGGAGAGCTTCTAGATGCCCAATGCTCTACAGACCAGCGGGTAGCAGATCTGACAGCTAGTCTCTGAGCAACTCAGACTCAGGTGGCCTGGCTCGCGAGAGTATATGCTGAGGACTACAATAGAGATCGTGAGGCACCTCCTCCTCCAGCACCTCTAGCTCCATGATTGCCATTTATATCTTTTTCCCTCTTATACTATAGAGTAACTGTCTAGATTATGGATTGTACCCTGAATTGGATGTACATTTGTCTCATACAACACAGGTGCTTATGGTGTGTTCTTATTATAGCTTTTAATTTTTACTTTTTTATCCTAACTCAGTTCATGACACATGTGGAAGTAGTCAGGTCAATGGGTAGAACCTGAGAAGCTCTGATACCAAGTTGTCACACCCCAATTCTGGTCAGAATGGTGTGATGAACTGCCAATCTCGTAAAGATCGTACCCACCATATCAAACCACACACACTTAATAATCAAAGGTAATAAAAAAAATAAGCACAAGTCTTACAGATAATGAACTGAGAGTCTAATAGTGATCAATAAGTATTTAATCCAATTATCTCCAAACCACAAGACATAAAAATAAATAATCAATTACATATCTGGTGTTCAAGCGCATCTTCTTCAGCTTCTACGTCCATTTGTGACGACATGGGAAAAAATCAATCTCCTTGAAATTTTCAATTTGGATTTATCCTCATTTTTAAAATTGAATTCTCATATAGTTAAAGTGGTCTACCCTCATTACACTCAAACTAGGATCTGGAAAGTTCTCACTTTCAGATCCCATCCACTCATGCCAGTGGAGGGTAAGAAGACTGAAGTCGCCACCTAGATAAGGTCTAGGACCTATAAATGATGTCCCTCATTGGAGGAACACTAATGACTCGTGCAAATGGAACGACTATCTTGTCTCACCAAAGGCGGGTAAGTGCCAAATTACGAGTTGGGAAGGTGTTAGGCACCCAACTCGTCCAGTTAAACCGGTCTCCCTAAATCCTATCCTTTCCTACAGTTTATGAATGCTTGGGGTTGTCTAAATACATTACAAGGTAAAAGGGGGAATCCTAAGTTAATTTCTAATTCTTTGCTAACTAAGCATGGCATAAGCTGAAATTAAACAATTATAAACAAGAAAAATAATTGCAAAATGAATCAAAGAATTTAAAGAATAGTTTAATAATACTTCAAAGAAAAGAAAAAAATGATATATAACATATGACCGAGGTCTGGGAAAATCCCAGGCCGCCTACGTATCCCTGTGCGGTGGGAATCAGGCCAAACATAGTTCGGGCGGGTGTGTACGTACCAAGTGTGTGCAAGAGAAGAGGGACGCTTCCAAAATATTGAAACGCATCCCAAGCGATGGATGCTCCCATAATCATGGAACACATCCAATGGTGAGAGATGTCCCCACAACAGTGGGACCCATCTCAGTGTTGAGGTACTCCCTATCACAAGGAAGTCCCCTCGACGAGGTAATCCCATAATACATGGAACTTACCTCAATTTGAGTGTGTGTGTGAAAATGATGCTCCCAAAATATTAGAACACATCCGAAGGATGAGATGTTCCCACAACAGTGGAACACATCTCGGTGTATAGGTATTCCCTTCCACAGGAAAATCCCTTCGCTGAGGTAATCCCATAATACATGGAACTTACCTCAATTTGAGTGTGTGTGTGAAAATGATGCTCCCAAAATATTGGAACACATTCGAATGATGAGATGTTCCCACAACAGTGGAACACATCTCGGTGTACAGGTATTCCCTTCCACAGGGAATCCCTTCGCTGAGGTAATCCCATAATACATGGAACTTACCTCAATTTGAGTGTGTGTGTGTGTGAAAATGATGCTCCCAAAATATTGGAACACATCCGAAGGATGAGATGTTCCTACAACAGTGGAACACATCTCGGTGTACAGGTATTCCCTTCCACAGGGAAATTCCTTCGCTGAGGTAATCCCATAATACATGGAACTTACCTCAATTAGACCGAGCGTGGAGCGACCAAACTCCCCCGCAGCCTACGTATCCCTCGAGACCACAGTCTCTCCAGAATCAGGTCAAGCGTAGTTCCCATGGATTGACGAGCCATGGACACGCGTGGAAACACTCAGGAAAAGCCAAATGCCTCAGCTCCCCACACACGGGGGTACACTAAATCTCACTCACATCCTACATTCGGGATGCCCAGGTGGACCGTCCGTCGGACCACCAATCCTATGCATACGTCTACCCAATCGCACATTTTAGATTAATATAAATTTGATACAACGATTTCCCACACTCTTGGATCCAATCCTAGGGTTGGGTGGGCTCATTCTAAATGAGCCTATAAGGGGTCGGACTCTTTGGAATCCCCTAGCCAATCACATTGCGGGAAGCGCAAATCCTAACATGCATCTATTACAATGAAGTGTTAGAATTGGGATACCACTCTTAGGGGTGGGGATCATGCATTCAAATCAACTCATCATGTATTAATTTGATAGACAGACTGTTAAGAGTGAGCAAGTGTTCAATCATATAATCCAAGAAAACAACAAAGGAAGAAATAATCATGAATCCAAGCATTAAACTGAGCAATGCATCGGATTAAACTAGCAAACAAGGAGTTGAATTAATTTCAGCATTTGAACAAGAGCCAATCTAACATTTTTCACATTAAACCAAAATATGGACTGAACCAAGCAAGCATGTCGAAGATAGGAGAAAGAAACTAAGCTTTATTGAAACCTACACTATAAAGATGAGACAACAGAGGGACCTTCCTAAAAAATGAATACCTAATCAAGTTCAATGAAATGAAAGAAAAGAAAATAAAGCAAAGAGAAAAAAAAAAGAAAAACAAATCTCAAAAAAAACCCAACCCACCGAACTATTTTCATGAGGGATGTATAAGAAGGACAAACTAAATAAAATAAGATAATGCCAAAAGGAATCAGATTGCATGAGAGCCACATTAACGTTCATGCTCCCTTTCAAATGCACCATTGTAAACAATTTTCCACTCCAGAGCCCTCAACCGAATCTGACTCTACAGGAACAATAAGAAAACAAAGATTCCTCTCTCCAACAGAACCTAATGCATGCTAAAGAAAACAAAGCTCCCCCTCTCCAACCGAACCTAATGCTACTAGACAAAAATGACCAGCTTATCCAAAACCAGTCATAACTGGGAAACGAAATGATCAAACTCTCTACTCCCTGGCCGAACTTTATGGTCAACAGATTCTCCCAAATTCTTAGAAATTCAATCAAATACATCGGACAGAATCACCAAGTGTATGGTAAATCAACTAGTAACAAACAACAAAGAAACATCATCAACCATAAGGAGATTAACATAACCATTAACAAGGGAAGCATGTACTTTGACAGTACAAAATTATAGTATTTGGCAAGAAGATTACCTGGATTTTAATGGGTAGCAGATCAATGGATGATAATGTCGTTGTACTTCAAGGTTGTACCATGGACAAGAAAGGAAAAAGTAAGAGCTGAATTGAATCCACATCTTCATACCTTTAACACCAGCCATGGATAGCAGCCAGCTCGATCAAGGTGTCCTTAAAGCCATTGACAACATCCTTGTGTATCTCAAGTTCAGCTAGGAATCTCCAGCTACCAAGGTAAGCTTCAGCAGTAGCCGCCCTTCCTTTCTTCTTCCTTCTCAATGTTCAGCTTTGGTCGACAGCTTCTCACTCTGCCTTGGCGAGAATGGAAATCCCCCTCTTCTTCTACGTCCTCTCTATTTTCTCTCACCCTCTGTTTTCTCACTCCCTCCTCCTGATTTTTTTCTTCTCTTTCTCACTTCTGATTTTTCATTCCTCCTACCCCATGAATAACCCGATTTTCCCCAATAGAAAGAAACCCCCTGTGGCTCCTCCTCTCGAAATCCCCATTTTTTTCCTCTCTCTTCTGTCCGCCCTTCTTCCCTTCTGATTTTTTTTTCTTTCTCCTTCTTTCTTCTTCTTCTTTCTCTTTCTGGTTTCTCCTTCTTTCTTCTTCTTTCTTCTTCTTTTTCTTTCTTCTCCCCTTCTTCTTTCTTCTCCTTCCTCTTGCTGCTCTCTCTCTTTCTTCTTTCTTCTCCTTCCTCTTGCTGCTCTCTCTCTCCCTCTTGCTGCTCTCTATTTTTTTTTTTTTTTTTCGTTTCCTGGTTTCTTTTGGGAGCAGCATCTGTTGCTCCTTATACTCACAAAAAAAAGGGGGCTGATGAGGGGAGGGGTTCGAGGCCGGGAAATCAGCAATTTTTTTGGGGGGGAGGAAATCCGGGAAAGGGGGTGAGGTGTCGACCCCCTCTCCCCTGCAACTCCACCACCGCCTCTGTCCATCTCTCCTTCTTCTCTGCTGATTTCTCTTTTTTTTTTTTTTCTTCTTTTTGATCTCTGATCCCCTCTTTTGGGGATCAGAGGGATTTTTTTTTTTACATATTTTTTTTCTTTTTTTTTTTTTTCTTTTTTCGGTCCTTGATTCCCACTTTTGGGGATCAGAGAGTCTCCTTTTCTTTTCTTTTCTTTTTTTCTTTTTTTTCGTTCCCTGATCCCCACTTTTGGGGAATTTTTATTTTTATTATTATTTTTTTTAATTAATTAAAAAAAAATTTATACCCCCCTCTCATTGCGGGTGGTACCCCAATGAGAACGGGGATCACCGCAGTGGCAAAATCGGGGTGCTGACAGATACCCCTCTTCAGTCGAAATTATACTAATTAAGACTGAAGACAAAAAAGACCCCAGTTTTTCCACAACCATTATTGGAAAGCTAAGAAAAACAAAACACGGGTTCTCTTAAGTGGCGGCTATGACGACCTTGGAACTCTCAAAACGAACCCGAAAAACAAAAGATGAGCTTTCACGCATTTCACGGAACCACTCGGGGAGATTATTCCGGAACAAAGGAATCAAATCTCAAAAGCGAAACTGACACCTTGCACATGCGAGCCCCACAGTCAGAATCGAAGACGAGCTTTCACGCATTTCGCGGAACCGCTCGAGGAGATTATTCCCGAACAAAGGAATCAAATCTCAAAAGCGAAACTGACACCTCGCACACGCGAGCCCCAAAGTCAGGATCGAAGGTGAGCTTTCACGCATTTCGCGGAACCGCTCGGGGAGATTATTCCCGAACAAAGAAATCCAATCTCAAAAGCGAAACTGACTCCTCGCATACGCAAGCCCCAAAGTCAGGATTGAAGGCGAGCTTTCACGCATTTTGCGGAACCGCTCGGGGAGATTATTCCCGTACAAAGGAATCAAATCTCAAAAGTGAAACTGACACCTCGCACACGCGAGCCCCAAAGTCAGAATCGAAGGCGAGCTTTCATGCATTTCGCGGAACCGCTCGGGGAGATTATTCCCGAACAAAGGAATCAAATCTCAAAAGCGAAACTGACACCTAGCACACGCGAGCCCCAAAGTCAGAATCGAAGGCGAGCTTTCACGCATTTCGTGGAACCGCTCGGGGAGATTATTCCCGAACAAAGGAATCCAATCTCAAAAGCGAAACTAACACCTCGCACACGCGAGTCCCAAAGTCAGAATCGAAGACGAGCTTTCACGCATTTCGTGGAACCGCTTGGGGAGATTATTCCCGAACAAAGGAATCAAATCTCAAAAGCAAAACTGACACCTCGCACACGCGAGCCCCAAAGTCAGAATCGAAGACGAGCTTTCACGCATTTTGCGGAACCGCTCGGGGAGATTATTCCCGAACAAAGGAATCCAATCTCAAAAGCGAAACTGACACCTCGCACACGCGAGCCCCAAAGTCAGAATCGAAGGCGAGCTTTCACGCATTTTGTGAAACCGCTCGGGAAGATTATTCTCGAACAAAGGAATCAAATCTCAAAAGCGAAACTGACTCCTCGCACACGCGAGCCCAAAGTCAGAATCGAAGGCGAGATTTCACGCATTTCGTAGAACCGCTCGGGAAGATTATTCCCGAACAAAGGAATCAAATCTCAATAGCGAAACTGACACCTCGCACACGCGAGCCCTAAAGTCAGAATCGAGGACGAGCTTTCACGCATTTCGCAGAACCGCTCGGGGAGATTATCCCCAAACAAAGGAATCAAATCTCAAAAGCAAAACTGACACCTCGCACACGCGAGCCCCAAAGTCAGAATCGAAGGCGAGCTTTCACGCATTTTGCGAAACCGCTCGGGGAGATTATTCGCGAACAAAGGAATCAAATCTCAAAAGTGAAACTGACACCTCGCACACGCGAGCCCCAAAGTCAGAATCGAAGGCGAGCTTTCACTCATTTTGCGGAACCGCTCGGGAAGATTATTCCCGAACAAAGGAATCAAATCTCAATAGCGAAACTGACACATCACACACGTGAGCCCTAAAGTCAGAATCGAAGACGAGCTTTCACGCATTTCGCAGAACCGCTCGGGGAGATTATTCCCGAACAAAGGAATCAAATCTCAAAAGCAAAAACTGACACCTCGCACACGCGAGCCCAAAAGTCAGAATCGAAGGCTAGCTTTCACGCATTTCGTGGAACCGCTCGGGGAGATTATTCCCGAACAAAGGAATCAAATCTCAAAAGCGAAACTGACACCTCGCACATGGGAGCCCCAAAGTCAGAATCGAAGGCGAGCTTTCACGCATTTTGCGGAACCTCTCGGGGAGATTATTTCCGAACAAAGGAATCAAATCTCAAAAGCGAAACTGACACCTCGCGCACGCGAGCCCCAAAGTCAGAATCGAAGGTGAGCTTTCACGCATTCCAAGGAACCGCTCGGGGAGATTATTCCCGAACAAAGGAATCCAATCTCAAAAGCAAAACTGACACCTCGCACACGCGAGTCCCAAAGTCAGAATCGAAGGTGAGCTTTTACGCATTTCGTGGAACCGCTCGGAAAAGACGAAACTCTCTTGAGTAGCAGTCAAATCGGCTTGATAACCCTCAAGACTAGTCAGAATAAAGCGGGTCTTACTGCATGTCACAGAACAAACCCCAACAAGGTGAACTCCCCCGCACCTACACTGAACGAGTCCCAAAATAAACACATTTGACAACTACACAAGGAGGGGGGTCCAACAAAATAATTGCTACAAAACCCCAAATGCAACTACTCATTGAACCGGGTGAGGTCTTAGCCCAAGGTGTATGAAAACCAATACAACAACAAAGACAATGCAACAACAGATGTCAATAGATGACAAATAAGAGGGTTGTGTCCAAAACCACTAATCAATTCTGAGGCCCACTAAACCCAAGGTATACAAAGACCAATGCAACAATCAAAACAATGGAACGACACACGTCAAAAGGTGACAAACAAGAGGGTTGTGTCCAAAACCACCAATCAGGTTTTAGGCCCACTAAACCCAAGGTATATAAAGACCAATGCAATAACCAAAGAAATGGAATGACAGACGTCAAAAGGTGACAAACAAAAGGGTTGTGTCCAAAACCACTAATCAGGTCTGAGGCCCACTAAACCCAAAATATAAGAAAATCAATGCAGCAACCAAAACAATGCAACGACAGATGTCAAAAGGTGACAAACAAGAGGGTTGTGTCCAAAACCACCAATCAGGTTTGAGGCCCACTAAACCCAAGGTATATAAAGACCAATGCAACAACCAAAGCAATGGAATGACAGACGTCAAAAGGTGACAAACAAGAAGGTTGTGTCCAAAACCACTAATCAGGTCTGAGGCCCACTAAACCCAAGGTATACTAAGACCAATGCAACAACCAAAACAATGCAATGATAGATGTCAAAAGGTGACAAACAAGAGGGTCATGTCCAAAACCACTAATCAGGTCTGAGGCGCACTAAACCCAAGGTACACTAAGACCAATGCAACAACGAAAACAATGCAATGACAGATGTCAAAAAAGCAACAAGCAAGAGGGTTGTGTCCAAAACTACTAATCAAGTCTGAGGCCCACTAAACCAAGGTACACTAAGACCAACACCACAACGAGATAGCTCAAAAACAAAGTCAAATCCAAATATTAATTGGCAATCAAATGCCTAAACTCACAGATGAAAATAAACCTCAAACTAATTGCCACCATCAAGAGTTAAACACATTGAGCACGAAATGTAAGCATCATTCAAGGAGAAGCAACATTAACACAACAAAACACTACCAGGATGACCCTAAGGCTTTCGAACTTGGTTCGGAAGGGCTACAGATAAAGCTCTAAATAGAACCACAATGGCTCGCTCGTCCTAACCAGGAATAGGAGACACCAAAATTGGCAGATTCTTCAGTTAACCACAGAGGCAGATCAAATTGACAAAATAGCCCAGCAAGTAAGAAAAAGAGATATAGATCAAACTGATGATCCCAAGATGTAAGCTACTCAAAAATTTCACAACTTTACAAGATTTGAGTAATACATGAATTTGGCCCAAACTAGGTGCCCTTGCAACAAGATCAAGATTCTCTTAAAACAGTAGTTGAATTTCCCAACCACGAGACTTGAGAAAATACTAGATCAATCTTCCAAATACAAATGATTATGATTAAACAATCAAACAACAACAGGTACAAAATGAAAACAAGTTCCCTCTAACAGACGGGAGGAATAAAAGAAGCATATGAATGGTGATTGAACGGAGATGCTCTCCCAATCAAATTGTCTATCATTCCAAGATTGACTGCTTAGAGCTTAAGCAAATCCAACAATAACACGCATGACGACACATATACTTGAGGCAACATGATTTGAGTTTGACTCCACTTAACAAGACACACCCATACCGCAATGTCTGTATATCATGACAGACCACGTTTTGGTTCAGATGGGAATGACATGATTGAATCTAACTCTCTCAAAAGAATGCATCCATACCCCTGTGTCTGTATATCACGACAGACCACTCTTTGGCACATATGAAAACAAATAGGAGGACACGGAGATCATGCCCAAGAATTGAAAGCACATACGACTGGATCGTATATGAAAACCAACCAAATCAAACATCAACACAAAGATCTCCATTCTCACAGGAGAATGACAAAATGATTATCGAGTACTCTCTAGCAAAAAAAAGGTACCCTAATCCGGATCCTATGAGACAAGGAGGATGACTTGCTCAATCCCCCATGGATGATAAAAATGAATCTGATGAACTTGGCCACATAGAACAGGAGATCTCAATGAAGTTTCTGAAAACACAAGCAGGCAACTAATGATTTGAAAACTATATTCATCAGTGAATGCTACTCCCAAATCCAAAAAACAAAGAGAAATGATTTAATCACTTTTCTCCAGACATGACTCACTCTAGGATGAGAGAAAATTTCTTCAGTCGATAGATTCAACATGCTTTGCATCTTTTGCCAAAATTACACAGATCGCGCCTTGAACCCATGACCAATACAGTCCTTTCCCTATGACAGGAAAACATGGGTATCCCATCCAATTTTGTATTTTTCTTTACAACTAAACCCAATTACAATTTCAAACAAAGGGTCCTAATGTGGCGAACTGTCACCAGCAGATTTAGGCATATTCAAAATGGTCTAGACTCACAATGAGCCTCCCATATTCATGATATCAAGACAATGACCATTTTACCCCAGAGTTTAAGTTTTCAACGGCACACATCGATAAACAGACGGTTCTTTGGGTCATCGCTAGAAGCAACCTATAGGAGAGGCCCCACATCAGAATTAAGCATAGCACCAAATAACGCTTTTCCCTCTTAGAGACGCTTAGACAGTACATATGTGTCTCAACAAGCTATTTGCCAATGCTAAAGTAGATACAACCACAACTGAGCTCAAAACTTATAAATCCATAGACAATACGATGCTGAAGGTCCAACAGGACAGATAAGAAACTGCCCACATGGGTCCACCATTGGGGAGAGTTTTTGTTATTTATGTAGAATGGTCAATCCCACTGAGGGGATACCATCTTATTGGCTAGCAACAATGGACTTTTTGGAATTCTTGGACGCCGTTGAAACAATGAACGACCGATAGAAATTCCAGTCAGATTTATTTGAATAAAATTATACACAAATAGAATGACACGCTCACAAGAGACGGCGTCATAAACTTATTTGATGATTGAATGAACGGCTTCTAATGAAGACTCACGGAAAACCGTCAGATTCATGGAGGGGAGGAAGAGTCTTTTGTCGATGAGAAATCATCCTCTGATGATGACAAAGCAATGAGACCACCCCCTGTAAAGGCGGGATGTAGCGACCAAAATTGAAAATCCAGCCTAACACACGTCGTGAAGCACTGCAAACAATCAATACTCCCCATGATGCTCCGGAGGAAATTACCATACATTGATGCACAAATTATTGAACCGACTTACCTTTGAGTCTTGATAGAAAGTAAACACTCCGTGAAGCACGACAACTGACCCACTGTCCAAATGCAATGAAAAATGCCATCCCACATCTATACCTTTGTATGAATTTTTTTTTCTTTTTTTTTGTCCCTTTTTTCTGCTCTTTTCTTTTTTGAGCATTTTTTTTTAATGGATGTGGAGGCAATACATGATCACTCTTTGTTTGATCAAGTTGTAACGTTGTACCTCAAATGAGGCCCCTGCTCTTGAAAGTCATTGGTCCATGAGGATCTTTGGAGACTGCATCTTCAACTCAAGAAGCGACAACAATTCTACACTATAGACTGAAAAGGATGGTGCTACCCCAGTCAAAATTCATCTTTTGTAAACTGATACAGCAAAGCTGTTCATTTAACCCCAATCGGTATCTTCTTTGACTATATCCCTTTTTTTTCTTTTTTTTTTCTTTTTTAGGATAACTCATTTTGCTCACTGTAGCGTTCGCCATGATCCATGATGTAAGCAGGCATGTGTCTGATAATAAGAACGTGAACACAACACTTGTTCTCCTTTCTGTTTTTCTCTTTTTTTTCTTTTCATTTTTCTTTTCAATGATGATATCTTTGACCTAGACCAAATCCATAAGGCATCTTATCTCATTTGTAAAACCAATCAAAACCACCAGAATAAGTCCAGGATTGCTCGACGCCCTTCGACAACATCTCATGGAGCTCTTTTAGTTTATCAAGGGTGGTATTCTGAACCTTTGAAACTTGCCAAACTATCTCTCTAAGACGGATTTTGTGTTTCTGGATCAATCATTTGCAGTTTTTTACAAACGAGCTAGACTTTCTTTTCTCAAAAGGCCAGGTGGCGTAGAAGTTCAGGTGATAGCTCATCACCCCAATCATCATCGGAGTCAGAATTGACCGAGGGCACGGAAGTGGAAAGAATATCAAACTGGAAAAAAATATTTCGGAAGCTATAAAGCTCAATAGTTGAAGTCCCAAGTGGGATTTTTTTTTTTATTAGACAGAGCAAATTGGACTGGATTGCCTACAGACATATCAGCCTCAAGCCCAAACATGGCCGACCTATCAGATACAACCAATAGCAAGCCGAGACAAAACAACTTATCTAAACACACCCCAATTAAGTGCAACACCATTGGCACCAGCAATGATCGACATGGGACTAAATCTCCACCTAGGCTACCACTAGTAGGACTCATCACGCCTACCTACCAATATGTGCCTGATGCACACCAAACTCAACTATACCCCAGTTTAGGTCCATAGAAGCTCATTATTGGGTTACCCACGATGCCAGTCACTCTGATCAATTCTTCAGCTCGGGTTCATTAAAATTCATCTTTTAGGTTACCCTTAATGGGGATCACTCTTCTATATCCCAGCCTGGTTCATTAAACTCAACAATTAGGTTATCCCACTGTTGAGATAGATAATAGCCACAAGGGATCCTCTATTATCACAAATAATTCTGGGAGGAAAATGCATCCCTTGAGAGTTTGGGATGGTCTCTGAGTCAGGGTTCTTTGATTAATCTTGGATGGACGACACAACTGTACTCAGGAGTCTGAAATTAACTCCGCCAGACTGTACTTAGCAGTCCAAAATTAACTTTGTCAATCAAAGAGGCACAATTACCAAAGATGCCTAGCATGTTGCTGTAACTCATGATTGCCCAATGATCTAGAACTTAGGATAGGACTTCGATGGAATCTGCAATGACCACCCTAAGAAGTTTCCTTAGTTAGGATTTTCGACCAATGAAAAGAGGATATCTCTTGTCTGGGTTTCATTGCATGATGAGAAAAGGTAGACACTAACTGCTCATGATACAAACACACTTTTAGAGACTCCAACAGATGAGGTAATCTACTCCAATAAGATTGGAAGATTTTCTCCAAACAAAAAAAAAAGGAGAAGACTGCTCTCTTGCTATTCTCAATCATCAATTCTAGATCTACAACACTAGGCTCTAACTGATAGAGACAGAGGGTGATAACGATACATCAAGCTCTAACAATTAGAGACAAAGAATCACAAAAAATAAAAAATCTTTGTAGAGACAAACGACTACAGAAGATACGGACTCTAGCTAAGACAAAGAGTCACAGAAATACAAGCTCCAACCTAGTAGAGACAAATAACCACAGGAAATACAGACTCCAGCTAGAAAGACATAGAAATCACATAAGATACAAGCTCTAACCTGGTAGAGACAAATAACCACGGAAGATACAACCTCTAGCTAGAGAGACAAAGAATCACAAAAATACAAGCTCTAACCTAGTAGAGACAAATAATCAGAGCAGATACAACATCTAGCTAGAGAGACAAAGAATCACCAAAATACAAGCTCTAACCTAATAGAAACAAATAACCACAGAAGATACAGCCTCTAGCTAAAGAGACAAAGAATTACACAAATCAATTACACCTTACCTAGTAGAGACAAAGAATGACAACAAATCAATTGCACCCTACCTAGTAGAGACAAAGAATGACAAACCTGCCAAAGCCCTGACTAGTGGAGACAAATAATTACAGGAAATACAAACTCCACCTAGTAAGGACAAAGAATCACAAAATAAGCCCTAACTAGAGAGAAAAATTACCAAAAGCTCAAACCCTAATAAATAAAAACAACGAGTGACAAAAATGAATTAGGCTCTATCTAGTGGAGAAAAAGAATGATAACAATCGGTCCTTGACTGGTAGAGACAAAAAATGATAAACATACAAGGACCCTAACTAGTGGAGACAGGAATGAAAAACCCACAAAACTAACTAGTAGAGATGAGTAATTACAAGAATACAAACTCTACCTAATAGAGACAAAGAACAACAAAAGATAGGTCTCTATCTTGACAAAAACAAAGAATGACAAGCATACAAGATTCCTAACATTATGCTCTTTGCTTGCAGCAGACATATAATAACCAGAATATTTCTGTTGGAACCTTGGCCAAGTTGTGATGCTACCAGCATCTTTGTATTGTATGTGTTGTCATTGTTGGCAACCTCTAGACAATTGGCAGGATGACATGGAGGAGAGAGAATGTCAGCAGGCACAGTAGACTGAGTGGATTGCACAGTGGACAGAGTGGACAGCTCAGCAGGCATAGTAGACAGTCTAGACAGCAGCAAACATGGTCAGACAGGTGGACAGCTCTTATCTGAGAGAGAAAGAAGAGAGAGAGTGTCTGTAGGACTCTCTGACAGACAGGGTGACTAGGCAGTCAAGACAGGGTGACTGGGTTGATGAAGCAGCCGAAGAGAATGAAGCCCAGTTGATGAGAAAATTCAGCTGGTGAGATAGTCTCCAGGTGAAGAGAGAGAAAGAAGAGAGAGAAAATAGAGGAGAGAGAAAGAGGAGAGAGAGTGGGTGGGGACCAGGTGGGTCCCACCTTGGGTGGCCAGGCCAGCAGGGCAGAAGCCCGCGGCACCAGGCCAGCAGGCCTTGCCAGCATGCCAGGGCCATGCCACAAGCAAGCCAGCAGCAGCACGCACAGCAGGGCCACGCACAGCAGGGCCACGCAGCAGCAGCGCCGTGCGCAAGGCATGCCGCCCGCAAGGCTTGCTCGGCAGCACCGCACAATAGAGCCCGCATGCGCGCAGCAAGCCAGCGCCGCGCGCACGCAGCAAGCCAGCGCTGCGCGCATGCGCTGGGCAGAGGCATGCATGCAGCCTGTTCGACCAAATGCCGCAATGAAGAAGAAATCTCAGTCCCTACTGGAATCGGCTTCTCTGTAGGTGATACTCACTGGTTACAGAGCCCATTTTTGAAATTGTTAAGGGCATTTTGGTCCTTTTAAAAACGAGAAAATTCTATATTGATGGCTCGGATCGAGCCACGTCAGCAAGATTCCAAATCGACAATCCTCAAAAAGGCGGGCTATGGTGTGTTGCAAGATTCGCGTCCAGATGCTTGCGCGAGCCTTCTCATTGGCTGGAGGCATCATATAATGGTGTATCGCGCCGCATGGAACCAGATCTGTGATTCGGTGTTGCGTGCGTATGATACAGCGGTGCCGAAGATTCCCATCTGAAGGATATTATTGATGCCAAGTATCGCTGACGTGATCTGACCGATCTGACGGTCCAGAAGAGATCCCGCCATTTAGCGACCGATCCAACGGTCTAATATAAGTGATTCCTTCTCCGCCAATCAGAAATCGACAGCGGAGTACGTACGTCAGATGCGGCGACAATAGAGTGTGTCGCAGTGCACCGAATCAAGGCCGGAGATTCCATTTGGAATAATCTCACTGGCCGAACTTCTTTTGGCCATATCTTGGTCGTCCGAGCTCCGATCGAGGTGATTCAAAAGCCCACGAGCTTCTCTCTCCGAGTAGAACACTTTGGCAGTGGTTTGAGCTCGAGTTCAAGGCCTCTAATGGCGATTTTGAAGAAAACCCTCCATTGAAGCTTCTCCAAGAGAGAGAGAGACTCCTACTGCCTATGTGAGGAAATGAAAGCTTCGTTGAAGCTTGAAGAGAGTGTGTGGACCTACTGTGAGTGTCCAATGGAGTCATTGTGGTGAAGAATGAGCTATGCAGCCCGAGAAGAGGCCGAAATGCTAGCTCAGAGAGGCTTGCATCAGTAGTGAGCAACACCGGAAGGTATACTCGCGCGCAAATCCTATTTCTTGTATCAGTGCTATATGGGAAGGGTTTGTATGAATATTTGATATAAAAAATTGTGTAGCCTGTCAAGTGGGTGCTTGACTGGAATTGGGTTGGTGCCTAGGATACAGTTGTGGCTGTGAATGCGGGTGATGTTGTAGCATCAGGGTTGTGGGTGCAACCATAGTATTCTGTTGTGTATTGGGTATATACGAAACCCTGGTTAGGGTATTGCCCCGTGGAGTAGCCATCACAGTGTGTGATTGGTGAACCACGTTATATCGTGTGTCATGTGGATGTTATTGTGTGTGCATTAGAAGTCTGTGTGCTGCAGGTCTGGGTGTACACATTGGCAGGCCAAGCCCCTGGTATGGATACCTGTGGGTGTGTGGTTGGTGTGTGCATGAAATGTGTTTGACAGATTGTCTGTGAGAATCTCAAGTAGTCAGCTCAAGGCAGCACAGCACAAAGTGATCATCAGCTCTTGGCAGCCACTTGCATAGCATCAGGCCACATCTGAATAGTGGAAAGGAATTTTAGTGGCCACTGATTCACCCCCCCTCTCAGTGTCAACCTGGGAATCACAATTTCACACCTTCATGATGGATCATAATATGAATTGAAGGTGATGAAACAAGCCTAGGAGGAAACATCCTAGGGGGATGGTACCTTGCCAACTCTCTCACATATTCTCACAGGGCATGGGCAGTTGATGCTGCCCAGACATGGATGCTTTGATGGATAGGTCTCACTAGGACATAGACAACCTGTTCTAACCTAGGAATCATATCCTCAACAGTATTCGACACTAACTCTTGCTCTTTTCCATGATTTCCATTTAATTTTTAAGAGCCAAGATCAATGGCTAGGTAGACTCTAAGAGAGAAGCCCTAGGCAATTTCCAAGAGACAAGGTCTCTTACCTAGATGGTGGATAATGAGGGAGACACTCAGGAGATTCTAAAAAAAAAAAAATTAAATCTAAAACAAGATAAAATACATTGAACACACAGAGTTGAGACCATGAACAAATACACATGTACAATCATGCTGACTCAACCAAACAAAAGGTTAGCTTTGTGCAAGAACTCCATTAGGTTAATCTTCACTAATTTCGGTGATTCAGATTGATTCTTTGGTTGGTTTTCAGCAAGAGGATATCTGTGAAACAGACTATATCTCTGGCTAAAACTCCAACCAAATGAACACATCAGAATCATTGGATTTGGGAGGGATTTACCGTCTGAAAGGACACGCACAGGATATCAAAGAATTTCGATTCAATCTTGAACAAATGAGTGATGGCTTCATCAGTGACCACCAGCGTTGAGCGAGGTGAAACTGGGTAAAGACAACACTCAGGTGTTCAGGGATGAATCAAGCATACAAGTGTCAGTAATGTGATAGTGGGACACGACAAGCCTACCTTGACAAGGATAAGAATGCCTATCACTGTATACATGATGAGTTAAAGACACCTACATCCCTTTATATACCCGCATAGCCGCAGGTACATGCCAAGGTTGTGGCTTCACCCGACAGGTCATCCAATATACACTGGAGCCCATTTCAGCTAACCACGAGGTTCGTAACAATAATAACCAATATCTCAAGAACCATGATATCACTATATCATAAAATAATCAACAATGTATACAATACACCTAATCAAACAAGGCTACAAGCAAGGGTGTTTGCTACTTCTACACTTAACTATAACCTAAAGTCCCAAGATATAAGTTTATGCATATAGAGAAAGGGATAGGGATTTACAATTTGGAGTCCCGCATGAATCCCCAGTGGAGTCGCCACTGTGAGGACATGGGAAAAAATCAATCTCCTTGAAATTTTCAATTTGGATTTATCCTCATTTTTAAAATTGAATTCTCATAAAGTTAAAGTTGTCTACCCTCATTACACTCAAACTGGGATCTGGAAAGTTCTCACTTTTAGATCCCATCCACTCATGCCAATGGAGGGTAAGAAGATTGGAGTCGCCACCTAGATAAGGTCTAGGACCTATAAATGATGGCCCTCAACGGAGGAACACTAATGACTCGCGCAAATGGAATGGCTATCTTGTCTCACCAAAGGCGGGTAAGTGCCAAATTACGAGTTGGGAAGGTGTTAGGCACCCAACTCCTCCGGTTAAACCGGTCTCCCTAAATCCTATCCTTTCCTACAGTTTATGAATGCTTGGGGTTGTCTAAATACATTACAAGGTTAAAGGGGGAATCCTAAGTTAATTTCTAATTCTTTGCTAACTAAGCATGGCATAAGCTGAAATTAAACAATTATATAAAAGAAAAATAATTGCAAAATGAATAAAAGAATTTAAAGAACAGTTTAATCATACTTCAAAGAAAAGAAAAAAATGATATATAACATATGATCGAGGTCTGGGAAAATCCCAGGCCGCCTACGTATCCCTGTGCAGCGGGAATCCGGCCAAACATAGTTTGGGCGGGTGTGTACGTACCAAGTGTGTGCAAGAGAAGAGGGACGCTTCCAAAATATTAGAACGCATCCCAAGCGATGGATGCTCCCATAATCATAGAACACATCCAATGGTGAGAGATGTCCCCACAACAGTGGGACCCATCTCAGTGTTGAGGTACTCCCTATCACAAGGAAGTCCCCTCGACGAGGTAATCCCATAATACATGGAACTTACCGCAATTTGAGTGTGTGTGTGAAAATGATGCTCCCAAAATATTAGAACACATCCGAAGGATGAGATGCTCCCACAATGGTGGAACACATCTCGGTGTACAGGTATTCCCTTCCACAGGGAAATCCCTTCGCTGAGGTAATCCCATAATACATGGAACTTACCTCAATTTGAGTGTGTTTGTGAAAATGATGCTCCCAAAATATTGGAACACATCCGAAGGATGAGATGTTCCCACAACAGTGGAACACATCTCGGTGTATAGGTATTCCCTTCCACAGGGAAATCCCTTCGCTGAGGTAATCCCATAATACATGGAACTTACCTCAATTTGAGTGTGTGTGTGTGTGAAAATGATGCTCCCAATATATTGGAATACATTCGAAGGATGAGATGTTCCCACAACAGTGGAACACATCTCGGTGTACAGGTATTCCCTTCCATAGGGAAATCCCTTCGCTGAGGTAATCCCATAATACATGGAACTTACCACAATTTGAGTGTGTTTGTGAAAATGATGCTCCCAAAATATTGGAACACATCCGAAGGATGAGATGTTCCTACAACAGTGGAACACATCTCGGTGTACAGGTATTCCCTTCCACAGGGAAATTCCTTCGCTGAGGTAATCCCATAATACATGGAACTTATCACAATTTGACCGAGCGTGGAGCGACCAAACTCCCCCGCAGCCTACGTATCCCTTGAGACCTCTGTCTCTCCAGAATCAGGTCAAGCGTAGTTCCCATGGATTGACGAGCCATGGACACGCATGGAAACACTCAGGAAAGGCCAAATGCTTTAGCTCCCCACACACGGGGGTACACTAAATCTCACTCAAATCCCACATTCGGGATGGCCAGGTGGACCGTCCGTCGGACCACCAATCCTATGCATACGTCTACCCAATCGCACATTTTAGATTAATATAAATTTGATACAACAATTTCCCACACTCTTGGATCCAATCCTAGGGTTGGGTGGGCTCATTCTAAATGAGCCCATAAGGGGTCGGACTCTTTGGAATCCCCTAGCCAATCACATTGCGGGAAGCGCAAATCCTAACATGCATCTATTATAATGAAGTGTTAGAATTGGGATACCACTCTTAGGGGTGGGGATCATGCATTCAAATCAACTCATCATGTATTAATTTGATAGACAGACTATTAAGAGTGAGCAAGTGTTCAATCATATAATCCAAGAAAACAACAAAGGAAGAAATAATCATGAATCCAAGCATTAAACTGAGCAATGCATCGGATTAAACTAGCAAAACAAGGGGTTGAATTAATTTCAGCATTTGAACAAGAGCCAATCTAACAATATTTCACATTAAACCAAAATATGGACTGAACCAAGCAAGCATGTCGAAGATAGGAGAAAGAAACTAAGCTGTATTGAAACCTACACTATAAAGATGAGACAACAGAGGGACCTTCCTAAAAAATGAATACCTAATCAAGTTCAATGAAATGAAAGAAAAGAAAATAAAGCAAAGAGAAAAAAAAAAAAAAAATCTCAAAAAAAACCCAACCCACCGAACTATTTTCATGAGGGATGTATAAGAAGGACAAACTAAATAAAATAAGATAATGCCAAAAGGAATCAGATTGCATGAGAGCCACATTAAGGTTCATGCTCCCTTTCAAATGCACCATTGTAAACAATTTTCCACTCCAGAGCCCTCAACCGAATCTGACTCTACAGGAACAATAAGAAAACAAAGATTCCTCTCTCCAATGGAACCTAATGCATGCTAAAGAAAACAAAGCTCCCTCTCTCCAACCGAACCTAATGCTACTAGACAAAAATGACCAGCTTATCCAAAACCATTCATAACTGGGAAACGAAATGATCAAACTCTCTACTCCCTGGCCAAACTTTATGGTCAACAGATTATCCCAAATTCTTAGAAATTCAATCAAATACATCGGACAGAATCACCAAGTGTATGGTAAATCAACTAGTAACAAACAACAAAGAAACATCATCAACCATAAGGAGATTAACATAACCATTAACAAGGGAAGCATGTACTTTGACAGTACAAAATTATAGTATTTGGCAAGAAGATTACCTGGATTTTAATGGGTAGCAGATCAATGGATGATAATGTCGTTGTACTTCAAGGTTGTACCATGGACAAGAAAGGAAAAAGTAAGAGCTGAATTGAATCCACATCTTCATACCTTTAACACCAGCCATGGATAGCAGCCAGCTCGATCAAGGTGTCCTTGAAGCCATTGACAACATCCTTGTGTATCTCAAGTTCAGCTAGGAATCTCCAGCTACCAAGGTAAGCTTCAGCAGTAGCCGCCCTTCCTTTCTTCTTCCTTCTCAATGTTCAGCTTTGGTCGACAGCTTCTCACTCTGCCTTGGCGAGAATGGAAATCCCCCTCTTCTTCTACGTCCTCTCTATTTTCTCTCACCCTCTGTTTTCTCACTCTCTCCTCCTGATTTTTTTCTTCTCTTTCTCACTTCTGATTTTTCATTCCTCCTACCCCATAAATAACCCGATTTTCCCCAATAGAAAGAAACCCCCTGTGGCTCCTCCTCTCGAAATCCCCATTTTTTTTCCTCTCTCTTCTGTCCGCCCTTCTTCCCTTCTGATTTTTTTTTCTTTCTCTTTCTGGTTTCTCCTTCTTTCTTCTTCTTCTTTCTCTTTCTGGTTTCTCCTTCTTTCTTCTTCTTCTTTCTCCTTCTTTCTTCTTCTTCTTTCTTCTTCTTTTTCTTTCTTCTCCCTTCTTCTTTCTTCTCCTTCCTCTTGCTGCTCTCTCTCTTTCTTCTTTCTTCTCCTTCCTCTTGCTGCTCTCTCTCTCCCTCTTGCTGCTCTTTGTTTTTTTTTTTTTTTCGTTTCCTGGTTTCTTTTCGGAGCAGCATCTGCTGCTCCATATACTCACAAAAGAAAAGGGGGCTGATGAGGGGAGGGGTTCGAGGCTGGGAAACCGGCAATTTTTTTGGGGGGGAGGAAATCCGGGAGAGGGGGTGAGGTGTCGACCCCCTCTCCCCTGCAACTCCATCACCGCCTCTGTCCATCTCTCCTTCTTCTCCGCTGATTTCTCTTTTTTTTTTTTTTTTCTTTTTGGTCTCTGATCCCCTCTTTTGGGTATCAGAGGGATTTTTTTTTACATTTTTTTTTTTCTTTTTTTTTTTTCTTTTTTCGGTCCTTGATCCCCACTTTTGGGGATCAGAGAGTCTCCTTTTCTTTTTCTTTTTTTCTTTTTTTTCGTTCCCTGATCCCCACTTTTGGGGATCAGAGTCTCTTTTCTTTTTATATATATATATATGTTTTTTTTTTCCATTTCATCATCATTTATTGTTTTATATACCTAAACTGCCCCCACCCCTTTTCATTTTAAAGATTATATATATATATATATTCCTTTTTTATTTTCCCTTTTTTATTTTTATTTTTATTATTATTTTTTTTAATTAATTAAAAAAAATTTATACCCCCCTCTCATTGCGGGTGGTACCCCAATGAGAAAAGGGATCACCACAGTGGCAAAATCGGGGTGCTGACACCATTGCAGCAACGTGTCCATACGTACGCGCATTTATATATTCTTCAACAGTAGGACCTGCATCATCAACTAGAATGTTCGACGTCGAAAGGGTGAGCACACATCACGGCTCAGTGAGCAAATAAAACAATGCAACAAACATATGCATGCATTCAATTCATATCTTTGGTCTGATTTATAAGTTTGTAATATGCTATAGAAAGGTTTGGCGGCCACCGCCCCTCTACACATGAGTGTGTGAATCCATCCAATGGATCAATTACCATTGTCATCCAACATGCACCCACCATGGAATAGAGATAGAGCTAAAATGTTTGGATCAAACACCGCCAATACTTCCCCTGATGCCCTACCCTTACCAACATGTAAGCCCTTATTGGCTAGGGCTTGCAAACTGGGCTCGCAACTAACCAATCCTAATGCTAAACAGTGTATCTAAGGCCTCACCCCAGCATCCCTCGATACATCCATAGAGATAGAGCTAAGCCCTACCGACAGAGTCAAAGACCACACGGTCCGAGACCACCTCCCCTAATGCCCTACGACGTAATAGTTCTGCTAAGGTAATGGCAATACGACGATGTTAGTGGGCAAGACTTGAGTAGAGATAGAGCTAGAGTCTGGTGACGAGGTCGAAGACCACCATGCTGCGTCCTCCCCCTGATGCTCCACTCGCATCCAATACACCAACCATACACATACATTCACATGCCTATTCCTAGCATCATCATCATCATCATGTTATAAATAAACGGAATTAAATATGCATAAACAGTAATAGTAGGAATATTGGATGACATGTGAGATGGATATTACAAGCATACAAGCATAGAATCAATCATGGCATTGACTCAATAAAAATAAATAGTTTGTTATTAACCAATTAGTTTAGGTCTTGTTCCCTCACCTGTTAGCAATACTCGATCTCCTTCCAAGCCTTGAAATTCTCTTTGAATTGATTTAACAACCTAAAAGTTATATGAATTTAAGTTAGGGTTCATATGTGACATGTTACAGTAGTTAAAAATCGAAACAGAGCACTGATTGGTGTCTGATTGGTCCTGTGGTCTGATGCTGTATCGACCTTACTGTCTACGATCGATACCCTATGGTCGCATATGGTGCAACCGTAGCTATGACCATATGATTTCTAAAATCTTTCCAAATGCCTATGGTCGATCCTCTGGCCGTGCTGATCATGTTATGGTCAACCGTAGCTGCGACCTTGAGATTCTGGTCACAGACTACATGCAATTTGAGTTCTTCCTGGGTCAATTCTTCTGTTCTTCAATGGGGTTTATTCTAAGGTCATCCTATGGCCATCATTAGTAATTTATTATCAACCCTAATCATCAAATTCACTCCTCATGGTTCTCCTTGGGATTTTCTCAAGGAAATCACATTGATCATAATAGGTTGATATTGCCTATCTTCCATAGAAGTCTTATTCCTTAGAGTTTGCATCTCTAGAGATTTGTTTCATACCTTTGCCTGTGATAGAGAGCCAATCTCTTCTCAGCAAATTCTTCTCCTTAGCTTTTTCTTCTTCTCCTTCTCTTCATTCTCTTCCTTCTCTTTCTCTAGGGTTTACTAATGTTCTAAAAGAGTGAAAAAGGACTGAGGGACGTCCTTTATATAGAGGAAAACTCTCCATATAGAATCCTCTTTCAATTAGGAAAGCAATCCCTTAGTTTAGGAAAGTTTCCAAAACTCAGAGTCTGATCTAGGGTCTCATGGTCGATCATACGGTCGTATCCTAGATTATAAGTGTTACTATATGGATTATAAGTGTTACTATATGGATTGTAAAGTGCACTTACATTTGCATTCTGAGAATTACCCCGAAAGGGCATTCCTCCACTATGTGTCTAGGAGTTTGACAGTAGTTGCACATTAGAACTTGCTTTTGGATAGGGTCTCTGGGAATTAAATCTAATATCTTTTTGATAAGGCTATCTAAGTGTGCCTCCTTAGCTACTATTCCATCAACAAAGTAGCCTTTACCTTTTTGGGTGCAGTCTGTTTCCTGCGCAGGCTCCTACTCTCTTGTTCTTTCAATGAGATCCGCCAAAAAGTTCTAAGCATCAGTAGCATCCTCTTAGGAAGTGAATCCTTGAGGACATAGACTAAAGCATTTGCTTGGAAGGGAAGTCTATCCCCTCATAGATAATCTGGAAAAGCTGCCACGTCTCAATACCATGGTGAGGGCACTCTTGGAGTAGGCATTAGAACCTCTCCATGAGGTGCAAAAAAGATTCATTTGGCTCTTGTTTAAACCGCATTATATCCCCTCAAAGTTTAATTGTCTTGTAAAGAGGAAAAAAAATTTTGAGGAATAACACCATAAATTGGTCCCATTAAGTAATAGAATTTGTGGAAAGACCTTATAGCCATTTTTTTACTCCATCCTTGAGTAAAATGTGGTGCACCTCAATTTGATAGCATCATCTGTAAGACCCATACCCGGAATCCTCTACTAATTCGGATTCCTCCTGTGTCAAGTCTTAACCCGACGATTGATGGAGCATCCAGTGCGGATCTGATGGTGGTATCCAAACCATAGGTAAACCTTATTGCTCAAACCTAGTAGGGTAAGGTACAGTGGAGGATCCTAGGTGGCCTTGATATGCATCCCAAAGCATCCAGGCCAAATGGCTGACCAAAAGGCCATATTTTGGCCTAACTGGAGTTTATTGGATAGTGCACCACCCAATTGTCAACTTCCAGTTGAGCAAGGGTTAGAGACCATTCTCTCTCCTCGAGCCTATAAATAAAGAGGCGGACCTCCTTATTTTCTTTCTTGGCTCATTTAGTGTTTGTGGGAGAGTGAAGAGAAGAGAAGAGTAGTGCTCAAAAGAAGAACTTCAAACCCTAGACTCATTCACTTGGAGGTAAATCCTTAACTCTTTCTTCCATCCTTCCTTGGTAAATCAATGCTAGACCATTGGTGGTTAGCACCATTAACGGTCTCCATTAATGAAAACCACCATTAATGACCTAGAAAGTTAGGTTTCTCCACCCAACTCCATGAATGGAGTGAATGGAACCATAAATGGTTCCCATTGTACCTAATAATGGTGGAAAGATGATTCCTACCAACTACATGCAAGCCATGAAGTGGGAATCAAAATCCCCAACATTTGGAGATCAACCAAGTTCGTAAGCTAGTTTCTGGGTACTAGTCGGAGGCACCAACTGGAGGTCTGGTTGTAACCATCCATCTAGGTAACTTAAGCCCATCCTCCGCTAAGGTAAATGCCTTGGTTAATAACCAAGGACCAACCGGAGGCTCCGTACCGGAGGACTCTCATAGAGGCATAACGCTCCAGTTACCTTCCCCCGGTTACCTGATGGATCCAATTGACCTGGACCTTTCGATTAGGCTTAATAATAAGCGGATGCAATGCTAAATGATACACCACCCGACAAAGCCCCTAAAAAACCTTCTGAAACCCTACTGTTATAACATTATATATATCAAGATGGTCTGTCGGATGCTTGACCATCCGATTGTTCCTCCGGTTCTGCTTGCTTAGAAAATATTCTAAGTGTTAATAGGATGACATTTCTGGAGCATACATTACCCGGTTACATCCTCTAGTTCAGTCTATTTTGACTAGTTTGCCTAGTAATGATTAGGAAGACCAATCGTTGGGTCTCTAACTTGTGTTGGGACCCATGTATGGACATTTAAGGCTTGTCTATACTAGTTAAAAGCTATACAACTAACTAATGATTGATTATTTATTTAAATAGGTATTGGACAAGGGTAAAGTTGAAGCCTTCTACTTGGCTTCATATTACTGCTGCACTATCAGTGCAATTAGATGAGGGGTCTGGTCCATAGACTTGGGACATTCACAACATGTCTACTTTTGCATAGTAATATGCTTAGGATGTACTTAATGATATGCTTTCTACTACTTGCAATGTATGAACATGCATTGTATCATAACAACTATAAATGATTATGAATGATGATTGAGTATAATGGGCATGTGATGTGTTGGAGCACAATACACAGACCATGTTATTTATGTTGTACTTTAATGGGGACAAGGTGATCCATGGGAGTGGTGAGTAGGGGATCGTCGCTGGGGTATAGCTTTACTTTTAATAAAGTATATGTACAACCATGTATGATGGTTCATGTGGCATGTAGGAGCACAGACACACAGATCATGTTGGATTGTAAGTACACTAGTGGGGGCACGGTGATCCATGGGAGTGATGAGGGGATCCCTACTGGTGGAAATCATAATGGTTTTATCGATGTGCTAGTGGGGGCACGATGATCCATGGGAGTGGTGAGCCTAGGGCTTCTATTGGTAGTAGCCTGAATGAAATGAATGTACATAATAAATATAGGGGGTGTCATTCCTTGTTTCCTACGCCCTTCCAGTAGGGGTTAAAATACTAAAGTAGGCTCATACTTCCAAAGGTTGAGAGACCCAAGGAAGAGTCAGTGATGTCTTGGAGCATAGTAGCAGGCGTGAGATGAAGTCTATGATGGGAAGCGATGAGCCTGAAAGGGTTGTAGCCTCTTATGGGGGTTTGTCGTAGAAGTTGTTTCTTGACCTGAGGTCCTGCATTCAGCTTCTACCCTTGCCCGGTATATGAGAGTTGGAGTTTTGCTAGCCGTAGGTAGGACCAAAAGTGTCAGACCGAATCTCAATATTATATCAAGTACTAATACAAACCGGAGACCTAACATTAAAATTTAAATTTCATATCATTGTATGTTACATGCATATGATACTAGATATCTTACTAAGTTGGGATGTGAGCTCACCCTCGTATCGATACTCTTTTTCAGATTTTTCTGCAGGTGACTATTTAGTTGTTGATTTCATGCAGTCCCTTTTGGTAAACATGGTCATCAGAGTTGATGATGTCGGCGGAGAGCACGGCGAGGGCTGCACCTGCAGAGACTGCATCCACATGATGTAGCCCTCCCCTTACTTTTCCCCTTCTGGATATATTATGATTCTTTTTGTTGGTGGATGAAGATGTCTTTCAAAATACTTGTCTCAAATTTACTCTTTTTGATTTGGCTACATGTATAGTTGATATAGAAGTATTTTGTGGAGAACAATGGGTTGCAATATATAATTGATACATATTATGGGGTATGAGATCACACTAGTTGCATCTGTCAGTATTAAATGCTTCGGCTCATATTATTATTGTCTATTGCTTATTTATGGTTAATTGAATGTGTAGACTATGGGATTTATTTCATAATTAGTGGTTATCATTCCTGGATATATTTGGGCTGCAACAAGGGTTGACATGGATATCACGCCCTATTCTCCATAATGGGTTGTGACATCATCACTGAGCTATTGCATCTTGATGAGGGCACACACCTCCTTATACTTACAAAGGAACAAGTATGCATCCTCTGAAGGTAACCCATGAAAATGGGGAAGCATGATAATGAATTGAGTTTTCAATTCATAGTTATTGCCAATGGCATCCGACAATTGTATACATGAGGGTTGTATTATCCTATTAGGGTAGAACTTATCCTTAAGTGTCATCTTTGGTTTAGCTATTGTTAAAGATTGGACTCTTACCAGACGGTCGTTTGAATCTCGATTCCACACACCCATGCACAATCCTCTTTAAATGAAAAAAATTTCTCTTTCTCTTTCCTCTAAATTCGAAGCAAAAAGCTGGTTTTTTTTTTTTTAAATCAGGGACAATGTAAACCTCCTGATGATTAATGGCTTAGAGACTGGTCATATATCAGCTTAAGAAACAATGTCGTTACCGTCAAAACTATTGGTCATTATTTCCCTTGATGATTTGATAGCCAGCATTCCTTATCACCACATCATGATCAGGATTGGACCATCGATTGTACTTTTCCAACTTAACGAATGGAAACGTGCGGTCGATGCCATCAGCCACACATCATTCCAACGTCAAATTCTGGCCAAACTTGGCCAGTGACTCTCTATAATTTATTTGGAATTTATTAAGGGCTTAGAACCCAGTTTTGACTATCTTATGATACGAAACCCCGTATACGTCTTGTGTGCCAAAAGTAAGATTTGGTTTACAATCTAAATTGACCAACCATGCATTGCCTCTATGATGTGAAACCTTAAACCCAACCTACAGGAGCTAGGTAAGCCTTCTGGGATGCTGGCAGTGTCAAATGACCACGTTTCAACGTGCGATCGATGACATGTGCCGCACACCTAGTGGTCAGACCGTGCAATTGATGCCATGTGCCACACGAGATTTCAACCTCTATTGTTGACCATCTTCAGTCAATGACTTTCTGAGATTTTTAGGAATCTAATTAAGGTTGGATCCCTGAAGTCATGTGTATAGCTATGTGTTCTCGTTTATTTCGATCAATAACCTGATTATCTATTTGGTTGCTTGATGTTCGTTACTTTAAATGTTAGAAAATCCTAGACAGCAAGTGTTGAAGCTTAGAAATTAATAACCTAACCTCTATACAATGTTAGAACACCCTTGACTTCGATAGAATAAGTCCTTCTTAGTAATAAAGTTATTAGAAGGTAATCTTGGCTAACGAGTGTGCCATCTTGTGGAGAATCAATGTTTATTTCACTTATCTCCCATGGATAGCAGACTTGATGCAACCCAACCTACAGGAGCTAGGCAACTCTTCTGGGGTTCCGACACTGTCAAACAAAAATGTTTCGACGTGTGGTCGTGTGAGGACAATGAGAAACGATGATCCTCCTCGGGATGAAATGTGTATCCGTATCGATGAAGATCAATGTCTTGTTGGAGTCGCCACCTAGATTAAGGTCTAGGACCTCTAAAAATGTAGCCTCACCCTATGGTAAGACTTTTATTGACTCATAACCCAATGTATCAATTCTATGGTCTGGAAGAGATCGGGTAAGTATTCAGGGTACGGTTATGGGAAGGTGTTAGGCACGCAAACCGCCCGATCAATATCGGCCTCCTAAACTTTCCTTAAATTCTAATTTTGACTGTGCTTGGTCAACTGGATGACTAGAGTTCAATGGAGGATGTCCTAAATCAAGTTGCTAAGTTATTCTAACCTAGGGTTCAGCCAATCATGTTTTAAAGCAAATAAACAAGCAATGAGTACAGTACTATATAGTGAACCGGACCAAAGATGGTTCGGTCTTGGACTGAATATGAGACGTGTAAGATCTCAAATTGCCTACGTATTCTAATCCTGGAAATCAAGTCCAAAACGTAGTTCGAAATGGGTTTTGAGATTAATGATTATCGATCAAGTTAAAATTTATGCTAAATTGATGGTTGATGGGTGGCTTTGTACCGTATTTGGGATTCCCAAATTGCCTACGTATTCTAGGGTGTGCCCTAGAAATCAGGTACGACATAGTTCGAAATGATTGTGAGAGTCGGATTTAAAATGTGTACCAAATTCCTTCTATTTTTGTCAATAGGATCTAAGGATGAGACCTAAATTCCTACCATGTTTATTTGGGATGTATACCAAATTCTTTCTATTTTTATCAATAGGATCTAGGGATGAGACCTAAATTCCTACCATTTTTATTGTTTTCATTTTTAGGTTTCTAGGGTTTCCTATCCCTTTTCATTGTGATTTTCATTTTTTATGGTTTCATACCCTAATTATTCTCTTTATTATACGGTTTATCTTACCCTAATTATTCTTTCCATTCTAGGGTTTCCTACCCTAATTGTTGTATTCTTTCCATTTTTAGGGTTTCCTACCCTAATTATTGTATTCGAAGATAACAATGTAAGCAATCCAACATAGCAATGTGAGCTCAAATATAGCAGCGTAAACATCCAAATATGGCAGTAAGCATTTAATATAGAATGTGAGTATGTGGCAAACAGATATAGCAATGAGCATGTGTACCAGACAGATGTAGCAAACATGTAAGAATCAAGCAAGGCATGTGAGTCAGTCCAAAATTGGTATGTGAGTGTTAGCATATAAAATATAGCATTGAGAGCAAGCATCAAATATGGCATGTAATGCATCGTTTTACACCAAAATGGTGAAGATGGTAGCAGAAATAACAAATCAATCCTTGGATGACCATTTGGCAAATACGTGTATTGTGTACTGCTTTGCATTGATTTGAAACCCCACTTCTATGAGTCCAAATTGGACAAAGAATATACCAAATCAAAGGTCTTTTAGAGATCTACAACTTCTCTGAAGAAGTCGAGATCTGAAAAGGCCTTCCTAACAATCAAAATCAGACTCTCAAAATTTGACCAAACTGGTTCTAGATTCAGACCAATCATGGGGAAATAATTATATTATATTCCCTAGATATCAGAAAAATATTCCATCAGAATGGGTGTCTCCTATACTTCTAAGTCTAACTTATTCATGAAGAGATAGAGATCAGAAGATGTCTCTGGAATCCATTTACACAAGCATTATTGTGGAATACGCAGCAAGATGACAGTTTTGTCAGATTGGGCCAAAATGGGCACATGGGGCACTGTATTTACTCAAAACTTTCTTAAAACATATCCTCGAAAAGAGAACTCAGAGGCCAAAATTTTGTCTCAAGGAAACTAATCCTAAAAGAGACCATGGGCAGGTAAAAATTGTTTCACAAGTACATGCAAATACACTGGTCAGGTTTGTTCTAGATTTTGGCCAGTTTACTATAAAATCAATATAAAATTGCATATATGATGAAAATAAAATCTGAGTAGGTAGGCATTTAGATAATTGATAAATATAACTTTTTCATTAAGGAACCTTGTACAAACAGAAGCATCTTCCAAATGTGAAATACCAATCTCAGACATGCATTGCAGTATGCTTTGATTTGAATGAAAATCGACCATAGTGCACTATAAAATTCATATCATATCATTCCAAAATCATAAGAATGCAAGACCAGTGCCAAAATTTTGGGATGAGGGAGATGATGGCTGAAGTGGAATTTTGGGTTTGGAACAAGTGGAGTGATCAAATTGGTGGGGGTTTGAAGTGGGATTGCAGATTAGGATCGGTGGAGAGGTGTGACCATCAAGGTGTCACATGAGGATGGTGGATGGTGAGCATGGGACTGGGTATGTCTGGATAGGTGTTTGCTGGTCATAAAGATTATTAAATGGTGATAGGCACAGATGGAACAAAGAGGTAAGAAAGAGTTGTGATGATGGGTGGTCGGTCATGCATAGAAATAAGATGGTTTGGTGCAATGATGCTCGGCCAGTTTGCATGTCAAGAGGTATTGCTGGGAATCTGTAGTGGATATGAGGTGGTGATGAAAGAGTGAAAGATAAGGGTTTGAGGGTGGATGATTGGTTACAAAGAGGCAGCCAGTAATGAGGGCAGATGTTGGCCATGAGGTGGGGATTGGTTTAGATGTGAGAGATGTGTTGCGCAGGTTAGTAGATCTAGATCTTTGAGTAGGCAAATAATGGGGATATTAGGTTCAACAAGGCAGTAAAAAGTAACAAAGAAAAGGGAGCAGCTTACTTGAGTTGCTTCTCCTTTCTTCTTCTTCAGCTTCTTCTCCTCTTCTTCAGTTCAATCTCCTCTTCTTGATTGCTCTAGATCTTGCCTCTTCCTTTTTTTTTTCTTTTTTTTCTCTTTTTCTCTCTCTTTCTCTTATTCTCTCGGTCTGCCTCTCAATCTCACGTCCTCTCTCTTTTCACTCTTTTTTTTTCTCTTTTTCTCTCTTTTTCTCTTATTCTCTTGGATTGCCTCTCAATCTCACTTCCTCTCTCTTTTCTTTCTTTCCTTTTCTTCTCTTCTTCTTAATCTCACTCTTATTCTCTCGGATTGCCTCCTTTTCTTCTCTTTTTCTCTCTCTTTCTCTCATTCTCTTGGATTGCCTCTCAATCTCACATCCTCTCTCTTTTCTTTCTTTCCTTTTCTTCTCTTCTTTTCAATCTCACTCTTATTCTCTCAGATTGCCTCTCAATCTCACATTCTCTCTCTTTTCTTTCTTTTCTTTTCTTCTCTTCTTCTCTCTCTTTTTCTTATTCTCTCAGATTGCCTCTCAATCTCACGTCCTCTCTCTTTTCTTTCTTTCTTTTTCTTCTCTTCATCTCTCTCTTTCTCTTATTCTCTCGGATTCTCTCTTTTCTTTCTTTTTTCTCTTCTCTTTTTCTCTCTCTTTCTCTTTTTTCTTTTTATTATTATTTTTTTCTTTATTTCCTTGCTGATCCCTTCCTTTATCGGATTATATCTTCTATATATAATAATATATATTATATTCATATATACACATATATTTAATAACATACATATATATAGTATACAATATATAATATATATAAATACTATGCACATGGATGAACTGATTTGAACCGGGTTGAGACTGGCTTGGGTTGATTGAGTTAAACTGATATGGGTTGAGCTGGGTTGGGCCAAAATTGATTTTTCTCTCTCTATCATTTCATAGGCCATTTCTACCGTCATTCCACATGGAATTTTTCAACAACCTCTACCCCAAATTTTCTACATTCATTTTGTAAAACGCTAAAAATGAGAAATACTAGAGTTGGAATCACCTCATTTGGAAATAAAATGGCCAACTTATGAATTTCTGAAGTTTAAGCAGGCCAAATATCGATAATTTGGCTAACCATTCTGCATGGGATCCTTCGAGGACTTCTACCGAAAATCCTTTACCTCCACTTTGTAGGGTACTCAAAATGGAACATAATGAAACTGAAATCACCTGATTTGGATATGGTATGACCAAAATATGAATTTTCAAAGATTAAATGATCATTTCCATGTGTAATTTTGCATAGGACCCTTCGGAGACTTCTACCCGAGATTTTCCACGTCCACTTTGTAGAACATCACAAATGAAGAATAATGGCCTTGGAATCATCTAAATCGGACGTATAACGGCCAAGATATGAAGAAATGAAGTTCTATCGATAATTCTACATGCAAGCTTGCATGGGACCCACCGATGACCTCTACCCAGGATTCTTCACGTCCATTTTGAAAAAGACTGAAAATAAAGAACATTGGTACTTAAACCATATGATTCAGATGTCAGATGATCAAGATATGATGATTGAAATTCAAACAATCCAACTTATGATAATTTGCATGAAAGCCCCTGTGATTATTTATGATAATTTCAGAAACCTCCCTTGTACGTATCATCCGAATAAAATGACCATATCTTCTTCATTTGATATCAGAATTGAGCAATTCTTGTCTCATTTCGAAGATAATTCCATGACCTATGCATCCATGCAGATTACAGCCTGTGACCTTATTGTGGGACCCATCAAAAACTACCTCGAGGTCGTAGTCAAAAAAATCTAAATTTTTACTCATCTCTCTTCCTTTGTTGTCCACACACCAGTAGGACTTTGTTCAGCTGGAAATGGCAAAAATGGGGTGCTTACAGATGCCCCTCTTCGGTCGAGATTGTGAATAATTGAGGCCGAAGGCAAAAGTGGCCCATTTTTGCATTATTCTGCACTTTATCTGGATTCTACCATTGTACAATAAACAACTCTAGATGTCATGCTCCTTGAGTATCAACCTCATCAGGTCTGTGACTTTAGCTCAGGACCACTCATGATGTAACTATAACTGTCAAGCTTCTTGAGTAACGACCTCATCAGGTCTGTGACTTTAGCTCAAGACCGCTCATAATGTAACTATAACTGTCAAGCTTCTTGAGTTGCGACCTCATCAGGTCTATGACTTTAGCTCAAGACCGCTTGCAATGTAACTATAACTGTCAAGCTTCTTGAGTAGTGACCTCTTCAGGTCTGTGACATTAGCTCAAGACCGCTCATGATGTAACTATAACTGTCAAGCTTCTTAAGTAGCGACCTCATCAGGTCTGTGACTTTAGCTCAAGACCGCTCACGATGTAACTGTAGCTGTGCTTTGTGCTCTGGATTTGTAACTTCTAGATGTATAGCCATTCGCTGTGTAGCCCCTAGATGTATAGCCTTTAGATGTATAGCCTTTGGATGTATAGCCTTTGGACGCATAGCCTTTGGATGTATAGCCTTTAAATGTATAGTCTTTGGATGCATAGCCTTTGGATGTATAGCCTTTGGATGCATAGCCTTTGGATGCATAGCCTTTGGATGTATAGCCTTTGGATGTATAGCCTTTGGACCGAATTTGGGGTGTCCCAAATTGCCTACGTATCCTTTGGGTCTTCCATCCCTCCGGAATCAGGTTCCACGTAGTTCGAGCTTCTTGCTGATCTGAGGATAGGATCTAGGGACACTTCAACCTAAACTCCTATCATTATGCATTATGGCTTGCTCTAGTGATCGGATATGGAAATTTCCACTCCTTCCCTACCAATGTGTGCTATACTCTTTTCTTGCCTTTCCTTTCTCTTTGTGCTTTCCTCTTTTGTGCTCTCTTCTTTATGCTTTCTCTTTCTTTCCTTGATCTTTCATTCTTTCTTTTCTTTGCTCTCTTTTCTCTCCTTTTATTCTTCTTTCTTCTCTTTTGTGTTCTTTGGTCATTATACTCTCTTTGTGCTTTCATCTTTCTTTCCCTGATCTTTCATTCTTTTCTTTGCTTGCATCTTGTTCTCTTTTCCATTCTTATTTTTTCTCTTTTTGGTTCTTTGATCATCATACTCTCTTTGTGCTTTCATCATTCTTTTCTTTGCTTGCATCTTGTTCTCTTTTCCATTCTTATTCTGCTTTTATTCATTCTTCTTTCTTCTCTGTACTTTCTCTTTTTCTTTCTTTTTTTTTTCATTTATCTTTTCCTTTTCCTTTTTCTTGTTCTTTTCAATTCCTTTCTTCATCTTTCTTCATTCCGAAAATGGGTTGGACTTTCCATAAATATTGAGGTAGCCACAATGGGGCTCAGCATCTGCACTTTGTCCACTAACATTGCTCGGAATCCAAGAGGAACTAGAGATCATGATTTGATCGACTTTCCATGAACTTGACTTAATCTAGACTGAGAGAAGCATGTTTCTTTTCTTTAAAAGGCAATCTTGATATGTTCTGCATTCCTGCCAAATTTATATGGGTTTCACTTTGATCACAGGGAAATCAGGTCTTTTAATGAGGGGCAAATGATGATAATGACTCAATTTTATTTCATTTTTTTCAAATTTGTATGGATCATCTTTCTCTTACATTCAAATAAACTCAGCTATAGTTTCAAACAAGGGGCTTAACTAAACTCATGATGTTTGGATAAATGGGTGATTTTACCCCAGTGTCTAAGTTCAAGTCTGCACACATTGATAGGCAGGCGACTTTTGAGTCATCACTAGAAATAATCTTAAGGAGATGCAACCCTACACTAATCTTTAGAAAAACATCAAAGAATTCTTTCTCCGCTTGGTATCATTCAGATAGAAAACAAGTTTCAACAAGCTATGCTCAGATGCTGAATCAGTTATAACCACGTTTGGGCCCAAATCCTTTAAGTCTGTATACAAATATAACGACGAATGTCCAGATGGATAGATAAGAAACTATCCAATGGGTCTGCCCCCTGTATGGGCGGTATGTACTGACATAATATCAAAAATCCAGCTCAACACACAACATGAAACACAACAAACGATCAGGTCTCCAATCAGGTTCTAAGAAATGGTGTCTATATGTCATTGTAAGAGAACCATTGTCTTATTGATCTATAACATGAACTCGTCCATCAACAGGACTCCAAAGGAGTTGCCCCATGTATATTCCTTGTAATCGACTCATTCATCATTAGTGTTTCAAAGTAGTTGCTCCATGTCTATGCACCATAGTTAAACTTGTCCACCATCACTGTTTCAATAGAGTATGCTAACCAACCTCATTATTTTGTATAGCTCTTCTTTTTTTTTTTTTCTTTTTTTTTTTTTAAGCTCATCTTTAACTTTGAGTTTGATTTGTAGCATGTTTTATGTCTATAGACTTCATGTACTTGTAGAAGACTTGATCACTTAGATTAATGTAAACTTGATAATGCCTTGTGTGTAGACCCATTCTTGCAAAACTAAAAGTACCACTTGTATGAGTCTGTAAATGTTCTCTACTTTCAAGGAATATCCCAAAAAAAATTCTTTCTATAAATAAACCAAATGGGATGACATTTTGATGGGATAACTTGTATCTTTGAGAATGCTTCCATGACTTTTGTCACACCCCAATTCCGCACAGTTCAGAATGGTGTGATGAACCGCTAGTAAACCAACGGTTCAACCAGGATCTCAGAAAAGCAGAATCTGTTTTATCTAAACCTCATACATCCACATTCATAATCAGAGTAAATACACAATAGCGGAAGTCTTATAGTAAAATGAACTGAGAATCTACTGTGATATTAATATTTAAATAGCAAATTATTCTGTATCAACTAAGACATAAATAAATATCAAATACATGTCTTTACTAAATCCAAATAAAGAAAACTAAAAATCTAATCGAATACACATGAGTTGCACTCGCAAGAGGAGTCATGTGTATCCACTTCATCTTCAAGTTCCATCGTCGCCACATGCCCGTACACTGGAGCATTGACATAATCTTCGACGGTAATACCTGCATCATCAACTAAAAATATTTGACGTAGAGGGGGTGAGCACCGATCATGGCTCAGTGAGCAAACAATACAATGCAACAATACATATGCATGCAGTCAATTCATATCTTTGGTCTGGTTTAAAGTTTGCAATATGCAATAGAAAGGTTTAGGTAGTCAAAGGTTAACGTTTATTGACCCCGCCTCTATACACAAGTGTGTGACGCCGTCCGAAGGTAACGTTTATCATCGACTCATAAGCACCCAATTCATGAACATTGTACAACAAAGATTAACGTTTATTGCTGTACAGTGCCATACTAACACGTAAGCCCCTGCTGGCGAGGGCTGCAAACTGGGCTCACAACTAACCAATCCTAATGCCAAAAAATATATCCAAGGCCTCACCCCAGCATCCCTCAGAACGTCCATAGAGATAGAGCTAAAGCACCCCGGTAGAGTCAGAAACTACACGGACCGAGACCACCTCCCCTGATGCTCTACGACGTAATAGTTCTGCTAAAGTAATGGCGATACGACGATGCTAATGCACAAGACTTGAGTTAGAGATAGAGCTAGAGTGCTGAGGCCCAGCCTATGACACCCCCCCCCCCCGGATACTCGCTCGCATCAAGTACACCAACCACACACATACATTCACATTCCTATTCCTATCATCAACATCAATATCATGTTATCAACAATAAAGTAAATATGCACGAACAAATAATAGAAATATTGGATGACATGTTGTATGCACATTACAAACATATTCGCATAGGATCAAGCATAGCATTGGACTCAAGAGAAGAGAAAATAGTTTATTATTAACCAATTAGTTTAGAGTTTTGTTTCCTCACCTTAGCATGCTAATAGGTCCTCTTTCAAGCTTTAAGATCACCTTTATATTGTTATTATATTGCTAAAAGACCTAACAAAGTCGATAGAATTTAATTAAAATAAATTCTGAATTTAAAAACCATTCTGTTAACTGGGGGTCGGAGGTAGGGTCAAAGTAATGATCGACCCTGGGTGCGACCTCCCCTATTCTGGACTTCCCAAATACTGGCGGTCGATGCTCAGGGTCTGGTAGGGTCAATTGGCCATCGACCCCCATGTGACCCCCTATGGGTTTTGGTCAACTTTTCTTCCTTCAGTCCATTCTTCGTGTTTGGGGTCCTATGACCTGCTCCTACAGTCCATTCCACACATGTTCTATGGTCTAGAATCATGATTCATTCACCTATATGGCTTTCATGATTTTCCCCATGGTTTTCCATGAAAACCTAACCATGGGTTGATGGTTTGGGTTTCTCTGAGATCATACTCTCTTCATTATCTACCCTAAGGTCTTTAGAAACTCATGGAACTAGTATCCATACCTGAAAAGAATACTCCTTCTCTGCAACTCTTCTCCTTTCTGCCTTCTTCTCTTCTTTCCTTCTCTTCCTCTTCTCTTCCTTCTTTTCTTTTTCTCTCAATTCAATTAGGGTTGTAAAAGGAGTGAAAAAGGCTTAGGGACATCCTATTTATAGAGTAGAAACTCCTAAAATAAGTCTCATTGAGATTAGGAAGGAATCCCATTGAAATTAGGAAACTTTCCTAATTTCTATTTTTACCGAGTATCGGAGGTCGATAGGGGGGTCGGAGATCCCGTTGACCCCTGGTTCCTAGAGTGTCTGACCCCCCATGTAAAACTAGGGGTCTGACTTCTGTCTTGGGGGGTCCGACCCTCCCTTGCTGGGTATGCGACCCTCCCCTTAATTTAAGTATTTTTGGGTCATTTTAATACCTGGGATCGTGATCTCCTTCATGCACTTGGTCCATTTGGCTCATCCATGATGGGTAAACCTGGTTCAAGGTGGTAAGACCGGGTTAGTTTGATACGGGTCTTACAACTCCCCCCTAGTTATAAAAATTTTGTCCCCGAAATTGTTCATACCTTCGGAGTCAAATTAATGAGGGTATTGCTTTCGCATAGCACTCTCTTCTTCCCATGTAATTTCTTCCATGTCTTTACTTCTCCAAGTGACCTTAATATAATGGATATCACGGTTGCATAGTCGTTGAACCTTTCAGCTAGTGATTTCAGTTGGTGTTACTTCAAAGGTCAAATCATCAGTCAAATCAGGTAGATCTACTATCAGAACGTGCGTTGGATCCTTGACATACTTCTTCAATAAGGAAATATGAAATATGTCATGCACACTTGACATAGATGGTGGTAGTGCTAACTGGTAAGTCACTTTCCCACGCTTAGCTAGGATCTCATATGGCCCGACATATCTTGGACTTAGTTTCCCTTTTTGACCGAACCGTTTCAGGCCTCGCATAGGCGATACCTTTAAGAATACTTTATCACCCATGACGAACTCAAGATCTCTGCGTCGAGTATCTCCATATTGCTTCTGACGATTCTGGGCTGTTCTCACTATTTCCTTGATAATGTCGACCACTCGACAAGTCTCTTCAATAAATTCTGGTCCAACGAGACTACGTTCCCAACTTCATTCCAAAACAACAGAGTTCGACACTTTCTGCCATATAGTGCTTCATAGGGTGACATCTGTATAGTGGCCTGATAGCTATTGTTATAAGCGAACTCGATCAGTGGTAACTTTTCATCCCATGATCCTTTGAAATCAATTACACATGCTCGTAGCATATCTTCTAGAATCTGAATTGTACGCTCTGACTGTCCATCTGTCTGTGGATGGAATGCAGTACTAAACTTCAGTGTTGAACCCATAGCCTTTTGCAATCCTTCCCAAAACTTGGAAGTAAATCGTGGATCTCTATCGGACACAATGCTCTCTGCTACACCGTGTAATCGAACAATATTATCCACATACAGCTTTGCTAACCTTTCTAGTGTATACTGAGGTCGTATCAGTATAAAGCGAGATGTTTTGGTCAGGCGGTCTACAATCACCCAAACTGCGTCAACTACTCGAGGAGTCAGTGGTAATCATGTGACGAAGTCCATAGTGATGCAGTCTCATTTCCATGCTGGTTCCGGTAACGGCTGTAACATTACTGCGGGTCTTGTCGCTCAGCCTTTACTTTCTGACAATTTAGGCATTGAGACACGAACTTCGCTACATCTGCTTTCATTCCTCTCCACCAATAGAGTTTCTTTAGATCATGATATATTTTTCTACTTCCAGGATGTATCGAATAGATGGTGGTATGGGCTTCTTTCACCAGTCGGTGTGGAATGTCCACACTTTCTATTTTGGGTACACATATTCTTCATTTGTACTTCAGTACCTTCTCTTCGTCCAAGGTGAACTCAGGGTTAGTCCTACCTTTTTCGATGTCTTCTTGTACCATTCTTAGGTAAGGGTCTGCTTTGATGGTTGTCTTCACTTCATCAATTATATCCGGTATAATCTTCAATGCGGCGAACATATTTGAAAACCGATGAATAAACCCTTGGTTGGCTGATCCATCCATTGTATCTATCACATACTGCTCATTGCCGTGTTGAATACCATTCCAGTAGTACGCATTGCTGCAGTTGTGCTAACCTCCCCCTGAGATTTTATCATTGCCTTTCTGCTCAACGCATCCGCTACTACATTAGCTTTTCCTGGATGATACTGGATATCACAATCATAATCTTTCAATAGTTTCAGCCATCTTCTTTGTCTCATATTCAACTCTTTTTTATTAAATAAATAAGTTAGACTTTTATGGTCCGATTTAATCTAGAATTTCTCTCCGTATAGGTAATGTCTCCATATCTTGACAGCATGTACTACTGCCACTAACTCCAAATCATGAGTGGGATAATTCTTCTCATGTGTCTTTAACTTTCTTGGGGCATAAGCAATTACTTGTTCTCCTTGCATAAGCACACATCCTAATCCCAGCCCTGACGCATCAGTGTATAGGGTAAATGGCTGTCCGGGAACAGGAACAGTCAAAATCGGAGCGGATATTAATCTGGTCTTCAGGGTTTGGAATCTCTTCTCACATTTATCCGTCCACACAAACTTTTCACCTTTCTTAGTCAGACTGGTGAGAGGTATGACAATCCGGGAATAGTCTTCCACAAATCGTCGATAATAACAAGCGAGACCCAGAAAACTTCTAATTTCTGCAACGCTCTTTGGTGCTTCCCACTTTACAATAGCTTCGATTTTGCTGGGATCCACTTTGATTCCTTCAGCGGATACTACATGGCCTAAGAAGGCGACTTCACTTAGCCAAAACTCACACTTGGTAAATTTGGCATATAGCTTCTCTTTCCTTAAACGCTGTAGAGCGGCGTTTAGATTCTTAATATGGGTTTCCTTGTCCTTGAAATATACCAATATATCATCAATAAATACAATAACCGACGTATCCAACATATCGTGGAAAACCCGGTTCATAAGTTTCATGAAAGTTGCTGGTGCGTTTGTTAATCCAAAAGACATGACCAAGAATTCATAATGTCCATATCTGGCCCTGAAAGCTGTCTTAGGAATATCACCATCCTTAATCTTCAACTGATGGTAGCCTGACCGAAGATCGATCTTAGAAAATACTTTTGCTCCTTGCAACTGATTGAACAAGTCATCGATCCGAGGTAGTGGATATCGATTCTTGATTGTCAGTTTGTTCAACTCCCGATAGTCGATACATAATCGAACGCTACCGTCCTTCTTCTTTACGAACAATACTGGTGCTCCCCATGGTGATATACTGGGTCGAATATAACCCTTGTCCAGTAGTTCTTGTAGTTGTACTTTCAATTCCTTTAGTTCAGTAGGAGCCATTCGATAAGGTGCTTTTGATACTGGTGCGGCTCCAGGTACAAGATCTATCACAAACTATGTGGCTCGGTCGGGTGGTAATCCTAGTAGTTCCTCAGGAAATACGTTGGGGTAGTCCTGCACGACATCAATATCTTTCATCCGTGGTGCTTCTTTGGTGAGGTCGACCACTGATACTAGATATCCGACTACTCCCTTCTCAAGGCACTTCTTAGCCTTTAGTGCTAAGAGTATGAGCTTGCATTTACGGGGAAGTTTGGTTCCCAAAAAATTGAATTCTTCTCCTTCTTTGTCTTTAAATGTTAGCTTCTTTTCGGCGCATAGTAGGTTCATAGAATGCCGAGCTAACCAGTCCATTCCCAAGATGATGTCAAAGTCTGCCATCCCAAGTTGGATCAAGGTTGCATCTAAGGTTTTCTCGCCAATGAGAACTAGACATGGCCCATAGCCTTTTTCTAACTCCACTTCTAACCCCATCGGTGACCGTACAAGTATTTTGTAGTCTAATGTTTTGATGGGTAAATTCAGCTTCTTTCCAAATGACACAGATATAAAATAATGAGTAGCTCCTGAGTCGAAGAGTACTCTGGCGGGTATGCCATTTATAGGTACGATACCTATGATTTATTTTTCTTAGTCTACATGCTCATACAATGTAATACAACTTAAAAAGGTTTCAGTCATACTTGCGGCCACATCGGGTGATGCGGCAGCATCCTCGGATGTAACTGCATAAACTCATCCTTGATGTAGCTGCTTCCTGGGCTTAGGACACTCCCTTGCCATATGCCCCGCTTGGTTGCAGTTAAAAAATTTTGGGTCTTCCGTATTTGGCTTTGGCTGATGTTGAGCTACTGGGATAGTCTTGGTTGCGATAGCAAAGCCTTGAGCACGGAAGGGTTTAAATGTCTTATTATTCCCTCCGTTATAAGCATTTTCGGCTGGTTTTTCATACCTCTGTTCTGTGTGAAATAGCTTTCCTTCTGGCTCGATTCAATAACTCGAGCAATTTGCACAGCTTTATTATATATTTTCTTCTCCAATCCTAGAACATGCTCTCTGATGCTTCCTCTAAGCCCTGTGACAAACCTACGGGTCTTAGTGTCTTCTTCTTGCATGCTGAGTGGTGCAAAGAAAAACAGCTCCTCAAAACGTTGTTGATATGCATCCACGGACATCTGTCCCTGATATAAACTCAGGAACTCCTTCTCCATAGAATCTTTGAAGCTTCGGGGAAAGTACTTCTCAAAGATAGCTTCTTTATATATAGCCCAAGTCAATAGGGCGTGCTTGGTTAATAGATAGGCCCTGGTAGATTTCCACCAATGATGTGCATCACCTTTTAGCATGAAGGTGGCACATAATACCTTTTCTTCTTCTGTAACGATCATCATAAGAAAATTTCTCTCCATCTCGTCGATCCAATGTGCTGGCCAGAAAGGATCGAACGGTTTACTGTTAAACTCCTTGGGCTTCATCTTTAAGAATCGCTCAACCAGTCGGGAGTGGTCCATCTGATTCTGAGGGTATGCCCCAAACATAGGTTGTGGATACTGGTAATTAGCCTGAACTGCTTCAGGACCTGGTATTGGAATTTATGCGACTGGTGGTTGATGTGTTTGAGGTGCTGGGTGGTTACCCACAGGTGCTGCACTTGTTTGTCCAGTCGGCATTGGTGTAGCATGTACTGCCTAAAACATAATGCCCATTGTTGTATGCATTTGAGCCTGTGCGTGTTGCATTTGTTGAAGCTGTTGCGCTAGGTTCATAACCACAGTTGCCAACTCCGGTGGTGGGGGGTGGCAAGTTTGTAGGATTTGCCTAGCCCAGATTTACTGGTGGTGCAACCTGCAGATTTCCCTGTGAATAAACATTTTCTTGGCTGACTTCCTCCACAGGTGGTGGTAGTGGAACTACGTTTTGGCTTTGCCTGGTTACTCTACGTCCAGCCATATGTTCCTCTGAGATTGGTGGTGCCTGAAAATCATTAAAATATGTGAGGCAGTCATTTATAGTTCATGTAGGCACGCTAACCGATGTTATTTCAAAATTTTCAGTTCATTCTGTGAAAAATACTGTCTTTTCTATGCAAGGTCGATGGTATGTCCGACCCTCAGTATCCGACCCTGGGAATCACCCATTCTTCCCGAGAGCCGGGGGTCGATGCGGGGGTCGATATGGGGGTCGATTATCCTGGTCGAATTCTCCGACCCCCGGACCAAAAATTAGATTTTTAAGGTCCGATTCTGATTCATTTTCCATTCTTCCTCCTCCGTTTCAACTCGTCTCTCACCTCTGAGTTGCTACAGTGTCAACTCCACTATATTGGTCATTTCGGTTCCGTGTTTCGACGTCTACATCATTCTACAGGTATGTCTTCTCACTTTTACCTGTTTTTAGGTTTTCATTTCTAGGGTTTTGCCCGTTTATCTTGTATTTTTCAAATTAAACTTTTTCCAACCGTAAAAATTTGATTTTTATTGGGGGATTTTATTATTGGTCACTCGAGGAACGAAAGCCCTCAAAAATATTTGGGTTTCATCAGTTGGTTATCGAGAAACTCGAATTTTGCTCTTTTTGCCCTAATTTGTCAAAATTTTTAATTTCTCGCAATTTCTTCAAATTGGATTCCATTAGTTAGGATTTTCTATTGTGTGAGTGTTCTAGGATATGCTAGAACCTACGTAAGTCCTCCTGCCCACGTGTATGGGTAACAAGTGAGGCTTTTGGCCAACTTACGTCGTTATAATGTCAAAATTTCAGATTTTTCTACCCTACTAACATACTATCTATTTTTCTTTCTTATTTGCAGATATCATGGCCCGTACCAAAGTACCCAGAGTCCGCGATCCTCTTCGTTTCTGCTCCAACGAAGCCGAGGCACAGTATGCCCACTACGCTCGCAAGAAAGTAGAGGGAGGTCGTATGGTGAACTTGGCTGAGTTAGCCTTGTTCAACGTGGAGAGAGCCTTTGGTTATATGGGGTGGCTCCCTGTCATCACTTACGATGCGTGCACCCGTCTGGATTTGGTACGCTAGTTCTATTGTAACCTCCAGGTGGTGGGGGATTACAATGATGTGGAGAGGGGAGATGAGCTGCGCATCACGAGCTACGTCAAGGGGATTGACATCTCATTTGATTATCAGCAGCTGGCCGACCTACTGGGCATTTCCTATGCTGGTTCCATGGTTTTCTATGCTCCTGGAGAGCCGCAGTTCTTCTCTCTATAGATGAGGGCCGAGATCGATAATCAGCTCCTACGACCTGATCGCTGGCAGATGAGGGCATGTTATATGCGTCCAACTCCACGGGTATATTGCAAGATCATTCAGCATAACCTGATCCCGTAGAGTGGTCATTACGAGAGGGTTTCCCAGCTGACCCAGTATCTTCTATACAGTATTTGCACTAGGCAGCCCGTCTGTCTTTCGTACATCATCATGCATACCATGATCACTGCTATGTTGCCCAGTCACACAGGTAACCTTCCTTACGGACGTATGATCACTATCTTGCTTACCCACCTGGGGGTTGATTTAGTGGATGAGAGGATTCAGGAGAAGTCATTCTCATCGCCTCTAGATTGGGAGGCTATTTGCAAGATGGGCATGCAGGATGCTCAGGTCAGTGATGAGGAGAGGAACGTGATGGTGCGCCCTCGCACTCAGGTAGAGATAGCTGACGCTGAGGCAGTTGTCGCCGCTGCTGGAGTTCATACGGAGCCTGCTGGTGATGATGACCGTATGTACATGGATGTAGACTCTATACCACCTCCTTCACCTACACATGCGGCTGGAGCTAGTACTTCATATGCGGCTGGTCCTTCACATGCGGCTGGTCCTTCTCATGCGGCTGGTCCTTCTCATGCGGCTGGTCCTTCACACCCACCTCCTGATATGATGGAGATATTGCATGAGATCAGAGAGGCTCAGCGCAGATCTGATCTGAGGATGGGAGAGTTACTAGACGCTCAGCAGGTGAGAGTGGATGAGCTACTAGAAACCCAGCGTACATCAGACATGAGGATGGGAGAGCTCATAGAGGCTCAGCGCCGGTCAGATATGCGGATGGAGGATCTTTTGGGTGCTCAGCGCGGGACTGATCAGCGGGTAGCTGATCTTACAGATAGTCTTCAGACGACCCAGACTCAGATAGCCTGGTTGGCTAGAGTCTACGCTGAGGATTATGACAGAGATCGTGAGGCACCGCCTCCTCCTTCACCTCCAGCTTCATGATTGTATTTATTTCCTTTCATTGTACTACAGAGTAATTGTCCAGGTTGTAGACTGTACTCTGCTTTAGCTATTTATATACGTTTATTTCTCTCTCATTGTATTTAATATTGTTCCCCCTTTAATAGATGCATTATTCTCTTTTCAAATTTGGTCTCAAACATCACTTGTGCTTAGAGTGTGTTAATATTATAGTTTTTACTTTTATCCTATCTCAGTTCGCAATTCGACGTGAAAGTATGCTAGGTTAGCGGACACGGCCTGAGATGCTCCGATACCAAGTTGTCACACCCTAATTCCGCACACTTCAGAATGGTGTGATGAACCGCTAGCAAACCAACGGTTCAACCAGGATCTCGGACAAGCGAAAACCATTTTATATCAACCTCATACATCCACATTCATAATCAGAGTAAATACACAATAGCGGAAGTTTTATAGTAAAATGAACTGAGAATCTACTGTGATATTAATATTTAAATAGCAAATTATTCTGTATCAACTAAGACATAAATAAATATCAAATACATGTCTTTACTGAATCCAAATAAAGAAAACTAAAAATCTAATCGAATACACATGAGTTGCACTCGCAAGAGGAGTCATGTGTATCCACTTCATCTTCAACTTCCATCGCCGCCACGTGCCCGTACACTGGAGCATTGACATAATCTTCGACGGTAGTACCTGCATCATCAACTAAAAATATTCGACGTCGAGGGGGTGAGCACACATCATGGCTCAGTGAGCAAACAAAACAATGCAACAATACATATGCATGCAGTCAATTCATATCATTGGTCTGGTTTAAAGTTTGCAATATGCAATAGAAAGATTTAGGTAGTCGAAGGTTAACTTTTATTGACCCCGCCTCTATACACAAGTGTGTGACACCGTCCAAAGGTAACGTTTATCGTCGACTCACAAGCACCCAATTCATGAACATTGTACAACAAAAGTTAATGTTTATTGTTGTACAGTGCCATACCAACACGTAAGCCCCTGCTGGCGAGGGCTACAAACTGGGCTCGCAACTAACCAATCCTAACGCCAAAAAGTGTAGATAAGGTCTCACCCAAGCATCCCTCAGAACGTCCATAGAGATAGAGCTAAAGCCCCCCGGTAGAGTCAAAGACAACAAGGATCGAGACCACCTCCCCTGATGCTCTACGATGTAATAGTTCTGCTAAAGTAATGGCGATACGACGATGCTAATGCACAAGACTTGAGTTAGAGATAGAGCTAGAGTGCTGAGGCCTAGCCTATGACACCCCCCTGATACTCGCTCGCATCAAGTACACCAACCATACACATACATTTACATGCCTATTCCTATCATCATCATCAATATCATGTTATCAACAATAAAGTAAATATGCATGAACAAATAATAGAAATATTGGATGACATGTTGTATGCACATTACAAACATATTCGCATAGGATCAAGCATAGCATTGGACTCAAGAGAAGAGAAAATAGTTTATTATTAACCAATTAGTTTAGAGTTCTGTTTCCTCACCTTAGCTCGCTAATAGGTCCTCTTTCAAGCTTTAAGATCACCTTTATATTGTTATTATATTGCTAAAAAATCTAACAAAGTTGATAGAATTTAATTAAAATAAATTCTGAATTTAAAAACCATTCTATTAACTGGGGGTCGGAGGTAGGGTCGGAGTAATGATCGAACCTAGGTGCGACCACCCCTATTCTGAACTTCTCGAACACTGGGGGTCGATGCTCAGGGTCTGGTAGGGTCTATTGGCCATCGACCCCCCATGTGACCCCCTGTGGGTTTTGGTCAACTTTTCTTCCTTCAGTCCATTCTTCGTGTTTGGGGTCTTATGACCTACTCCTACAGTCCATTCCACACATGTTCTATGGCCTAGAATCATGATTCATTCACCTATATGGCTTTTATGATTTTTTCCATGGTTTTCCATGAAAACCTAACCATGGGTTGATGGTTTAGGTTTCTCCGAGATCATACTCTCTTCATTATCTACCCTAAGGTCTTTAGAAACTCATGGAACTAGTATCCATACCTGAGAAGAATACTCCTTCTCTGCAACTCTTCTCCTTTCTGCCTTCTTCTCTTCTTTCCTTCTCTTCCTCTTTTCTTCCTTCTCTTCTCTTTCTCTCAATTCAATTAGGGTTGTAAAAGGACTGAAAGAGGCTTAGGGACGTCCTATTTATAAGTAGAAACTCCTAAAATAAGTTCCATTGAGATTAGGAAGGAATCCCATTGAAATTAGGAAACTTTCCTAATTTCTATTTTTACCTAGTACCGGGGGTCGATAGGGGGGTTGGAGATCCCATCGACCCCTGGTTCCTAAAGTGTCTGACCCCCTATGTAAAACTGGGGATCTGACTTCTGTCTTGGGGGGGTCCGACCCTCCCTTGCTGGGTATGCGACCCTCCCCTTAATTAAATATTTTTGGGTCAGTTTAATACCTAGGATCGTGATCTCCTTCATGCACTTGGTCCATTTGGCTCATCCATGATGGGTAAATCTGGTTCAAGGTGGTATGACCGGGTTAGTTTGATACGGGTCTTACAACTTTAACTTAATCATTTGTAACTTTCACATGTGTGTTGAACTTTCATTTCTTTAAAGGCCAGTGGAGTAGAAGTTCAGGTTATGGCTCATCATCCCAATTGTCATCAGAGTCAGAATTGGCAGTGGACATCGGAAGAGGAAGAAGTATCAAACTAGGAATGAATGGATTGGAAGTAGTAAAAGCACTGCAGTTGATGTCTCAAATGAGATGATTATTGTTTATTTTTTTAGAGCATTTTGGACTGGACCGTCTATAGACACATCGAACTTAAGCCCAAACATAGATGACCTATCAGATACCAACGGTAGCCAGTTTAGACAAGTAATTCACCGAGTTACCCCAATTAGATACAACATCATTGATGCCAACTTATGATTGGTTGTAGGACCGAATCTCCACAGACTTTCGCTAGTAAGGCTCATTACGCCTATCTATCGACATGTGTTTAACCCTTTCCATCTTGAGCTAAACACCTCTTGAGTCTATTACCATTTTGATTTATGCTCCAATTCGGGTCTGGCATTCACCTGGTCAATGCCTCAATTTAGGTTAAATGTATTCCAATCTTATGCCCCAGTTTGGATATCATGAAACTCTGACCTATACCCCAGTTGGTCCATCGCCTTTTTGGTTTTCCCTACTTTGAATCCATTAACATTTTAATTATGCCCCTGTTTAGGGTGCACTGATATTTTTGTTGTGCCCCAATTTAGGGTATACTGACATTTTGGTTGTGCCCCAGTTTAGGGTGCACATGAAGTTCATTTTCAGGCTACCTTAATTTTGGGATACAATTGACCACATGGTCTTTCTTTTCATCTTTGATTTTGGGAGGTGGGTGGGACATTCTTGAAGGTTCAAGGGCTGATCCTTTGAGTTTGGGTCACCTTGGGTGATGAAAGTAATTAGGGACTCAAAAACCAACTCCTTCAGTCAAAGTGGCTCAATCGCCAAAGGTGAACGAAATACTTTCCAATCTTAGTTTTTCCTTTTGAAATTGGAAAGTATGCTAACATGGGAAAGAAACATATAATCTCTCAGAATTTATGATTCAGCGTTCTAACCTCTTGGATTCCTCAACTCCAATCTTGGAATTTTAATTCCGTTCTGAAATATTTGGGCTCTCAATACATTGTCTTCTAGCCATTCCAACACTTTGAGGTACAAAAGTCCTCCTTATGAACATGAACCGGAACATGAATCGGTGATGATGAAACCTTCCTATGAGTGGATGTAATAAGAGTGGATGCTTTGTTTACTCACTGAGGTGTTCTCTTAAGTCTAGACAATCCTATCCTCCTTAGTTCAATCTTTCTTTTTTTTTTTCTTTTTTTTTTTGGTTTTTTGTTCTTTTTTTTTTCTTTCTATATAAACAATGAACGAAGGTTAAGACTCAAAAGTGACTGGACACGAGAAGAATACACATACACATACAAGCTGACTCGACCAAACAAAGTTAGCTCCTTCATGAAAACCGACCATTAGACATCATCTGTAACAATTTATTTGTATTTGAATATCCCATGATTGGTCTTGGGGCCTCAAGATTCCGAATGGATCATTGTAGCACCAAGGTTCGACCATGTGGTTCCTAAAATTCCAAGAAATTGAAACGGATATGCTTATTTATAGTTTTCATGAAGGATGACAAAAGCTGTTCATGATTGAACAAACCGGTAAATTTCGATTTGATCACAGTATCTATGTCGTGGCAGGGATTTTCTGATTGTTTTTTTGAGATTGATGTAAAAATATTAAATGGTCAATACAATGATCTTTGTACGATGAAGGGCGTGTACAGACCGCCCACACTAATTTGTATGCGGGTATACATAACCCTCACGCTCCCAACGAGTGAGAGACAAGAATACTCAAGTGTGGATCCAAACATGTTGACAAGTCAAGGACAAAAATGGGCAGAACTTCGACGTCTCGGATGTAAATATTATGATCGAGTAGACTTTACCATGTTGGTTCAAAGATGGACCAAAAATAACATATATGTGGCTCAAACTGGGTTAGGACAGAAAAGGCTACCTTGACGAGGACGGGGTAACCTATCACTGAATGCATGATGAATAATGGGCCCCCAATCCCTTTATATACTATGATGCAAGAATCAAGCGACGTGGAGTAGCATAACGCATTCCCGGGCGGACCCGAGAAACGCTCGTCAAAGGCTGCTCATCGGTCATGATCTCACAAAGTACAGGCCAAGGTTGTGTGTTTCGCATAGCGGGCTACCCCATATGCATGGGACCCGGTACGACTACTCACACGAAAGTGTGACTGAACCCATACCCCCCAAAGTAATATGTACAAACAATAAATATAGTACCCTAGATCTAGCATCCAATGTCAAGAGGAGTCTAAATATTGTTCCCCAATAGAGTCGCTACTGTGAGGACAATGAGAAACAATGATCCTCCTCGGGATGAAATGTGTATCCGTATCGATGAAGATCAATGTCTTGTTGGAGTCGCCACTAAGATTAAGGTCTAGGACCTCTAAAAATGTAGCCTCACCTTAAGGTAAGACTTCTATTAACTCATAACCCAATGTATCAATTCTTTGGTCTGCAAGATATTGGGTAAGTATTCAAGGTACGATTATGGGAAGGTGTTAGGCACCCAAACCGCCCGATAAATATCGGCCTCCTAAACTTTCCTTAAATTCTAATTTTGACTGTACTTGGTCAATAGAATGACTAGGGTTCAAAGGGGGATGTCCTAAACCAAGTTGCTAAGTTATTCTAACCTAGGGTTCAGCCAATCATGTTTTAATACAAATAAACAAGCAATGAGTACAGTACTATACATTGAACCGAACCAAAGATGGTTCGGTCTTGGATTGAATTAGAGACATGTGAGACATCTCAAATTGCTTATGTATTCCAATCCTAGAAATCAAGTCCAAAATGTAGTTCGAAATGGGTTTTGTGATTAATGATTATGGAAGTGATTTATGCATGTGCTTCAATTAGATTCTTTGTTGAAGTTAAAATTTATTCTGAATGGATGGTTGATGGGTGGCTTGGTACCATATTTGGGATTTCCAAATTGCCTACGTATTCTAGGGTGTGCCCTAGAAATCAAGTACGACGTAGTTCGAAATGATTGTGAGAGTCGGATTTAGAATGTGTACCAAATTTCTTCCATTTTTGTCAATAGGAACTAAGGATGAGACCTAAATTCCTACCATTTTTATTTGGGATGTGTACCAAATTCTTTCAATTTTTATCAATAGGATCTACAGATGAGACCTAAATTTCTACCATTTTTATTGTTTCCATTTTTATCAATAGGATCTAGGGATGAGACCTAAATTCCTACCATTTTTATTGTTTCCATTTTTAGGTTTCTAGGGTTTTCTATCCCTTTTCATTGTGATTTTCATTTTTTAGGGTTTCATACCCTAATTATTCTTTTTATTATAGGGTTTATCTTGCCCTAATTATTCTTTCCATTCTAGGTTTTCCTACCCTAATTGTTGTATTATTTCCATTTTTAGGGTTTCCTACCCTAATTATTGTATTCGAAGATAACAATGTAAGCAATCCAACATAGCAGTGTGAGCTCAAATATAGCAGCGTAAACATCCAAATATGGTAGTAAGCATGTGAGTATGTGGCAAACAGATATAGCAATGAGCAAGTGTAGCAGACAGATGTAGCAAACATGTGAGAATCAAGCAAAGCATGTGAGTCAGTCCAAAATTGGTATGTGAGTGTGAGCATCTAAAATATAGCATTGAGAGCAAGCATCAAATATGGCATGTAATGCATCATTTTACACCAAAATGGTAAAGATGGTAGCAGAAATAACAAATCAATCATTGGATGATCATTTGGCAAATACATGTATTGTGTACTACTTTGCATTGATTTGAAACCCCACTTCTATGAGTCCAAATTGGACAAAGAATATACCAGATCAAAGGCCTTTCAGAGATCTACAACTTCTCTGAAGAAGTCGAGATCTGAAAAGGTCTTCCTAACAATCAAAATCAGACTCTCAAAATTTAGCCAAACTGGTTCCAGATTCAGACCAATCATGGAAAAATAAATATATTATATTCCCTGGATATCAGAAAAATATTCCATTAGAACGGGTGTCTCCTATACTTCTAAGTCTAACTTATTCATGAAGAGATAGAGATCAGAAGATGTCTCTGGAATCCATTTACACAAGCATTATTGTGGAACACGCAGCATGATGACAGTTTTGTCAAACTGGGCCAAAATGGGCACATAGGGCACTGTATTTACTCATAACTTTCTTATAACATATCCTCGGAAAGAGGACTCAGAGGCCAAGATTTTGTCTCAAGAAAACTAATCCTAAAAGAGACCATAGGCAGGTCAAAATCGTTCCGCAAGTACATGCAAATACACTAGTCACGTTTGTTCCAGATTCTGGCCAGTTTACTATAAAATCAATATAAAATTGCATATATGATGAAAATAAAATCTGAGTACGGAGGCATTTAGATAATTGATAAATCTAACTTTTTCATTAAGGAACCTTGTGCAAACAGAAGCATCTTCTTAATGCAAAACATCAATCTCAGACATGCATTGCAGTATTGCAGTATGCTTTGAATTTGAATGAAAATCGACCACAGTGCACTATAAAATTCATATCATATCACACCAAAATCATAAGAATGCAAGACCAGTGCAAAAATTTTGGGATGCGGGAGATGATGACTGAAGTGGAATTTTGGGTTTGGAACAGGTGGAGTGATCAAATTGGTGGGGGTTTGAAGTGGGATGGTAGATTAGGATCGGTGGAGAGGTGTGACAAGCAAGGTGTCACATGAGGATGGTGGATGGTGGGCATGGGACTGGGTATGTCTGGACAGGTGTTTGCTGGTCATAAAGAGTATTAAATGGTGATAGGCACAGATGGAACAAAGAGGTAAGAAAGAGCTTGTGATGATGGGTGATCAGTCGTGCATAGAAATAAGATGGTTTGGTACAATGATGCTTGACCAGTTTGCATGTCAAGAGGTATTGCTGGGAATCTGTAGTGGATATGTGGTGGTGATGAAAGAGTGAAAGATAAGGGTTTAAGGGTGGATGACAGGTTACAAAGAGGCAGCCAGTAATGAGGGAAAATGTTGGCCATGAGGTGGGGATTGGTTTAGATGTGAGAGATGTGTTGCGCAGGTTAGTAGATCTGGTTCTATGAGTAGGCAAATAATGGGGTTATCAGGTTCAGCATAGCAGTAAAAAGTAACAAAGAAGAGGGAGCAGCTTACCTGAGTTTCTTCTCCTTTCATCTTCTTGGCTTCTTCTCCTCTTCTTCAGTTCAATCTCCTCTTCTTCTTTGCTCTAGATCTCGCCTCCTCCTTTTTTTTTTTCTCCTCTTCTCTCTCTTTCTCTTATTCTCTCGGTCTGCCTCTCAATCTCACGTCCTCTCTCTTTTCTTTCTTTTTTTTTTCTCTTCTTCTCTCTCTTTCTCTTATTGTCTCGGATTTCCTCTCAATCTCACGTCCTCTCTCTTTTCTTACTTTCCTTTTCTTCTCTTCTTCTCAATCTTACTCTTATTCTCTTGGATTGCCTCTCAGTCTCTCGTCCTCTCTCTTTTCTTTCTTTCCTTTTCTTCTCTTCTTCTCAATCTCACTCTTATTCTCTCGGATTGCCTCTCAATCTCATGTCCTCTCTCTTTTCTTTCTTTCCTTTTCTTCTCTTCTTCTAACTCACTTATTCTCTCAGATTACCTCTCAATCTCACGTCCTCTCTCTTTTCTTTCTTTCCTTTTCTTCTCTTCTTCTCTCTCTTTCTCTTATTCTCTTGGATTGCCTCTCAATCTCACGTCCTCTCTCTTTTCTTTCTTTCCTTTTCTTCTCTTCTTTTCAATCTTACTCTTATTCTCTCAGATTGCCTCTCAATCTCACGTTCTCTCTCTTTTCTTTCTTTCCTTTTCTTCTCTTCTTCTCTCTCTTTCTCTTATTCTCTCGGATTGCCTCTCAATCTCACGTCCTCTCACTTTTCTTTCTTTCCTTTTCTTCTCTTCTTCTCTCTCTCTCTTATTCTCTCGGATTCTCTCTTTTCTTTCTTTCTTTCCCTTATCTTCTTCTCTCTCTTTCTTTTTTTTTATTATTATTTTTTCTTTATTTCCTTGTTGATTCCCTCCCTTTATCGGATTCTATCTTTTATATATAATAATATATATTATATACATATATACACTTATATTTAATAACATACATATATATAGTATACAATATGTAATATATATTAATACTATGCACATGGATGAACTGATTTGAACCGGGTTGAGACTGGCTTGGGTTGATTGAGTTAAACAGATATGGGTTGAGCTGGGTTGGGCCAAAATTGGTTTTTCTCTCTATCATTTCATAGGCCATTTCCGTCGTCATTCCGCATGAAATTTTTCAACAACCTCTACCAAAAAAATTTCCACGTTCATTTTATAGAACGCTAAAAATGTGAAATACAGGAGTTTGAATAACCTCATTTGGAAATAAAATGGCCAACTTATGAATTTCTGAAGTTTAAGCAGGCCAAATATCGATAATTTATCTAACCATTCTGCATGGGATCCTTCGAGGACTTCTACCGGAAATCATTTACGTCCACTTTGTAGGGTACTCGAAATGGAACATAATGAAACTAAAATCACCTGATTTGGATATGGTGTGACCAAAATATGAATTTCCAAAGATTTAATGACCATTTTCATGTGTAATTTTGCATCGGACCCTTCGGAGACTTCTACCCAAGATTTTTCACGTCCACTTTGTAGAACACCTCAAATGAAGAATAATGGCATTGGAATCATCTAAATCGGACGTATAACGGCCATGATATGAAGAAATGATGTTTTATCGATAATTCTGCATGCAAGCTTGCATGGGACCCATCGGTGACCTCTACCCGGGATTCTTCACGTCTATTTTGAAAAGGACTAAAAATAAGGAACATTGGTACTTAAACCATATGATTCAGATGTCGGATGATCATGATATGATGATTTGAAATTCAAACATTCCAACTTACGATAATTTGTTTGAAAGCCCCTGGGATTATTTATGATAATTTCAAAAACCTCCATTGTACGTATCATCCGACTAAAATGACCATATCTTCTTCATTTGATATCAGAATTGAGCAATTCTGGTCTCATTTCAAAGATAATTCTCTGACCTATGCATCCATGTAGATTACAGCCTATGACCTTGTTGTTGGACCCACCGAAAACTACCTCGAGGTCGTAGTCAAAAAATTCAAATTTTCACTCATCTCTCTTCCTTTGTTGTCCACACACCAGTTGGATTTTGTTCAGCTTAAAATGGAAAAAATGGGGTGCTTACAGGTTGATGACATGTGCCGCATGCCTGGTGGTCAGACCATGCGATCGATGCCATGTGCCACATGGGATTTTGACCTCTGTTGTTGACTATCTTCGGTCAGTGTCTTTTTGAGAATTTTAAGAATCTAATTAAAGGGTTGGATCCCTGAAGTCATGTGTATAGCTATGTGTTCTCAATTATTTTGATTAATGACCTGATCGTCTATTTGGTTGCTTGCTGTTCGTTACTTTAAAGGTTAAAAAACCCTGGACAGCAAGTGTTGAAGCTTAGAAATTAATAATCTGACCTCTATACGACGTTAGAACACCCTTGACTTCAATAGAAGAAGTCCTTCTTAGTATTAAGATTATTAGAAGGTAATCTTGGCTAGCGAGTGTACCATCTTGTGGAGAATCAATGTTCATTTCACCTATCTCATATGGACACCAAACTTGATGCAAGATTGGACCCACCTTAGATAGTGAACATTAATAAAATGAAAGGAATAATGAACCTCTTGATGCTATGTCATGGTAAATAAACAGTAGGCAATAAGCACAAATTATCAGATAAGTTTATAACATTGTAAACACAGAAATAATAAAGCGAATAATAAAGAGAAATTAAAATAAACTATTGGATAATACATTAATGAAATTATATTGTTGTGACTTGATAAAGCTACGAGGACTTTGGTAGGCAGCTACCCGATCAGATTTATTGTTGTCACTCTCTTTCTGTTGGTAAGGAAACTAGAATTTTTGGATGCGTATGTTTTCTCTTATTTTATTACGTTGTGTGATGGTATGTGATTGATAACATGCTTTTGTGTGATAACATACCATCCAATAAAACTATTTTATATGATCATGCATATGCATCCTTGCGTTTGGGGTTAGCAGTGTCGTGTAGGGATTGGAGGGTTAGTGGTATGGGACACTCGCTACCTTTCCACAAAGGCGACTGATCTGTGTTTGATTCATGATGTCTGGTTAAGTCGGTAAAGAGGAAGGTGGGTGGTATGCGACACTTGCACCACTTTTTACTAACGTTATTTTGCATTGACCATATCTAACTTAGCCAAGTTACGATATCCTATGTGGGGACTCAGATTGGGTCAGAAGCTTGGCGACGTTACGGGTCTAGTAATATGGCAAATTAGGTGAACATTACTAGTTGAATATTTAATTACCCATATAATTGTACCCCTAGCCATCAGGGGGGTTATGTAATGGCATGGGTGCAATAAAAAGGTAGTATGAACATAGTTGCAATGCTCCCCATACCCAACGTAGTGTGGATGGGCCGGCGAGTCGACTAGTGGGATTACCATCTCCTAAGTGGCTGGTGTAATATAGGTTTGGGATGAGTTGTGGGCAAGTGGCCAACGTAATATGGGCTTGTTCCATAATGACGTACCCATACTTTGGGGTGATGTTGTACGCCAAGTGAGGTGGCATCATCTGATGGGAGAAGACCCGTACAACCTAGAGACTCCGTGCGTGGGTTGTCCTGAGCTGGCACTTATAATTATCATACCTGATCGTAGTTGATAGTTGCATACATTTTGCTTGTTGTACATTTAGTTTTCTTTCTAAACTCGGTGGTTCAGCTTACCTTGTGCGCACAAATTATTTTTAGATGTTACAGGTTCATTGGTTGACACTTTGGGTTGCAGTCCTCTGGTGTGGAGGATGAGGACTATGAACCTAAGGAAGATGTCTCTGATCCATCGTGCAATGCATAGAATTTCTTTTAGGCCTAGGATGAGCCTATTTTATTTCTCTTTTGGATTTGGGATACTATTATTCCAGGTTTACGTTTAAATAAACTTTGAACAATGTCTTTATTTTATATTGGACTTTTTATTCTGGATAATTGAATAATTGATTTATTTATGGACATGGAACTTAAATAATAATTTAAATTAGTAATGTGTCGGCTCTTGAATAATTGGATTTAAGTTTTAAGTCTTTTGCTAATTTATCTTTTTTCGTTTGGATAATTTATTTAAAATAAGATTGTAAATTTACACTGATAGTTCATTGTCAGGGTTGATTGGTGAAATATCTTGATGTGATATCCTAAAAGGGGATTTCTTATGCTCTGATAGGATGGAGAGACTCCGTTACATTCCATAGTACAGATACATCGAGAACGGGGTGTGACACTTTAAGTGTAGAGTCACCCAACCAAATGTCATTCCAAATATCAATACATTCACCATTTCCAACTATCCATCTAGAATGCTTGGAAGTCCAATCCCACATATGTCTCAAACTCATCCAAATCGGAGAGGTATAGAGAGGTCTTTTCAAAGAGCCATCCTTTTTAAGGTAGTGACATCTCATAAAATGAGCATAAGAGGTATCATCATTCTGTACCTTCCACACTATTTACTTAGCAAAGAATCATTCACCTCATTAAGTTAACGAAGCCCCAATCCTCCCTGATTCTTAGGACTACACATCACCTCCCATTTCACTACCACTGATTTCCTCTTCCAAGGATCACTTGTCCTAGGTTTCCTCCTCTTTCACTAGACAGATGGGCCATTTATAAACAGCAAAAGAATGAAGAAAACTGCTGCTTAGAACAAATTTCACCAACTCAACTCTTCCAGCATAAGAAAGAAGCCTACCATTCTACTTAGTAAACTTCTTTCTAAACCTGTCCAGCAAAGGGTTAAAGTACTCTCTCTCTTAATTCTTCCTTTGAACAAGGTAACTTCTAAATACTTTGTGGGAAACCATCCTTCAAAAAACATCAAACATGACAATAATTTTCTTTTCCTATCCTCCCCCACCTCAGAAGAGTAAATAACCTTAGAGGACTGACTTTTTGGCCAGTGTAACCCTCATAGATCGCTAGATACTGCCTCAACTTTCGACATGATTTCAAGCTTGCCTTCATAAAAATAAAAATATCATCTGCATATAGTAGATAAGTAGGGGTTACTATACCTCTGCCATTGAATACTGAAAGAATATCACCCTTTGACACCATCTCCTGTAGCCTACGACATAGGACCTCCTCAACCGACACAAACAAAAGAAGTGACAAAGGATCTCCCTACCTCAATCCTCTTTCAGGGGCAAAGTACCCCACAGGGCCACCATTCACCATAATTGATAGATTTCTTCTTAGTCATACTTTCAAAATTTCATTGGTTTTCAGATTAGATAAAACACCAAATAATTTTTTCTCTCTCTTACTCAATTAAACCTTATAGATCCAAAAGAATAAGGGGCAACTATTGGGTATAAATACTGCCATCTTATGGGAGTGCAACACATAGCCATTCTTAAGCCCTAGTCATTAGGGGCAAAACCATTTTTCACTAAAATGTCACTGAGGGGCACATCCGGCATTACCTGCTTAAGTCAAGGGAAAATCCTATCTCAGCAATTTCAGAGTTGTATTGTATATGGGTTTGAGACCCACACCAAATCCTATAAATAGAGTCCAAACCTCATTTACTATACACCATTCAGTAAATGTTCCTCCACATATACTGCTTGCTTCTTGGATTTCTAACTTAGGCATCAGAGTGACTCTTGAGCTATAAGCCCGACCTCCTTTGTCCTCTTTCTTTGTCATTTTGCAGGTAGATCCCACTTTGGTAGGCCTCCGCAAATTCCGACGGCACCAATTTTGATCTCAATTTTTAATTTAGTTTTCAACTCAGTTCATCTTCTATTATATCTACCAATTTCTCTGCATTTCATTACTTTCTATTCCACCAATTTCATCTCCTCTTTGCTATGTGGTTGTTTTGTTTGAATCAATTTCAATTCTCTTGAAACCTAAGAAATTGAGAAGGTTACTTCCTTTACTGGACTACTTATCTTGTTGGGAACAAGATTGGAGATGTAAACTATGTGTTCAATCATTTGAACTTTGAAGTTCACAATTCTGGTTCTCAAGTATGAGGAGACCAATATGGCTTGAGTTATGGGTACTGGTGAGTTTGGATCAGATGTGTCCGGTTACATGGTTATTAGATTCTATTATGGTACTGCTACTCAAAGGGTAGCAACCTCCAGAGAGAAATAGAGAAGAACTAAGATGGGTGTATATTCATTCCTTTTCCTTTTTCATCTATAGCTTTTATAGACTCTGTTATGCTAGCCTACGTGTCTACCAATGCACATTACATGTGTTATTTCTCATGATTCTACCCATATGTCCCATACAGATTTCCCATTTTAGCATAGTCCTTCAGTATCGTGCCCTCCTTCTCAATTGGTGTCCCCTCCTAAATGTCACTGGTTGTGATTCCTCTTCCCTTCCCATCCTTACACTATCGTTAGGCCAGGTGGCATCAGGTTGCATAACATTGTCATCGTCTACCACAGGAACCTTGTCCTCAAGGTTCAGGTGTGGATAATGGTGCTGAAGAAGGGAAATGTCAACCCAAGAAGCCTCATCCAGGGGAAACCCATCCCATTGAACCAAGGCCTGGGAGATCCTCTGGTCCTGTCATCGAAGGCTACGGTGATTCATAATTGCAACTGGAATGGGGAGGACCTTATCATCCAGAGCCTGAAGAGGGAGTGGTACTAGTAGGACAAGGGGGTTACCAATTCAGCGTTCGAGTTGTGAACTATGGAATACAGGGTGTATTCTAGCCGACTGAGGAAGCTCAAGCTTGTAGGCCACTGCGCTAATCCAATCCAAAACAGTAAAGGGACCAAACAATTGTCGGCCAATCTTGGGATGATTTTGTTGGGCTATGGAGAGTTGACGATATGGTCGTAGCTTCACATAGACCAGGTCACCTACAACGTACTGCTTATCAGTGCAATGCTTGTCGCTTTGTGATTTCATGCGACCTTGGGCGGGAGCTAAATTATTCTTGAGGTGGCAGAGATCCTCATCCCTGGTGAGAAATTCGTGTTCAACGGCCTCTGTCTGAGCTCTGCCACAGACATAGCGAGAGAGTACTGGTGGTGGCCGGCCATATAGGGCCTGAAAAGGAGTCATCCCAACAGCAGTGTGAAAGGCTGTATTATACCAGCACTCCGCCCATGGTAAGGAGCGCAACCAGTGGGTTGGATTGTCCAAAATATAGCTCCTCAAATACATTTCCACGCAGTGATTTAGAACTTCCTTCTGCCCATCTGATTGTGAGTGGTAGGCACTACTCATTGCCAAAGAGGTGCCCTGCAAGTGGAAGAGTTCTTGCCAATACTTGCTAAGGAAGAGGGGATCGCGATCACTAATGATTGACCTTGGCAACCCATGTAATTGCACCACATTGTGCATGAAGATCTCAACAACCTTAGAGCTAGTGTATCATGGTGCCAATGGGCAGAAATGTGCGTACTTAGTAAGTCGGTCCACAATAACTAGGATTGCTGATTTGCCACTGGACAATGGAAGTCCAGTTATGAAATCCATGGAGATGTCCTCCCAGACTTGGGATGGAATAGGTAGCGGCTGTAATTGACCAGCAAGGGAGATGCTTGAGGACTTTACCTGCTGGCAGATTTGACAGCGTGCTACAAACTCCTTCACTACTACGCAGAGCCCCTTCCAATGAACATTTGCAGAGATACGGGCATAAGTCCACAAGGTTCCCACATGGCCACCAATAGGGGAGCGATGATACTCCATTAACAGCTTCTCACAGAGGGGGGATTGGGCTGATAGAAGTAACTTGTTCTTAAAATATAACAAGCCATCCCGAAAAGCATAGGCAGAGGTTGGTGGTTGTTGGGTTGGCAAAGAATCCCAAATGGCACGATGGTCATCAAATATGTCAATTTCCACATGCAACTGATCGACAAAGCCAAGTATTGGAATGCTCATAGAGAAGAGAGTACCATCAGAATCGGCTACAGGTGTGACCGCAATAAGGGCACGAGAGAGAGAATCAGCTACAATGTTTTCTCATCCTAGCCGATAGAGGATATCGAAATTGTATCCCAAGAGCTTAATTAACCACTGATGCTGTTCTGGCGTTTGCACTATTTGTTCAGAGAGTTCCTTGAGACTTTTCTGATCAGTCTTTATGACAAACTTATGCCCAAGAAGGTATTGCCGCCATCGCCAGACCGCTTCTGTGATGGCATACATTTCTCTAATATAGGTGGAAGCAGCCTGCATGCGAGGCGAAAGCTTCTTGCTGAAGAAGGCTATGGGATGATTGGCCTGATTGAGCACGGCACCAATCTCGATTCCTGATGCAAGCTTCGACAGTAAAGGGAGTAGTAAAATCCGGAAGTGATAGAATGGGGGCTGTTGTCTTGGCGGTTTGGAGCTGTTGTCATGGCGGTTTGGAGCTGTTGTAAGGCAGTTTGAGCAGCCTTATTCCACTGGAATGCTCCCTTTTGCAACGAGTCTATGAGTGGTGAAGCAATGCGAGCGTAACCATCGATGAACCGGCGATAGTAGCCAGTGAGGCCCAAAAATCCTCTCAACTCATGAACTGAGGAAGGAGTTGGCCAATCAAGCATAGCTGAGATTTTTGCAGGTTCCATGGCTACTCCATTGGAGGAGACAATATGTCCTAGATACTCGACTGTGGACTGCCCGAAGGAGCATTTCGAGTGCTTTGCGTAGAACCGGTGATCCTGCAGGGTCTGTAAAATTTGCCTCAAATGACATAGGTGTTCCTCCCACGACGCATTGTACACAAGTAAATCATAAAAAAAAAATCAGTAACAAATGTTTGAGGAATGGCTGGAATACTGTGTTCATTGTAGCTTGGAAGGTGGAAGTGGCGTTGGTGAGGTCGAATGGCATCACAAAGAACTCGTAGTGGCCCTCATGAGTTCGAAACGCTGTTTTTAGAATATGATCGAAATGGACCCTGATTTGATGATACCCCGAGCGGAGGTCGAGCTTTGAGAAGAATCTGGCATCGTGAAGCTCATCCAACAATTCATCCACAGTTGGAATTGGGAAACGGTCCTTAACTGTGATAGCATTGAGTGCTCTGTAATCAACGCAAAATCTCTAAGTACCATCACGCTTCTTCACAAGCAGAACTGGTGATGAAAAAGGGCTAGTAGAGGGATGGATGATACCTTCATATAACATTTCGGAAACCATAGTTTCAATGGTCCCTTTTTGGAAATGGAGGTAACGGTAGGACGAACGTTGACAGGCAGAGCTACGGGCTGTAGAGGAATGGAGTGGTTGTAAGACCCGTATCAAACTAACCCAATCATACCACCTTGTATCAGGTGTCCCTATCATGGTCAGACCAAGCGGACCAAGTGCGTGAAGAAACCACAAGGCTAGGTATGTAATTCGAACCATAAATCATCTAATTGAGACATGTGGTTGCATACATAAATAGGTGTGGTCAACCACACCTCAGAATAATGAGACCACTAGAGTCTAGGATGTGTGGTTGCAGATTTGGGAAGTGTGGTCGACGGATCTTGCGACCCCACGTGCGACCACACAATGGTATAATTGACTCCAAAATTTGGAAACCTTCTTAATCTGAAGCTAATCAAAGTAGGACTCTATATGGAGGGTTTTTCTCTATATATAGGACGTCCCTTAGCCTCTTTCATTCTTTTAGAACTCAAACTGAAAGAAAGAGAAAGAGAGGAGGAGGAAGAAAAGGAGAATTGAAGAGGAAGACTAAGAGAAGGAATTTTAGAGAGAGCTCTGATTCTTCAGTAAGTTTAAGGTATGAAAACATCCCTTACATTAGTTGAATGCCTAGAATAAATCATGGAGAAAGTATTGATTCAAAGTATGATCTCAACCATGAGACCCATTGACGAAAACTCAAGGGAAAATCCATGAAGAGTAGATTAGAGTAGATAATTGTGAAAAATATGAAATTAAGGCCATAGATCAATCATAGGAAGGACCCTAGTGATAGTTAAGGAATCAAATCATGAAGGGGTTAAACTGAGAATGAAAGTCGACCAAACACTCATATGGTCGAAGCTATGGTCGACCACACGAGGCACATGTGTCGACCACACGCCCTCGAGAAGTTTTCAGGGAGGGTGTGGTCGCATGTGTGTGGTCGCATGATATGCGACCACATGTATCGACCACACACCCTGTGGTCGCAGAAACTAAGACCACAGGTGCAGCCACACCTGCGACCACTTAGCTTCTGGAGGTCTGATTGGTTCTAGATGGGACATTTAAACACTGTAATTAATGAAGATAAACTCTAACTTAGAATCCATAAATTTATTAGGTTTCCAAGTGGTCCAAAAGTGATTTACAAAGCTTGGAAGAGGAACAACCAACAATCGAAGGTGAGTGAACAAGACCTAAACTAATTGGATAATAATAAATCATTTACTTTATTGGGCCCAATGCCATGATTGATTCTATGCTTGTATGCTTGTAATCTGCATTTCACATGTCATTCAATATTTCTGCTATTACTGTTCATGCATATTTAATTTTGTTTATTTATAACATGATGATGATGATGATACTAAGAATAGGCATGTGAATGTATGTGTGTGGTTAGTGCGTTGGATGCCAGTGGAGCATCACGGGGAGGGCGTGGCATGTGTTGGACTTTATGTTGTCATTGTTGACAACTTGGCTGATGTGACAGAATTTATGAGTATTCAGTCAGAGAAATGAGGAGAGAGAGTGTCAGTGTAGGAGAGAGAGTGTCAGTGCAGTGGCACAGATGTGGCAACTTTGCTTATGTGTTCTACAAGGTTCTATATGTGTTTCAGATGATTTACAATGAGTTAAATGGGATATTACACTGATTTTGATGAGAGAGAGTGTTTGTGGACCCCACGGTGATGTGGTCGAGTTTTTTGATGATGCGGCCGAAGTTTCGATGATGCGACAAGTGTTCTTGAAGCTTTTCTAATCATGTTCATGTTTCTCATGTTTCTGGTGTTGGGACATTGAAGAGAGAAATTCAAAAGAGAGAAAGAAGAGAGAGAATCAGAAGAGAGAGAAAGAGGAGAGAGAAAAATGTGAGTGGGACCCACAGGTATGGTGGCAAGGTGACATGCCAACACGGCAGCCCACGACACTTGGCATGCATGCACACAAAGTTTCGGGTTCAAATTCCAAGGTTTGTGAGTTTTAACTTTGGGTCTATTTTTGGTGGGTCCCGCAGAAGGTTCATGGAAATCCGACAGTGGAAAGATGTAGAGCGTCGAGTTATCTTTCCAACGCAACTTGAATCACTCAATTCCGACGTCGGATGAGAGAGATATCGCAGTTTCTGTCGGATCGCTCGAAAAAGTGATTTCACAAATTGTTTAGGGGTAATTTCGGTATTTCATAAGTTATTTAAGGGCATTTTCGGCAAGTAACAAAGAAGAAGATCCGATATCAGTGGCCAAGAGAGAGCCACGCTTCTCAGATTCTAATCTGATGGACCAGATTGAGGCGGGCTAAGGTGTAGTGCGACGATCGCATCTTGATGCTCCCGTGACCCTTCGGATTGGGCGGATGCAGCTTATTATAATGCTATTTGTTGCATGGAATACTAACCTGATTCCGTGTAGCGCAGGTGCAGGTTATATAAGGAAAGATTCTCTTTCCTTATCCGAGATTAGCCAATCTTCAAACTGTCATAACTTCTTCATCCGAGCTCCAAATCGGTCCGTTCAAATTGCAGCATTCATATTTTTCGATGCCCTATCTATTGGGCGCCGTTGGGAGTCGTGAAAACCTAGAGAAAAATTAAAAAGAGCGTTTTGAAGGCAGAGAGAAGGTTTTCTAGGGTTTCGTGCCCTGTGGGAGTGATCAATCACCAACTACCTCTTCTTTGTGCATCAATGGAGTGTTAAATCCCTATGAGAGGTCAGTAGAGCTTTTATTTTCACATTCATGGTGATTATGGGTTGTGTGGAAGAGATTGGAAGCCTGTCGATGAGGTGTGCTCTGTGAATCGATCTCTATCATCATTGAAGACTGTTAGAGAGTACCTAAGGGCAGTGTGAAGCTTCAGAGATATTGATGGTCATTCGAAAGCAGTTGTAAGGTTTTTCAATTCCCTATCTATTTGTTGCTTTCAATATATTGTATGCTAGCGTAGGTGAAAATTATTAAATACCTAGCTAGTGGGGGAAAAATTGTAAGGCATAATTATAAGCCTAAAAAATTGTGACTTGCTTCTCGTGGGTGCGAGTTAAGCGTGGTGTGTTCGGTGGGTCTTTGGACACGGGCTGTTAAGCTCTGAATCTTGGCGTTGGTGCGCCCTCTCGTTTTATCTTGGGAAAACCTAGGGTTAATATCCTTGTCTTGTTAGAGACTAAAAGTCGAGTGTTGAGTAAATACGGAGCCCGTTGGGCATTACTCCGTGGAGTAGCCATCACAACTTGTGTTGGTGAACCACGTAATATCTCTGTGTTCATTGTGTTTATTTTCTATTATTTGGAGTGCGTGGAATGGTTTGCAGGATGGGTGTGCAAATCTGGTAGACCTGGCCACTGAGTGGTAGCGAGGTAGATTTGCATACGCTTGTGTGTGTGTAAAAGAATATATCTCCATCAGCTCTGGGGCAGCGATAATTAATCGAGAGAAAAGTTTGGACACCCGATTCACCCCCCCCTCTCAGTGTCATATCAAGTTCATCAGCATGGTGGTCTTTGACCTTGTCACCAGACTCTAGCTCTATCTCTATTCAAGTCTTGCCCACTAATATCATCGTATCACCATTATCTTAGCTTTACTATTATATCATAAGGCATCAAGGGAGGTGGTCTCGGACCATGTGGTCTCTGACTCTACCAGGGGGGTCTTAACTCTATCTCTATGGATGTATTGAGGGATGCTAGGGTGAGACCTTGGATACACTATTTGGCACTAAGATTGGTTAGTTATGAGCCTAGTTTGCAAGCCCTCGCTAATAGGGGCTTACGTATTGGTATGGGTAGGGCATCAGGGGAAGTGTTGGCGGTGTTTGATCCGGACACTTTAGCTCTATCTCTATTCCATGGTGGATGCATGTGGGACAACAATAGTGTTTGATCCATTGGACGGATTCACACACTCATGTATAGAGGTGCGGCAGCCACCAAACCTTTCTATAGCACATTGCAAACTTAAAAACTATACCAAAAAGATATGAATTGAATGCATTTATATGTTTATTGCATTATTTTATTTGCTCACTGAGTTGTGATGTGTGCTCACCCTTTTGACTTCGAATATTTTTAGTTTTTGATGCAGGTCCTACTATTGAAGAATATATAAATGCACCGACATATGGACACGTTGCTATGATGGATGTAGAAGCTGAAAAAGATGCAAATGAATCATTGTGCGGGTACAACTCATGTGTTTTTTATTAGCTTAGTTGTTCAGTTATGGGAAAATGTATTTGATTATTTTACTTTATTTTATGTCTTGAGGTATATTGGAGATAATTTGATTCTTAATTATACTATCATTGTTAGATACTCAGTTCATTAGTATTAAAGACTTCCGCTATCGTTTATTTACTCTGATTTTGCTTGTGAATGTATCTGGTTTAATCGACTGGGCACGGCCTATACGAGATCCTGGTTAAACCATTGGTCTATGGACGGTTCATCACACCATTCTGGTTGGTTCAGAATTGGGGTGTAACAGCTTGGTATCAGAGCTCTCTGGCTCTGCTCTATTAAACCAAAATACTACCACAAGGGTCGTGAACTGAGTTAGGATAAAAATTAATAGCTGTAATAAGAACACACCATAAGTTTGAGACATAAACTAAGAAAGAGAATAATGCACATATGTAAATGGGAAACAATTTTATATGTATAAAAAAAATATACATCCGAATCAGAGTACGGTCCACAACCCAAATAGTTACTCTGTAATATAATAGGAAAAAGAAATAAATGGTATCATGGAGCTAGGGGTAGTAGAGGAGGAGGTGCCTCACGATCTCGGTCATAGTCCTCAACATATACTCTCGCAAGCCAGGCTACTTGAGTCTGGGTCACCTGGAGACTAGCTGCCAGATCTGCTACCCTCTAATCTATGGTACGCTGAGCCTCCCAAATCTCACATAGCAATCCCATCATATCATCTGGTGGTGGGTGTGAAGGACTAGCTGAGTGAGAAGGAGCCAGAGAAGGGCCAGCTCTAGTGGAATGTTGTAGTGATGGAGGAGGTATGGCATCCACATCCATGTACATTCGATCATCATCACTCTCGTGTGCTTCTGCTGCTACCTTTGCTGCTGCCTCCGCATCTGCTGCCGCTACCCGAGTGAGAGGACGTCTCATTGCTTTTCTCTGCTTGTCATTGACCTGCACATCTCGCATCCCCATGTTACAGATGGCCTCCCAATCAAGGTCAGTCGAAAAAGTGTCCTCGTGAATCTTCTCATTGACCAAGTCTACCTGCAGGCGAGTGAGCAGAGTGGTGATCAAACGCCCATACGATAGGTTACCCACCAGACCAGGTGTCGTGGCACGGTGCATGGTCCTGATAATGATATAAGGAAGGAAGGAAAATAGGCTGCCTAGTGCAGATGCAGTACAGAAGGTACTGGGTCAACTGTAAAACTTTCTCATAGTGTCCACTCTGGGAAATCAGGTTGTGCTGAATGATCTTGCAATACACTCGGGGCTCTGGATGTAGGTTAATTGCCTTCATCTGCCAGTGATCATCCGGAAGAATCTGGTTATCTATTTCTGCACACATTCGCACTAATAGGAACTGGGGTTCCTTGGGTGCGCAGTATACCAAGGGACCGTCATTTGAGATACCCAGGATATCATCCAACTCCTGGCAGTTAAATGAAACCTCTATCCCTTTATCAAAACTGGTGATCCTGAGTTCTCTACCCCTATTTATATCCTCTGGGTCACCCTACACCTGTAAATTACAAAAAAACTGTTTCACCAACTCAGGATAGGTGCAACCCTCATACAGAATCACGGGGAGCCAACCTATATCACCAAATGCTCCCTCCACATCAAATAGGGCTAGGCTGGCCAAGTTGACACAATGACCCCCTTCCACCTTCTTGCGCTCGTACCAGGGATACTGTGCCTCTGTTTCAATGGACCTGAAGTGATGGGGATCGTGAACTCTGGGGTCTTTAGTGCAAGCCATATTGTCTGTAAGGGCATAGACCAACAAGCAACATATTAAATATAGTAAAAATTTAAAATTTTGGCATTATGACGGCATGATTGGCCAAAAGCCTCACTTTTCACCCAAACATTTGGGCAGGAGGACTTACATAGGTCCCAAACCATCCTGCAAGGCTCATACAATCGGAGATTTAAACTAGGTAGGTGGAATTTGAAGAAATTTTGACATTTAGGGAAAAACCCCAAAATTTAGGTCAAAAATGGGAATTTTCAAGTTTATACTAAACCGATGAAACTTGAATTTTCTTGAGGGCTTTCATCCACTGGGTGAGCCAATAGAAATAATCCCCCAATAAAAATCAAATTTTTACGGTCAGAAAAATATTAATTTGAAGAAAACCCTATAAATAGAGCAAAACCTAGGTATGAAAGCTTAAAAAGGAGAAAGAGTAGGGAACATACCTGGAGGAATGGAATGTAGGTCAAAAATCGATGAAAGAATCACCAAATTCATACAGTTGACACTATAGCAACTCAGTGGTGGCGAGTTGAGTTGTGAATAGTACAAGACAAAAGTGAAAATAAGAAAATGGTTCGAAATCAGATTTAAAAAACCTGATTTGGTGTCGTGTGGTCAGAATTCGACCAAAAATCCGACCCCACGATTGACCACAGGCTCTCGGTGAGCTGACAGGGTTCGTGCGGTCAAAACCTTGTGGTCACATATAGTGCGACCCCACAATCGACCCCAAGATGAAAATGCCCTGTTTTGACTGAATGACTTTAAAAATTGAAACTTTGCCTTGTTTATTTGAAAATTAACATGAGATTAACATATATTATGCTTGCCTCATATGTTTCCTTGATTTTCAGTCACTACCGCCACTGAAAACAAGAAATGGCTGGCCGTAAAGTAAGTAGAAGGAGACAGAATGTCAACCCATCTCCACCACTGATGGAGACCAATGACAATGAAGGTCAACAATGACAGGAAGGAAATATTGGAACTCAATCTGTTGCGCCTCAGAATGTGCACACCCAAGCCAACCTAACCAACTTACCTGCACCACCTACGGATTTGGCTACTGCGGTGATGAATTTGTCACAGCAAATGCAAGCCAACATGCATGCTGCTATGGGAATTTCTTTTCCAATTGCAAACACAACATCTCAACCTGCAGGACAAGCTAGTACGACACCTGGTGGTAGCAACACTGTACCCCAAGCACCGTAAACACCAGTAGTACAAGGCCAAGTGCCAAACCCTGAAGCACCGCAAGGCGGGTATAACCAAGATAACTATTAGTACTAACCGCCTATGTATGGGGCATATGCATAGTATCAGCTTGATCACTCCAGACTGATCGAGCATTTCTTGAAGTTGAAGCCGAAGGAATTCATAGGCAAACCATTAGATCCATTATGGCCAGCTCACTGGATTGACAAAATGGAATGAAACATTATGATGATGACTATAAATGAGGAAGAGAAGGTATTATGTGTCACATTTATGTTGAAAGGTGACGCACACCACTGGTCGAAATTAACTAGAAGTTATCTGTTAACAAAGCACGCCCAACTAACATGGGCTACTTATAAAGAAGCTTTCTTCGAGAAGTATTTTTCAAGGAGTTTTAGAGATAAAATGGAAAAGGAGTTTCTAAGTCTGTATCAGGGACAGGTGACTGTAGACGTATATCAACAGTGTTATGAAGAACTATTTTTCTTCGCTCCCTCTAGTATGCAGCAGCAAAATACCAAAATCCGATGGTTCATCAAGGGACTTAAAGGATGTATCCATAAGCATGTATTGGGATTGGAAAAGAAGATTTCTAATGAAGTAGTATAGATTGCTCGAGTATTGGAATCGAGCCAGAGGGAAAGCGACCTTGCTCAGAACAGGGGCAATAAAAGGCCTAATGGAAATACATATAATGGAAGGAACACCAAGACATTCAAACCCTTCCGTACCAAAGGCTTTAATACTGCAGTCAAGACTACCCCAATAACCCCACCTCTACAAAAGCAAAGTAGCGCTGGAGTTAAATGCTTCAACTGTAATCAAGTAGGACATTATTCAAGAGAGTGTCCCAAGCTAAGGAAGTAGTTACAGCAAGGAAAAGTTTATGCAGTTACTTCTGAGGATGCTGCCGCATCGCCTGATATGGTCATAGGTATGACCTAAACTTTTTCATTTTGTATTACCTTGTGTGGGCATGTAAACTAAATTAAATCAAATCACAAGTATCATACCTATTAATGGCTTACCCGCCAGAGTACTCTTTGACTCTAGAGCTACTCATTCTTTTATATCTGTGTCATTTGGAAAGAAGTTAAATCTACCCCTCAGACCTTTAGACGGCAAACTGCTTGTACAATCTCCTTTGGGATTAGAAGTAGAACTAGACAAAAGTTATGGACCATGTCCAGTTCTTATCGGCGAGAAGATTTTGGAGGAAACCTTAATCCAACTTGTGATGGCAGACTTCGACGTTATCTTGGGAATGGATTGGTTAGCTCAGCACTCCGCAAACCTATTATGTGTGGAAAAGAAACTGACACTTAAAGACAAGGAAGGAGCAGAGTTTAGTTTTGCGGGAACCGAACTTTCCCGTAAATGAAAACTCATTCTCTCTGCATTAAAGGCTAGAAAATGCCTCGAGAAAGGAGAAATTGAGTATCTAGTATCCGTGGTCGACCTCACCAAGGAAGCACCACGAATGGAAGATATTGAAGTTGTGTATGAATTTCCATATGTATTTCCTGAGGAACTACTAGGACTACCAACCGACCGAGTGACAGAGTTCGATATAGATCTTATACCCGGAGCCGCACCAATATCGAAAGCACCCTATTGAATGGCTCCTACTGAACTGAAGAAATTGAAGGTACAATTACAGGAGTTACTGGACAAGGGTTATATCAGACCCAGCATATCACCATGGGGAGTGCCAGTATTGTTCGTAAAAAAAAAGGACGATAGCGTTCAACTGTGTATAAACTATCGAGAATTGAATAAGCTTACAATCAAGAATCGATACCCGTTGCCTTGGATCGATGGCTTGTTCGATCAGTTGCAAGGTGCCAAAGTATTCTCCAAAATTGATCTTCGGTCAGGATACCATCAGTTGAAGATTAAGGAAGGTGATATTTCGAAGACAGCATTCAGAACCAGATATGGACATTACGAATTTTTAGTTATGTCTTTTGGATTAACTAATGCACCTGTAATTTTTATGAAACTCATGAATCGGGTATTCAATGATATATTGGATATGTCAGTTATCATATTTATTGACAACATACTAGTCTACTCCAAGGACAAAGAAACTCATATCACAAATCTAAAAGCCACTTTGTAGCGACTAAGAAAGGAGAAGCTTTATACAAAATTTACTAAGTGTGAGTTCTGGCTGAATGATGTTTCTTTCTTAGGCCATGTTGTATCCGCTAAAGGAATTAAAGTGGATCCTAGCAAGATTAAAGCTATTGTAAAATGGGAAGCACCTAAGAGTGTTTTCGAAATCAGAAGTTTCTTAGGTTTAGCTGGTTATTATCGACGATTTGTGGAAGATTACTCTAAAATCGCCGTACCTCTCACTAGTCTCAAAGAAAGGAAAAAAGTTTGTTTGAACCAATAAATGTGAAGAGTGTTTTCAGACATTGAAGGCTAGATTGATATCAGCTCCCATATTGACTATTTCGATCCCAGGACAACCATTTACCTTGTACACCGATGCGTCTAGGTTAGGTTTGGGATGTGTGCTTATGCAAGGAGAACAAGTAATTGCATATGCCTCAAGACAACTGAAGACACATGAGAAGAACCATCCCACTCATGACTTGAAATTAGCAGCGATGGTACATGGAGACATTATTTGTATGGAGAGAAATTTTAGATTAAATCAGATCATAAGAGTCTCACTCATCTTTTTAATCAGAAGGAGTTGAACATGAGACAGAGAAGATGGCTGGAATTACTGAAGGATTATGATTGCGATATCCAGTATCATCTAGGAAAAGCTAATGTAGTTGCTGATGCACTAAGCAGGAAAGCTATGATAGAATCCCAAGAAGAAGCTAGTGTAAATGTTGTAGTGTGTGTCACAGGAAGAGTAATTAATTACGATAAATAGCAGTTCGTGATTGATATTCCGAATGAATCAACTGACCAAGGGTTTATTCATCTATTCTCAAACATGTTCGCTAATTGAAGATTGTACCTGATCTGATAAACGAGGTGAAGACAGCTATTAAATTAGACCCGCAAGAAGACCTTGAAAAAGGTAGGACTACTCCTGAGTTTACCTTGGACGTTAAAAAGGTACTAAGATATAAAGGAAGGGTATGTGTTCCTGAAAATGAAGACGTGGATATTAGACAAAGACTCATGAAGGAAGCCCACACTACTGCATATTCGGTACACCCTGGAAGCACGAAGATGTACCATGATTTAAAGAAACTCTATTGGTTGAGAGGAATGAAAGCAGATGTAGCTAAATTTGTGCCACACCCCAATTTTG